>VWZO01018216.1:38533-63356 GCA_013396975.1 Bucco capensis | reverse complement strand
AGCTCCAGAGGTCCCTTCCAACCCTAACCATTCTAGGATTCTGTATTGGATGTCACTCTTCTTGAGTGAGCTATGGAGAGGGCTGGAGTCCAGGCCAGCTGCAGTGGGATCTCAGATCATATAGTCACACCCTTGAGCTGACTGGGTTTAATTGTTGTGGAGAATGTAGCTTCTAGTTGTTGCTCTGACTTTGTCAGACTCCTGTTGAGAAATACTAGTGGAAACTTGTGTTACTACTCTTTTTTTTTTATTCCCCTCTAATATTGCTCTCCCCAAATGGCTAAAGACTTTTGAACTTCAAAGTACAGGCTAAGAATCCAAAGAAAAGGCTAGTTAAGCTGGTTGCATTTTGAAGTAGCTGCAGACAATCCTGCTGCCAGTTCTACCTACAGTATTGCATTCCTAGGCAGTTTTTCAAGTGCCTGTGGGCATTTCCTTTAAGTAGCCAGGTGCTGAGATTATGCTGGGATGATGAAATCAGTAGCTTTAGCACTTGCTATGAACATAAATGGTATTAATTGCAAAAGACTTGTTAAAATGAAGGCATTTCTCCAAATGTTTGTTAGAAAAGAATGAGTTTCTTCAGTAGTGTATTTTCTCAGGTAAGACTTAAATCAGGCAAATGCTGCCAAGTAATTATTTATGGTGCAAAATACTGTAATAATGTTGATTTTTAATGTATGTGTGTTCTGTCTTCCAGATCTGGCCACATGGTGACTACCCTCTCATCCCAGTGGGCAAGCTTGTCTTGAACAGGAATCCTGTCAATTACTTTGCAGAGGTGGAACAGATGGCCTATGATCCCAGCAACATGCCTCCTGGGATTGAACCTAGCCCTGATAAAATGCTGCAGGTAAGCTACAGCACACCTGAGATCTTACACCAAGAGCATTCCCATTTGCTTTGCTGTTCACTAAAGCATTCCTGGCCCTGTTTGTGCAGCAGCAGTAAACCTGACAGAGGGAGAGAGAGAAACTGATTCTGTGTAATGTTAGTTTTTTGATGGTTATTTTTTTGTTTAATGATCACCATTTGATCCAAATGATCACCATTTGCTCATCCCAAATGTAACTGTAAGGAGAACAGGATAGAACTAAAGGATTAGCAAATCTAGAGGACATCACAGAATCACTGAGGCTGGAAGAAACCTCTAAGATCATCAAGTCCAACCATGACATCCTCAACAACTATCAAAGTTGATGGGAAGGGAAAATCTGTGTCTGGCAAGAAGCCCAGGATGAAACAATATCAGCAGTGCATATTTATTCATCCTTTTACAGAGTATCTTAGAATTAGAAACTCTTAGGAGTGTGAGAGGTGGGCTTCAAATGCTCTAAAATACAAATAACTAATCCCTGATGCAATCCACAAGAATATTCTTTAGACTCAGGGTCAGATTTCTTACAGCTCAAAATACCTGATGAGAGTGGCTGCAGTAGACTCCACTGTCTGCAGTCATGGATGTTTGCATGTTATGCTTGTTCAGACTAAAACCAGCTTGTTTCAGATCATATCAGCGGAAACAAGAAGGTATTTTGGCAGTTTTAACTAGATAAACTCTTGAACCATCATGTAGTTCCTTTATTTTGCCTCTTTTCACTCTCACAGACTTAAGCCAGATGTCAGATTAGTTCAGTAAATAAATAAGGGACTACCATATTTCAGATGTAGTCAATTTTGAAATCTAAGGTTGAAAATTAGTAGGAAAATACTATTCTGTAATATTTAGCATAGTTAGAATCATTTCCATCTCTACATGTATAACTATTTGCCTGCTTGGGAATAGGGTTAGCATTCTGAAGTTTGGTGAATAAATAGAACTCAACCTGCCATTCTTCAGTGGTACTGCAGCAGAATTAGTGTTTGGCTGAGTGTCTTTTTGGACATAATTTGAAGTATGTCAAGAATATATAAGCAAAGGAAAGTCTTCTTCCTTTCACTAATTATAGTATTTAATGTATAATTTAATGTATCTGCAGCTATCTGAAAGGAAGTTGGAGTAAAATAGGGNTGAAATGGCCTCAAGTTGCAGCAGGGGAGGTTTAGATTGGATGTCAGGAAAAATTTTTTCACTGAAAGGGTTTAAGTCTTGGCCCAGGCTGCCCAGGGAGGTGGTGGAGTCTCCATCCCTGGAGGGCTTTAAGGTATGTATAGATGCCCTGCTTAGGGCTGTGGTTTAGTGGCATGGGGGTGATAGGTTGATGGCTGGACTTGATGATCTTAGAGGTCTCTTGCAACCTTTCTGATGGTGTCTAGTGCTTTGAGTTGGGCTTTGGCAGCTGAGTGCTGTGTGTGTGAGGAAGCAGCAGTTGCAGTTTGTGCTGGCTGTTGCAGGGTCGCCTCTTCTCCTATCCTGACACTCACAGACACCGCCTGGGCCCCAACTACCTGCAGCTCCCTGTCAACTGCCCCTTCCGAGCACGGGTGGCCAACTACCAGAGGGATGGACCAATGTGTGTCACTGACAACCAAGGTAGGAAGCACAAAGCATTTCAAAAGTGATGCTTCTGCAGGTACTGCATGATTCTTTCCTGTTCACAGGGGTTTTGAGATACTCCCTAAGCTGAACATTATATTACTAGCTTATTACACTGCTTTCCAGTACCTAAAGGGGGATTATAATATAGAAGGGGAGAGACTTTTCAGCTGGTCAGACTGTAATAGGACATGGGGGGATGGATACAAGCTTAAGAGGGGAAATTTAGACTGGAGATTAGAAGGAAGTTCTTTCCCCAGAGAGTGGTTAGGCACTGGCACAGGTTGCCCAGAGAGCTTGTGGATGCCTCATCCCTGGCAGTGTTCAAGGCCAGGCTGGATGTGGCCCTGGGTGACCTGGGCTAGTGATTGGCATCCCTGCCCATGGCAGGGGTGGTTGGAACTAGATCTTTGAAGTCCCTTCCAACCTGGGCCAGTCTATGATTCTATGATAAATGCTACTTTTTCTCCTCAACCATTCATCTCTTGTGACTTTTCTCCCCACCCAACTCAAACATCCTTGTATAACTTCCCAAGCTTCACATTTACCAGAATATCTGTTTTGGGTTGTTTTTTGTTTTTTTCTGTTATGTGCAAACTGTTCCTTAACTCCCATAATATTTGTCAGTCTCTTAATACCTTTCCTTTATATTACTAGACCCTTTTTGAGTTCAGCTGACCTCACCTGCAGCTAGCACAAATCCACCATATGTTCTTTTCTGTACAGTGCCCTAAATTTTGTCTGTGTGTTGTTCCTAATTAACCCAGCACCCACCAGCAATCAAAAAGTAATTTACTTCAGTCTGTCCAGATGAATTCAAGATCAGTTTTGTGTTAGGTAATGACATATCCTAGAACCCATGATTGTGCATGTACAAAGCTGTGTGCATTTCTGTTCCTCATGTGAATGACATGGCAAGTAAAATTGTTTTCAGCAAAGCCATTTTCACCCACTGTTTTGCTCTCATGAGATTATGTATCAGCGTAGCTAGCTTTTTTTGGCTAGGGTAAAGTTTGCAGAGGCTGAACTGTCAAAGCTCTCTTTTCTGGTAGCTTTATGAATGTGTTGCATAGTACTATTCCTCAGTAGATCCTTGAGGAAGGTCTACCCAATTAATTCTTCTTACTATAAAAAGTGACCTCTTCCTCCTTTCTTTCCCATGTTCTTGATCTGATGCTAATTGACAACCTTTATCCTGTTGGAAGCATCTTGTGGAGAACATTCTAAAGTTGTATTGCCTTCATCTCTCTCATTTCTCTATCCACTGTATATCTCCTGTCAGTCTTGGGCAAGTGCAGAGAATCAAAACCTTGCTGAAAAACACAAACTTCCTTCTGTAGATTGCAGAAAGTCTTACTACATCTTTTAAGACTCTAAAAGGAGCACTAGGGTGTTCCCTACACAACTTCAGCCTTGTGGGAAGTAGTTGATACTCTCTAGCTAGAAATGTTTCTCAGTTTGATGTTTGTAACTTCTACTAGCTACAAATAGACTCAATTTTGTAACCAAAGTGGGGGGAAAGTCAAGTGTTGATCATCTCTCCCTGCTTGTTTGGAATGGATGTCTTAACCCAGGAAAGGAGACTTCAGGTGTCTGGACAGGGGAGTGGGAAGCTGGTTTAAAAGGCTAGAAACCAAGTGAAGCTTCAGAAATTAAACTTAGCAATAGGCATAAAGGGAAAGGGAATGCGCAGGAGGGAATGAATTTGGGAATGTCCTTGTTTTACATTTCTCTAAAGGCTTCTAGAAACTTCCTTGTTAAGCGAAACTTAATTAAATGAAATATGCCAGAGCAATGGTTTCACAGCAGTTAATTACTACCTCTGTTTGTACTTCTAAGCAAAAATCTCTTCTAAAAATAATAGAGATGGCCTAACTGTCTTTGGGAAATCAGCATTTGGCTTTCATACTCTCAGTCCACTTTGTTCAAGTGCTGTGCCTTCTGCTTTCCCAGAGATTGCGAAAGGCAGGAGCATAAATGCCAAGAGTAGAGATTTAACTTAGCTTCTGTTCAGCAGGTTAGCTTCTGTCAGTGTTTGCCCAATAGTGACTGTTTTAAACCTGAGAATAAACAAGGATATACTTAAGCTGTGCCTGGTGCCAAGCACTGTGTTCCTCTGGGCTATGAATTCTCATAGTTGCTGAGGAAGGAGAGGGAAGTATTTGCAGAATGAGAGCTTGACAAAAGCTGCTGTGGTCCAAGAATAGATAAGTTTATTTTTTTATGTGGTTCTCTAAGTTCATTATGTCTTTAAAATAAGCCCCCACTTAGCTAAGATTAGCAGGACTTGAAATATGTAGATGAAAGTGTGATCTTTATGGTGCCTTGGACTAAAACTTTGAATGACTTCCATGACTTTTATCAGAATTGTTGGAGCAGTGTTGTTGCAGGAGTGGCCAGACCTCCTTATTTCTGAACCAAATCCAGTTTTTTCCCCCCAAATAAGTTGTTGAAATTCTGTTTGTAATAAGTGCTGTTAAGTACTGCCTGGAAGACAAAGCTCCTGATGTTCAGCTTTCTGTTTCTCCTAAACTGCTGTCAGCATTCTTCTGTTAAGTGAACTATAATTGAGTCACTGAGCTAGGTTCTTCTAGGCAAAGAACATTTTCTGGGTTTTTTTTGGCTGTAACCTCAAAGAGCTGATTGTTTTGGGTTTGTGGGGGGGTTGGTTTCTTTTCAGGTGGTGCCCCAAACTACTACCCAAATAGCTTTACTGGTCCAGAAGATCAGCCCATGTTAAAGGAGAGCCGCAGTTACGTCTCGGGAGACGTGCAGCGCTTCAACAGTGCTGATGAAGACAATGTGACTCAGGTAGCATGGCCAAAAAAGCTTGCTGTTCCTTTATAGTTTACAGGATGAGGTTAGAGAATATTAATAAGACTCCCTCAGACATGACTCCTCTCTGAAGCAGCTGAGCTTACTGAAGTGAGCTCCAAGCTTGGAGCAGTGGCTGGCACACCAGGAGCTGTGCTGCCATCCAGAGTGACCTGGACAGGCTAGAGACATGGGCAGGGAGACACTGAATGCAATTTAACAAGGGGAAGTGTAAAGTACTGCATCTGGGAAAGAACAAGCCCATGGATCAGTACAGACTGGAAACTGATCTGCTGGAGAACAGCCCTGGGGAAAAANCCCTTCCAACCCTGACATACTGGGATACTGTGAGCTTGGAATACTCCATACACCTTCTGTTTCATGAATAACTGCATGTTCACTGGCAGAACACTTAGTGAATTCTCAGAGACCTGTGCCACCTGTATTCTGCTATCTAGAGGTGGGACTTTGTCTTCTTACTATTGCAGATATACAAACTAGAGTATGTCATGACCATCAGATCCTGAGTTGGACCCTACTAGCAATATTTGTTTCCATTAATTTAGCAAGCAACAGTTATTTCAAGCTAGAAATGGAAGGAGTTGTTAGCAGGTTTGCCAAAAAACACCCCACAGACTGGTTGCCTTTTGAGTTTAAGCATTTTAAGTGTTGCTGATGAGTAAGTAAAAGCTACTCTTTTCCAGTAATAATGAATCCTAAAAGTCTAGTAAGTATTAGTGGCTGCCATCTGAACAGCAGGAGGAACTTTCTTACTCTGAGGATGCTGGAGCACTGCCCCAGGCTGCCCAGGGAGGTGCTGGAGTCTCCATATCTGGAGATACTCCAAACCCAACTGAACACCATCCTGTGCAAGCTGCTCTAGGTTCTGCTGCTCTGGCAGGGGGGTTGCAGTAGATAAGCTCCAGAGGTCCCTTCCAAGCCCTCCCATTCTGTGATTCTGTAATGATTTCCTTTGGGGGATTTCAGGTGCGAGACTTCTATATCAAAGTGCTGAAGGAGGATGAACGCCAAAGGCTCTGCAGAAACATTGCTGATCACCTGAAAGATGCACAACTCTTCATTCAGAAGAGAGCTGTAAGTGGCCTACTTGTTTTTCAGCCTTTGCTGCTCTTTGCTGGTGGTCTAGTAACTTTGGCAGTATGCTTATGGGAAGGAAGATGAGGAATTCTTCTCTAGGTTTTTCTGGTGCAGGAATTATCAATACAGAACACTCAAATATGTGCCTGTTTACATACTTTAACATGTTTAATGTTACACTAACTTCTTCCTGATGAAGAGAAAGGGATTGGTGATGAACATCAAGGATGTTATGGACACAAGCTTGAGGAGGAGAGATTTAGGTTGGTTAAGTTGTTCCCCATGAGGGTGCTGAGCCACTGGCCCAAGTTGCCCAGAGAGGTGGTGGCAGCCCCAGCCCTGGCAGTTTTGGGGTTGGGAGCAAGCTGCTCTAGTGCCAAGTTTCCCTGCCCATGGCACTAGATGAGCTTTAAGGTCCCTTCCAAGCCTGATAATTCTAGGATTCTATGTTGTTGTTACATATTAGCTTGGTGTTCTAAAAATCAGGTGACTACCAGTGTAGTGTTTTGCTCTAAACAAGGAAAAAGCAGTGAGGGCAAGGGAGGGATTGTTTAAATTCTGATTTGTTTAAATCAGGAAAGAGCATTATGTGAGATAACAGAAACAGTGTTTGAAGATGTTCCCAGCTTGTTTCTGCCTGGTCAGAATTAAGCTTTTTTTAGAAGAGAGCTTTCATCCTCCTCTTCTCCTGCTTGTAAGCCTTAGAGCAGAAAATGAAAGTGTTAGAGTACATTTGAAATGGAGGGGAAAAAAAAAATGCTTGTTGCTTCCTCTGTCTTGCTGCTCAGGTGAAGAACTTCACTGATGTTCATCCTGACTATGGTGCACGTGTTCAGGCTCTGCTGGACAAATACAGTGCTGAAAGTGGGAAGAAGGTATGTTAATGACTTCTGTGGTTGGCTTTGGAGTGGCTGTGAGCTATCCTAGTAAATCCAACAGAGTGAGGAATTGTCTTGATTCCCATTTGACTTAAAAGGGAGAAAGTCAGTGCATGGGGAATTACAAAATGAGGAAGTATCCCTCTAATTACTCTTAATTAAATGTTGGTTAACCAATGATGTGCAATTACTTAGTGTCAGTTGGGCTTTTCAGGCTTCTGGAAGATAACAGGAGCTGATAAGCAATGTGTTCAGATTGATTCTTCAGGCCAAGGGATTACCCACTCTTGACAGTGGTAAAGAAACATCACAAGCCTTTCCTGGCCTCAGTGCTTGCTGCTTCAAGTGCTCCTTTCTTTCTGAAGTTCCCCTAGCTCCCTTGGAATGGAACTTAATATATCTTTTGTGTTCCTTTTAGGATGTAATTAGGACATACACACAGCCCACACCTCGCATGTCTGCCAAAGAAAGATCCAACTTGTAGAGAGTGCTGCAAGGAGTTACTCTTGGAGTTCTGCATCCTCACAACTGCAGGAAAACCTGGTGAAGACCTTCATGAATGTAGCAGACTTCTGCACAAATACAGAAGTGGCTTACAGGCTTGATTTATTAAGCTTTCAAGTGCCTGGCATCTGTATTGGGAACTAGGTAATGCAAGCTAACAACCTTAGTGCCTTTCAACACTTTTGCTGGCTAACAAAATGCAGTGGTTTTCAGGAAATTGATGAAAAATTGTCTTCATTTCTAGAAGCAAACATCAGTTTAATCAGATTATTGCTTCATCTTTTTGTGTTGTCAAACTTTGCTGGCTAAATCATGTGGTAGGACTTGTGTAATGATACTGTGATTATCCTTAGGGATAAACTAGTGTTAAAAACTGGGATGTTGCTCAATATTTCTAATAAAAATAGCTATCAGTATATATCTTTAGACACTTCCTATCAATTTCCTTTTTGGCCTTCCAGAAGGAAAATGATATGCAGTAGTTGGGAGTAAAATGTTATTTCTTCTTGTGTAGATTGCAGAATGTGCTTACTACATCTTTTAAGACTCTAAAAGGAGCACTTTTAGCTTCAAAATGAAGCTAACTAGCAAATTTAATCTCAATATATGTAACTTTTATTCCCAGTATTATATTTGAAGATAATCTTTGTTTCATCCTACAGTTGGGGGGAGGGTGTTCTTTCTAAGCTATAAGAATTCAAGTAGAAAAGCACTAACTTTCCATGTGTCTGAGAAATTAATCCCAAACAGATCAATACTTTGCTCCTGGACAGATTGAAGCTCAAGCACTTTCAGAACTGTTCCCAGTGGTTATTCCTGCCATACCTAATCTGATCTTGCTCTCTATTGATCAAGCCAGAGCTAGACTCTAAGTGAAGTGGCATGTTTATATGAATGTGGGTATCTGAGGCTTGATAAAACCTGATTTTTAGGTGTGTTGTAATGTTAGTTAGTGTAAAAGATTTTTGGAACCCTTTGGATTGGAAGGTGGTTCACTATTATTATTCCTTAGAGCTAAAGGAGTTTATTTAGCTTAGTAATAGTTTTTTGTCCTCAGTCTGGGAGTATAATTTTTAATCATGTCTCACTGCTTGGCACCAAATCAAAGAACTTAGAGCAATAGTTAAATGATAATTAAGGACTTTTTGGACATTCCCTTTGTTGAATGGGAGTAGTGGTCACCTAAGCAAGCAAACTGTCAGCATCTGAGTGCTCTCCTATATAAGCATCCAACAAAACCAAGGCTTAAACTACTATTTTAGAAGGGCCAAAATCCCATCTAGTCATTTTTCTTAGCTAATTATTTGGAAAGCATTACTTAGTTATGAGTTAATTCATGTCCAAGCTGATTGTTGGAGTTTTGAATCAAAACATCTGTCATACCTGTTGAAGTTAGTCCTAAGAGACCAAAAGAGTGCTCAGTAGGATCAGGCAATTCACCATGCATCTGAAAGCCTGGCAAGTTCTAGTAACTACTCTGCCTGGGCCTTCTCCTTCCCTTGCTCAAGAGAAAGAGCAGTGTGGGTGTGTAATTAATTCCTTGTGTGCCTGCTGATACTGCCTCATCAGCATTTGGGATTGGGGGAAAAAAAAAAGCATGAATGATGATCTGAAGGATTTCAGAGCCCAGCTCTTAACTCAAATGTTATCCAAATCTCAAATCACAGCAGTTTTTGTTCAGTGTATTTCTGGCTCTTCAAATCACAGCAGTTTTTTTTTCAGTGTTCAGTGTATTTCTAGCTCTGCCTGGAGTTTGTATGTTGATTGGGAGCACTAACTGATTTGGCATTTGGATGTGACTGCCATCACTTCTTGGAATGCCAAGAGAAAGAGGAGTATAGGCTAAGTGCTGTTCTGTTCAACTCTAGGAAGCTGCTACTTCTCCAGCTCATTTCTCTACTAACCTGCTGTGAAAAATGAGCTGTGATACAGAGGCAGGAAAATAATATGAACTAATAACCTGTTCTTTTCTGGGATTCAATAGAATTTTTACCTGATCAGGCAGGTGGCAGCTTGAAAGAGCTAAATGAATATTTCTTGCTGCAACATAGAATCCTAATGAGTTTTGGCAAAGAATAAGTAAGGCTTAATCTTTCGTTTTGGTTGTGCCTGCTCAATGAATTTATGTTGTCTTCCTCTTGTATTTCTGAAATAAAACTGAATTTAACAATCTCTTGGGTGTTTCCTGTGTGATTGTTTTCCAAAGGTTTATTTTCATCTAGGAAGTCTTTCCACCTGATTTTTGAAGATGATGCAGAAGCTGTTGAAGTCCTGGGTAATTGGTACCTATCTCAGAACTCAAGTTATTTGGCCTGACTGCCAACAAAGGCCTTGGACTGAAGGCTGACACTTGGAATTCAGGTGCCAAGCACTAAAACTCTGCTCAGCTCTGCTACGTGAAATTACTTGTTCAGAACCTTGAATCTCCTAAGCCTTCAGAAAAGGGAATGCTGCTCACACCGGGGTGCAGCAGAGCCCAGGGCTGGGTGTGGGATGGGCAGAAGCTGCTGTTTGTTCTCTGGTTGCTCAGGAACCTTGGGTTGGGTTTGCTCTACGAATGTTGCTGGCAATGTACAGAATTGTCACAAGGTTACCTAGGTTTTCATTGCTCTTCACTCCAAGTTTGGTGAAGGACAGATCTTGTGGAGTTGAAAGCAAGGGATTGTTGGAACTTGACTCCAGTCTTAATGATTCCATGATTCTGTGAAATCCAGCACTTGGAAGTGTCTCAAAGCTACCTTCTAAACATTTCAGAGATGTATTTTACCATCTCTATTACCCAAAGATTCAGTTCTGCCTTTCTTACTGCAGTTACTTTGTTCCTCAGTCCCTGCTTTTTTGTTGCACAGGTGCCTCAGGCCTTCCTGCACATTGTAAGGTAACCTTCCCAGAGCAGAGGATGAGTTCCTAACCACAGGGTGAGCGTGGGGAGGGTTTAGTAGTGTCTGACATGGACAGTGACTTTATTCACTTGATCCAGCTGGCCTTTATCTGCCTGTCAATAAACTCTCCTCTAAGTGACAGTACAGCACAGGGGAGGCTGGAATAGGGGTGGTGTCCAGCCAGGAAAGAAAACCAAGCACTAGGGAAGGAGGAGCATAGAATCATACAGTGGTTTGGGTTGGAAGGGATCTCTGGAGCTCATCTAGTCCAACCCCCCTGCAGTGGCCAGGGACATCCCCAACTAGAGCAGCTTGCCCAGAGCCCTGGCAAGCCTCACCTGCAATGCCTACTCAACCACCTCCCTGGGCAACCTGGGCCAGTGTTCCACCACCCTCGTGGGGAGCAACTTCTTTCTAATGTCCAGTTTAAATCTACTCCTCTCCAATTTAAAACCATTGCCCCTTGTCCTTTCCCTGCAGGCCTTTGCAAACAGGCCCTCTGCAGCCTTCTTGGAAGTTCCCTTTAGGTCCTGGAAGGTCACTAGTAGTTCCCCTGAAGCCTTCTCTTGTCCAGGCTGAACAATCCCAGCTCCCTCAGCCTGTCCTCAGAGCAGAGGTGTTCCAGCCCCTGAGCATTCTCGTGGCCTCCTCTGCACCTGCTCCATCAGCTCCATGTCCTTTCTGTGTTGAGGGCTCCAGAACTGGACCCAGTATTGCAGAGGAGGTGTGAGCAGAGCAGAGTGCAGTGGCAGAATCACCTCTCTGGCTCTGCTGGCCACGCTTCTCTTGCTGCAGCCCAGGATGCCATTGTGCTTCTGGGCTGCCAGCGTGCACTGTTTGCTCATGGCCAGCTTCTCAGCCACCAGCACCCCAAGGCCTTTTCTGCAGGGCTGCTCTCCATCATCTCATCCCCTAGCCTGGATTGATAGTGGGGATTGTTCTGACCCAGGTGCAGGACCCTGCACTTGGTCTTGTTGAAGCTCCTGAGGTTCCCCTGGGCCCACCTCTCCAGCTTGTCCAGGTCCTTCTGGATGACATCCTGCCCCTCCAACTTATCCCCAGCACCCCATAGCTTGGTGTCATCTGCACACTTGCTGCTGGTGCACTCAATGCTGCTGGCCATAGCGTTTATACAAATATTAAACAGTGCAGGCCCCAGCACAGAGCCCTGAGGGACACCACTTGGCACTGATCTCCAGCTGCACTTGGAGCCATTGACCACTACCCTCTGGATGTGACCAGCCAGCCAGTTCCTTATCTACTGAACAGTCCACCCATCCAATCCATAGCTCTCTAACTTGGCCATGGAATGAGAGGAATAGAGAGGAAACCTCTTGTGCAGTACTGCTGAGCAGACAGAATGGGCTAGGGAGTTAGTGTGTGCCTTCTGCAGGTACCCAATTCCAGTGCAGTTAATTACCAGGCTGACCTGTGTTCTGTGCTGCCAAACTGACCCTGACAAGTATTATTTTTGGCTCTTTCAAAGGGCACTGAGAGGTTTAGGCAACCCTTGGCAGAACAACAATGTTACTTTTCCCAATGAACATGCTGATAATTCCATTTACAGCTGTGTCCTGTGAGAATACAAAACCCAGGACATGACACAACCTCAGTTGTGTTTTGACTTTGCCTGTTCTGCTTAAGTAGAATGAAATAGTCCTTTGACAGGTTGTTTCAGTACAGTTTTCAGCTGTGTAAATGAGAATTGCTCAACATCCTCCTCTTACTGTTCTGGTTTAGATGCACATCTGTAACAGTGGAGTTGAGAATCATTTGAAACATAGTTTAGGAGTTAGAGCTTCTCCTGGCTTACCTCTCCTTCTCCTGGGCCCTTCCCTTTCACTCCTACCTTGTTTGTTCCCTTTCTCAAAATATTTGGACTTGTGGAGCAGATTCCAGAGTCTGTGGACATTTTGTTGAAGCAGGCTCTACCAGGAGATGAGGGAGTGTATGGGATTGCTAAATCACCAGAGGAGAAAGGGTGAGGTGGGTTTGGATCAGCTAATTCCTGCTCTAAGCATGCTGGAAAAGGCAAGCCCTGAGTTCCTTTCTTGAAGCCAGCTAGCTTGTTGTCTGGTGGGAATTGTCTGTTAGGCAGTGTGTGGCTTTCCATGGCTTTTGTGTCCATTAAATCAATGCCTTTGGTTTTCCATATAGTGTCATACACCTGGTACTCAGCTTTGTTTGCTCTACTCTCCATTTGGGGCACGTGGGTCACTGAGAGAATTGGGCTTGTTCAGCCTCGAGAGCAGAAGGCTCCAGGGAGACCTTATCACAGCCTTTCAGGACTTAAAGGAGCCTAGAAGAAAAGGGACAGACTTTTTAGCAGGAGCTGTTGTGACAGGACAAGGGGTGATGGTTTGAAACTAACAGAGGGAGATTTAGACTAGAGAGAAGGAAGAAATGTTTGATGCTGAGGGTGGTGAGAGCCTGGCCCAGGTTGCCCAGAGAGGTGGGAGATGTCCCATCCCTGGAACCATCCCAGGTCAGGTTGGTTGGGGCTGTGAGCAACCTGCTCTAGCTGCAGATGTCCCTGCTGACTGCAGGGGAGATGGATCAGATGACCTTTGAAGGTCCCTTCCAACCCAAACCAGTCTATGATTCTTTCTGTACTTTGAGTTGTGTTTGCTGTGGGGTTGGAGGCCAAACCAGTAATGCAGAGGTACATTGATCCACTGGTAATCTTGCATGCTCTTATCTCTTGTTGATAGTCAATTATATGAAGATACTCAGTGCATGGTGAGGTTTGACCTTTCCTCCCAGGCAACATTCCAGAACCAAAGTTTGGGCTCCCAGCTGTGTGATCATGACACAGGTCATGCCCATGCAAAGCTGGACTTGAGCATAACAGCCTTGACTCCACTGGTGTTGAGGATATAACTGAAGCAGTTGCATAAGGGCCATTTTGGGCAGAACTGGGAGAAGAACTAAGGCTCTGGTGTGATGAGTGTGAATGAAATGAAGGAAGTGAAGACAATTTTACCAGGTCTGTTGTTTGTCTGTCAGTACGTGCTGGATTCCAGCTTGGCTTTGAATCCAGGCCTTTATAATCCTAGAATGGTTTGGGCTGGAAGGAACCTCTGGAGCTCATCTAGTCCAACCCCCCTGCAGTGGCCAGGGACATCCCCAACTAGAGCAGCTTGCCCAGAGCCCTGGCAAGCCTCACCTGCAATGCCTCCAGGGATGGGAACTCAACCACCTACCTCCCTGGGCAACCTGAGCCAGTGTTCCACCACCCTCGTGGTGTGCTGCCATACAAAGAGCTGTTTAAAGTCCCTGCAAAGCATCTGTCCCATTCCCTTTCTCTTTTGCTCT
This sequence comes from Bucco capensis, assembly GCA_013396975.1. Taxonomy (NCBI): domain Eukaryota; kingdom Metazoa; phylum Chordata; class Aves; order Piciformes; family Bucconidae; genus Bucco; species Bucco capensis. The sequence continues at coordinate 49,389 of VWZO01018216.1, read as the reverse complement.
ATTAAGTATCAGTAGTTCTCATGTGTGAGAACTGCTGAGGTCCTCCTGTAGCTCAGGATGATTTCAGTAGTGGGGCTGGGTTGTTTAGACTGAAAAAGGATTCCTGACAAAGCCTTGTTGTGGCAAAATCCATCTTGCTGTTGTGTGGGGAAGCTAACTGAGGCTAAACAATGGTGTAAAAATGAGTGCAGTATCTTGATGCTCAGTTCACTGGTAGTGGTGAGGCTGTCACAGCCTGGAGCACTCTGTGAACCTCTCTGATCTAATTGTACAATCCAAGCTTGGCCTTTACCATGGTGTGTACCACCCAAAGCCCAAACTTCAACCCTGGTGCTGCTGGAAATCTCCCTGCCTTGCAGTCTGAGAAGAAAGCAGGACCTCAGGGACTGGGCTGATCTTTATTTCCAGGTCACACACTAAAGCTTGGTGAGCTTTTCTTAATTAAAATAATAAAATCCTGTGAGATCCTGCTGACCAGAGCAAAGCTTTGGGATCAAGGAGTTCTGGTATTGTTATGTGACATGCTGCAGCCTGAGCTGTTTCACTGAATGATGATGCATTGTTCTTTGCCTTGGAAGAACACAGGAGGCACCAGGGACTTTGCAATCTTTTCCTCAGAGGAAATTCCAGACAGTATCTTCCTAGCTTCTTGAAAGCCTCAGAAATGTTCACCTTGGTCTTAGTCAATCTCCTGCAGGTGATGACAGGATTATAAAAGGTGTTTTGCTTGGTTGCTGGCTTTCCCTGGCAGCTGCTGCTGGGGCTTGCCAGTGGAAGTGTGTGAAGAAGAGCTAGCTGAGGTCTTTTGGTAGTTGATAGCTCTTTTCCTCTGCTTGGACTGTGCTGCTCTGTAAGAGTGTGGAAGGGTGAGAGTGTCTAGAAGACAGAGACCTGAACCCAAACACCTATGTAGCTTGCTTGCTTCAGTCACTTGATCACATTCAGCCTTCTTCATGCTTCTTCCTCTCTTTCAGAAAGCTACTCAAGTTACTCCTCCTCATTCTATTTTCCAGGACCTAAAGGGAACTTCCAAGCAGGCAGCAGAGGGCCTGTTTGCAAAGGCCTGCAGTGAAAGGACAAGGGGCAATGGTTTTAAGTTGGAGAAGAGTAGATTTAGACTGGATATTAGAAAGAAGTTGCTCCCCACGAGGGTGGTGGAACACTGGCCCAGGTTGCCCAGGGAGGTGGTTGAGTTGCCATCCCTGGAGGCATTGCAGGTGAGGCTTGCCAGGGCTCTGGGCAAGCTGCTCTAGTTGGGGATGTCCCTGGCCACTGCAGGGGGGTTGGACTAGATGAGCTCCAGAGGGCCCTTCCAACCCAAACCATGCTAGGATTCTATTGCCATCTTCTTGATAGAAGAGATGAAAGGAGACCATGCAGAGTAAACTTCCTGCTGGACCAAACATCATTTTTTGTTGACTGCTGTAGCAAAGCTCTGCCCACATGGCTGTTCCCTGCCCCAGCAGAGGTCTGCACAACCTGATCCCAGGTCTCAGGGACCTAGACCCTGGCAAGCAAGTTGGCCAAGGCAGTGCTGCTTTCATTGCACAAGCCTTGCTCTTGCCTGAGGCTCTAATCTTTAACAGAGGTTCAGTGGGCTTTCCCTTGCTTGTAGCTTTCCTCTAAGCTTCCTGTTAAGCCCAGTTAAATCAGGCAAGAAGTCTGGTGTTACTTTTTATGTGTATAGCTTGAGATGAAGGAAAATACCAACATTGGCAGAGATGAAGGAGATGAAGCACAGAGCTCTGCCTCATCATAGCTCTGATGCTGTCTCCAGGGTCTTGACAGTGCTCTTGTCTTTGTGGAAGGAAGGTGGAAAAGCAAGAGTGAAGGCATCTCTGCTCAGTTTTACTCATTCCTTATCCTCAATGCTGTTCTTTAAATAACTTACAAGCTTTTCTTAGTAAGCTTATTCATCTGATATTGAACACCAGATAGGTACAATTCTGTCAAGGCTGCAGGAGGAGGAATAGTTTCAACACAAGTTGCTCCAGGAGAGGTTTAGGTTGGGCATGAGGAACAATTTCTTTGTGGCAAGGGTTGTGTGTGCCTGTGCCAGGCTGCCCAGGGCAGTGCTGGAGTCACCATCCCTGCAGGGCTTTCCAAGGCCTGGAGCTGTGGTGCTGAGGAACATGGCTTAGTGGTGCCCTGGCAGTGCTGGGGAACATTGAGATGCTCTCCTTAGGGCCATGGTTTAGTGGCATGGTAGTGCTAGGTATGGTTGGACTTGATGAGCTTAGAGGTCTCTTCCAGCCTTTGTGATTGTGTGTGAGTCAATGAGCTTAAAGGTCTTTTCCAACTAAAACAATTCTATGAATGTGCTTATTCCCTTTACTTACAATGAAGCTGTTCATATGAGGAGTCATATATAAACCCAAACTTGTCATGCCCATTGATAGTTCTTAAAACACACCTTTGCCCAGTGAGAATTTGTTGGAACAAATGCTTCCTTTTAAATTCAACCTTTCAGTAGCATTTCCAATGGAAAGTGTGTGTCCTGGACCTCTGAGTTCCAGGAAGGCCTATGGGGAAAGAACAGGCTTTGCATGTCAGGGTTGCAGGACTAAAAAGCTAAGTCTGTTGATAGTTTGTCTTATTTCCATCATTCTTCATGTTGAGAGAAGAGAGCCTAGTGGTGATGCTTGTTTCATTTGGCCTGTTTTCATGTACCTTAACCTCTTTATGCAAGAGGTTTGGGGTGTTTGGTTTGATTGGTTGGTTTGCTGGTTTCTGTAGGGCTGTATAATTAATTTATGTTTCCTTCCTTGGCCCTCTCAGTGACAACCTCCTTTGTAAATTCTCCCCAAGCTATTCCATATTTCATGTTCAATATTCTCCTGAGCCTTTCAGCTAAACCTGTATCACCTCCCCTCCTGATAAGATAACTGGGGAGATTTGGGCAACTCCTCCTGTTTGCTCTGGCATTGAGCCATATTCCTTTGGCTTTGTTCCACCTTAACCCTCAGTCCTTCCTCCTCAGGCTTGCTCAACCTCCTCACTTACCTTTCCTCATCTGCATGCTCTTGGGTCCTCAGCTCATGAAGATGATTTGCAGCTCTTGGCTCTTTTCTTGCAGTTGGACTTGCAGAGATCCTGACTGCAACTTGCACTAGAAACCCAATGCTGTCAAACAGCCCAAAATAACCTCAAACCATCAGGATTTCCATCTGCCCAAGGAAAAGTTGTTCCAAGACTAACTTGAGGTAATTGAAATGGTGGAGATGTGCTTGTGAATAACTGAGAGCACCCAGAAAGTTCAATCTTAATATGAGGAGGAACTTTTTTCCCTTGGAGGGTGATGGAGCAGTGGCCCAGGCTGCCCAGGGAGCTGCTGGAGTCTCCATCTCTGGAGCTATTCCAAACCCCACTGGACCCATCCTGAGCAAGCTGCTTTGGATTCTCTGCTCTTACAGGGAGGTTGGACTCAGATGATCTCCAAAGGTCGCTTCCAACCCCTAACACTCTGTGATCCTGAGCCCTGCTTCACTCCTTCCTTCTCCTGCAGAGTTCTAAGGAAAGACTTCTTATTCCCATGCTTTGGGAATTGGACTTTATGCTCTTAACCTCTGGATGTAACTGCCCATTTTCCAAGGCAGCAAATGGCTTAATGATCAAATCTCTGAGATGTTCTGGCTGACTGCCCTGGGTTAAAGGTTTAGAAGTAAACATCAGGGCTGAGTCTGGCACCAACAATGCAAAGTCCATTCCTTAGCTGAACTTGAGTCTACTGAGGGATTGTAGCAGCAACTTAGTGAGGAAAATTTGGGCCATGGGCTAGAGGAATTCTGTGGTGCCAAATAATGGTGCCTATGGTTAATTTCTTCTACTTTTAGTTTATCCTCCTGTAGGATGATCCCAGTTTTGCATAGGGAGTAGTGCCAAGCTGTTAGTGGATGTGTGATGAGACAGAGGTGTCTGTGAGCATTAGGATCTGGTAGAACAGGAGCAGCTTTGAGAAGGGAAGACAAAAAAAGGGATATGGCATGAAGGATCACAGGGATAAAGAGCACTTTGGGCCACAGAGACCTCCTGGTTACAACCAATTCAGCCAGAGCAGCATGAGGAGTGTACACATGGCTCAGCCCAGCTTCAAGTCTGAGCTGGTCTCAAGCCATTTATTTCTTCCTGTCAGCTGGGGAATGCCTGGATCTGGGATAATGAGGATGCTCTAGAGCACAGTTGTGGGAAAGATATTTATGTTGTTGTTCATTTGCATCTTTAAATTGCTATACTCTAAGTACAAGGTGTAATTTGTTACAATGGATTATGATTCAAGCTCTGTGTTAACACAAAGCCCTCTGCAACTGACTTTAAATAAGCAGAGCTTGTATTAAACATTAAACCCTCCACCTGAGGAGGGTCAGAGGAGTCTGACATGACTGTGTGTACCTTCACCAGGCCATGATCTGACCTGAACACACTCAGAGATGCTCTTGGCCATATTTCCTCAGGTTTCTCCCTGTTGGAACCATTCATCTCCTGCTTGCTTCTATCCACTCTTAACATATCTGAACCAGGAAAGATCCAGAAGAAAAATTCAGGTAACTTCTTATCTATTGGAAATCCATTTTCTTCTGCCATGGAGTCCTTGTGGTCCCTGCTCCTCAGCTTACTGGGAATGCAAGGATGTGCCAGGCTGTGAATGGTACCAACAAGCCTTGGCTTCTTATTTGTGTAGGTAGGCATCAAGCCAGAGCTCTCCTGAGTTCTTCAGAGAGCTGAGAAGAGAGAAAAAGAGTGTGAGAGGTCATATTAGGCAAGGTTGCTCAGGGGAGTGCTGGTGGGGACAGGGGAATGAAGGTTTAGGTGTGTTAATTTGTAAGAGAAGAACAAGCCAACTCTTGTTGGATGCTCCAGTCCCTCCTAGCTCCTGCTGCAAGTTGTTGCCAGGGTGGTTTTACTTACAGTACAATGTCTGCAAAGGCAGTGAGCAAGGGCTTGCACTGGTACTCAATGCCATGCTTGGCACACAAGGACTTCACCAGAGGAGCCACCTTCCAGTAGTTGTGTCTTGGCATTGTGGGGAATAAGCTGGGAACAGGAAACAGACAACTTCTCTTCCAGTGCTCCATAAGAAATATTAACCTTTCCCACATTCCCATGCACTAGTAGTGCCCAGCTCACAGCAAGAAGGCTCTTCAGCTGCCCCAGGCTCTCCCTTGGTGTGCTTTTAACACAAGTAACTCCCACATTTTCCTGCTTTCCCCCTCTGCTCTTTTCCACTGTTATCTCTAGCATCTCTGGAGCAACATTTCTCCAAGGTAGATGTTGCCATAAATTGGAAGAAACCACTTTCCCCCCATCCCCTTTCTCCAGCAGTAACCATCTCCATAGCACATCAGCCCATCCTTTGGGGACATTGCTCACTCTCCAGTCAGCACAGGTACCTTTAAACTATGCATTTATAATAGAAGAGGGTGGGACTGTGCTGTGAGATGGATTGGGAACTGGCTGAAGGACAGAGCCCAGAGAGTTGTGGTTAGTGGAGCAGAGTCTAACTGGAGACCTGTGACTAGTGGTGTGCCCCAGGGGTCAGTGCTGGGGCCAGGACTGTTCAATATATTCAGCAATGAGCTGCATGAAGGGGGAGAGTGTTCCCTCAGCAAGTTTGCAGATGATGCCAAGCTTGGAGCAGTGGCTGGCACACCAGGAGCTGTGCTGCCATCCAGAGTGACCTGGACAGGCTAGAGACATGGGCAGGGAGAGACTTAATGACATTTAACAAGGGGAAGTGTAAAGTACTGCATCTGGGAAAGAACAAGCCCATGGATCAGTCCAACAGAACTGATCTGTTGGAGAAGAGCCCTGGGGAAAAAGCTCTAGGAGTGCTGGTGGCTAGGAGGATGCCCATGAGGCAGCAATGTGCCCTTGTGGCCAAGAGGCCAATGGCATCCTAGGATGCATTAAGAGGAGCGTGGCCAGCAGAGCCAGAGAGGTTCTTCTCCCCTCTCCTGTGCCCTGGGGAGGCCTCCCCTGGAATGCTGTGTCCAGTTGTGGGCCCCTCAGCTCCAGAAGGATAGGGAGCTGCTGGAGAGAGTCCAGCCCAGGGCCAGCAAGATCCTGAAAGGAGTGGAGCATGTGCCCTAGGAGGACAGGCTGAGAGAGCTGGGTCTCTTCAGCCTGGACAAGAGGAGACTGAGAGGAGACCTCAGCAATGCTTAGAAATATGTGAAGGGTGAGTGTGAGGAGGAGAGAGCCAGGCTCTGCTCCATGGCATCCAATGGTAGGACAAGAGGGAATGGGAGCAAGTTGGAGCACAGGAGGTTTAGTATTAACCTGAGGAGGAACTTGTTTGCAGTTCAGGTGCCAGAGCACTGGCCCAGGCTGCCCAGGAGCCTGTGGAGTCTCCTTGTCTGGAGCCATTGCAGAGCTGCCTGGACACATTGCTGTGTGAGCTGGTCTAGGTGCTCCTGCTCTGGCAGGGGGGTTGCACTAGATGATCTTTCTAGGGCCCTTCCAACCCCTGACATACTGAGATACTGTGGATCTTCTCTCCCAGGGTGTGTACTCACTGGTGTTCAATCTGGAAGTTGAGATGGCCAGTAAACCAGTCATTGAAGAGAGACTGCTCCACATTGCATGTTGCCTGGAGCTGCAGGAGGGGAAAGGAGAGCCAAGTCAGGAGAGCCTGCTGCTTGTAGCCTTCCTCATTTGTCTGAAGAGCACAGGATGCTCTGCTACTCTGCTCTGTTGTTTCCTTTTAGCCTAAGCTGAGCTAGCTGAAGGCAGGGATCACAATCCTCCTCCAGCTTTGTGGACCAGCAGATGTACATAGACTGTGTTAAAACTAGGAGGGGGCTCTGTGCTCCTGTAAAAGTTCCTCCTGGCTCCTCTCAAGCCTATGTCTGCAGAAAGAGCAGAGTCCTTTTGGGGTGATCAGACTTTACTGCTGGGCTCCAAGAAGTCTCTGTGTGCAGAGGAGACACCACAGTGACATTCTGCTAGTGGGAAATTGCTCAGCAGGAGCAGGACACAAACCTCCATATCTGCCTCAGGGGAAAAGGTCCAGGGTAGGGAGGTGGATGTGTTTAGGAAATAGTACTGGCACCTAGCTTTGATTTTAGGTTGCCCATGACCTTGTCATTACCATTCCCATAACTGAATCCCTGTTATCCTATTAACCTTCACTCCCCAGTTCTCAGCAGGTTCTCAGCCTTAATGCAGTAGAGGACTTGGCTTGTCTTATGGTTGGAATTTGTACCTGGATGGCCACAATCCTTCAGAAGGGAAAATCTCTTACCTGAGTAGACACCCAGTCCAGGTTTCTGTCATAGTAAATATCCATAGGGATGTGGTTCATCTGTGACACCCAGACAAACCAGCTGCTTGTCAGCATCCTGTGCCATCAGAGGAGAGGCCACAATTCACCAACAGGGAAACAAGTCCATGATAAGCCATGGAAAGGAGAGTATAGCCAGACTCACAGACACATGGCTTGAACAGCAGCCTTCCTAATCCAGCACCTGGAGGATCTTCCCAACCCCAGAAGAGCTTAAGCTTCACCTTCCCAACCCCAGAAGAGTTTAAGCTTCACCTTCCCAACCCCAGAAGAGCTTAAGCTTCACCTTCCCAACCCCAGAAGAGCTTAAGCTTCACCTTCCCAACCCCAGAAGAGCTTAAGCTTCACCTTCCCAACCCCAGAAGAGCTTAAGCTTCACCTTCCCAACCCCAGAAGAGCTTAAGCTTCACCTTCCCAACCCCAGAAGAGCTTAAGCTTCACCTTCCCAACCCCAGAAGAGCTTAAGCTTCACCTTCCCAACCCCAGAAGAGCTTAAGCTTCACCTTCCCAACCCCAGAAGAGCTTAAGCTTCACCTTCCCAACCCCAGAAGAGCTTAAGCTTCACCTTCCCAACCCCAGAAGAGCTTAAGCTTCACCTTCCCAACCCCAGAAGAGCTTAAGCTTCACCTTCCCAACCCCAGAAGAGCTTAAGCTTAACCTTCCCAGTCCCAGAAGAGCTTAAGCTTCACCTTCCCAACCCCAGAAGAGTTTAAGCTTCACCTTCCCAACCCCAGAAGAGCTTAAGCTTCACCTTCCCAACCCCAGAAGAGCTTAAGCTTCACCTTCCCAACCCCAGGAGAGCTTAACCTTCCCAACCAGTCTGGTCAGCACTTGTTGGCCTCTCTCTGCTGCAAGAGCCAAGGAGATGATACCAAACTTGAGCTGGCAATTGAGCCTTAGTTTACAGAATTCCAAAATGAAGCCGAAAAATAAGATGGTAAAGGAGAAGAGGGAAATAAAAGCCAAGCCAAAGGCAGGCAGAAATGGAAAGGTTGTGTAGAGGAAGGCTGAAGCACCTTCTAAAGAGGCATCACCTGAGTATAAAATAATAAGCCAGGAGACTCTTTATGTCCAGTAATGATCCATAAATAATAAGGAATCTGATGTAGAAGGTCAGCATCCAGGCCAAGTCCTACCAAAACCAGAGAAAACAACAAAAGAACATACACAACACTATAAATTGCATTTGCTGAGATCTTTTTCTAAGCTTCTTGTTCTCCATGAAAGGAAATCCTCCTGGAGCTTTTTGCTGAACTGACCCAGCTGGAGCAATCTAAGTTGACATGAGCTACTAACACTTTCTCCTGGCTTGCTGTAATAGAGATGAACCTGAGCAGTCACACCCACGAAGTAATGAATCTGTTACCAAATGACCATGCATTCAGAAAGAGGAGTTGAAGACTTATCTCAAACCATTGCCCAGGACTCCCCAGTGAGCTAAGTGCTAGACACACGATCTCACAGCTCCTCTAAACCCACATCCTCCCCTTCCTCCCCACTGCACACCTTCCCAAACCAAAGGAGACAGAACATTCTGTGGTTCTGCTAAGGAGGCAAAGCAGTACAAGCCAAACAGCTCATTGTTGGTCTTCAAGCCTTTGTCACTGAGCTGGAGACCATCCTGGCTTTAGCAGAAAGCATGCAGAGCCACCAACAACCCTGCCCCACACCAAGGGTCACTTTAGGCTTGACTGAGTGGCACAGAGTGTCCCACAGCAGGGACTGAGCTCTGGACAGAAGCTGGCTCAGAACAAAGGGTGAAGGCCCAAACTGACCCCTTCTTTCTTGCACAGAGTTCAAAGACCAGGTTGGATGAGGCCTTGAGCAACCAGGTCTAGTGGAAAGTGTCCCTGCCCATGGCAGAGGGTTGGAAGGAGATGACCTTTAAGGTCTCTTCTAACCCAAACCAGTCTAGGATTCTAAGAAGCAGAGCAAGTACTTACCACCCAATACCTCTTTGTGAATGCAATATAAAAGGTGTGGTAGTTGAAGTAGGTGGGAAACAGGAGTGGAGGAAGAGCTGTAAAGGAGAATTCATGATCACTAGCTATGTCACAGGCTGGAGGACAGGGAATCAACCTGGAGGCAAAAGATCTCTGAAGAGAGCTACAGTCTCTACATGGAACAGTCTGAGAAGTTGTAGGGCTTCAGAGCTCTCTGGATGGGATCAGGATGCACCAACAGACACACACACTTAACAACCTGGGAGCCTGCTGACCTCAAGAGGCGAAACCAAGGTAAGACAAGCTCTCTGAAGCTGGATGGAAGCCACTTGCTGCTCTGCAGGGGGAGGACAGCCTGCTACTGCTGGGGCCACCTGCCCGCACAGGTACTAACTATTGCCTTCTGCTACCTCCTGCAGGGCTATGGTCCCAACTGCTCTTAGAACAGACTGAGCACAATATTGTATATTGTATTATAATACACAATATACAAGAAGGGCTGGGGAGAGCCCTGAAAAATCATAAGGCAGACAAGACCCCAGAGACTTCTTAACCCTTTTGAGTACCACAGGAACCACTTGGCAAGAGCAACAGGCTGGCACTAGTCAGGATGCTATATAGGGCTCTAAGCAACCTCGTCTAGATGAGGATATCTCTGCTTACTATAGGGGGGGTTGGACTAGGTGATTTTTAGGAGAGCCCTTCCCATCTAAATGATTCTATGGTTCCTTGAGTAGTGCCTCTGAACATTTCTAGGTCTGTCTGTTAATCTGACAGTGCTTACAAACCCAAGATCATTTTAAGCTCCTAACTAAGGAACAGCCACAGAGGAGCAAGTTGTTTGGTGTGAGGGTGCAGAGCCCTGGCCCAGGCTGCCCAGAGAGCTTGGGGAGTGTCCTTGTGTGCAGAGATTGCAAAGGCACCTGGAGGTGATGCTGGGCAAGCTGCTGGGGCTGAGCCTGCTGGAGCAGGGGGGATGCACTGCATGATCCCCACAGGTCCCTTCCAACCCTCACCATGCTGGGATTGTGTGAAACAGCTTTGCAGTCTTCAACTGGGATTTGGAGAAGTAGCTTCCACAGCCCCAAATCTTATCTGGCTCCTCATCCAGCTCTTCAAAGCTGTTATATCATACCATAGCATTCTTATTATATATCCTATGATACTATGTTTATGTTCTTTAATCCAGGCACCTGAGTTCTGCTCAAATCCTGCAGGTAAGTGAGAACTACAAGCCCCATTAGTGCCCCTCAGGGTACTGCAGGAGGATGAAGATACTCACTGATGAAGAAGTACTTGTGCTGGTGATTGTAGGGCATGTATTTCTTCTTCTTGATCCCAAGCTGTGAAAAGAAAGAGCAACAACAACAACAAATGCTGAGTGGAAACAAAGCAATCAGCCCAGGTTGCTGCTCTCCAGCCTGCCTTCCTTCCCCAGAAACACTCTTCTTGCACACTCAACCCAAGCCTCAGTGCTCCTGGCTGCCTTTTCTCTGCTTGTCCTAGGAGTTGATGTACATAATAGGACTTTTTAGTCATATTATATGACTTATTATATTATATTATATTATATTATATATATATATTTTGTATATGTTATATAGATAATATACAATATAAATACTTTATATATT
>VWZO01018213.1:0-41239 GCA_013396975.1 Bucco capensis | reverse complement strand
CTGTCCTTCGACCAGTTCCCAATCCATCTCACAGCACAGTCTCCCAATCCACACTTCTCAAGTTTGGCAATGAGGATACCATGGGAGACAGTATCCCAAAGCTGCATTAGTGAAAAATGAGGTCCAAATAAAAAGGTAGATCTGGGGCTGGTGTTCAGCCACTATTCTGTGGCTACACACAAGTATCATACAACCCTCTTGTCACTAGCAATCAACGAACGACTCAAAACATTCATAACACAGGTGGCAAACGAAGTCCATCCTCCCTGCTTTTGTTGGAGCCTCACATTTAGAAAACAAATGGGCTGTGAAAATGCTTACATATTTCTATGACTTTCTATGATTCTGAGCAATTATATCTTACTCCAATAGGTGCTCAAATGATGCCTTTTGATGATAGTAAATCTTTTTTCTAGTTACACTGTGGTGTTGCTGGTACCTTACTGGCAACCTTACTGGTTGTTTCATTGTATTATGCTTATTGTAAATACAGAGTGAGTTAGGATCTAGAGTTCCTTTGTGTATTTAAATAAAAAGAAAAAAGTAGGAAGGATCTGGTTTGGTTTGCTCTTATTTATACATCAACATATTTTATCTGTTCCTAATGCAGACATGTTCCTGCAGAAATAACCCTTTCAATTTGTCACACTGCCATTTTGAGCCCTATTGCTGGGAAATTAATGTCCTGCAAGTGTCTGAAACTGTCCTGAAATCTGAGATTTACCAGATGTACTCCACTGAAGAGGGACAGAACAGCCTCCAGCCTTGGATCTGTCTGAGACAAGAGCAGAGAGCAACCCTATCTCCTGATGAACTGAGGGAAAGGGAGTGTAAGTACACATCTAAAGTGGGAGAAAAATATCAGCTTGCACTATGCCACAGGGCACCCTGGAGACTGCCAAGGAGCCAGGAGTGCCTCCCTACCATGGCAACGGCACAGGGCCAGGGACGTGCCCGAGGGACAGCCGTGTGCCCTCAATAGCCTCTCTGGGAACAACGAGGGGACATCTGTGATGGGGCTGACAATAGACTGGATTGCATTCAGGTACTCCTGGCCACCCCCTCTTCCACATCCTGTCAGTGCTGTGCAGCAAAGGGATGTGGGCAGTGAGGTTGCTGGAGAAAATGAAAATCACGAAGGTGCTTCCAATATCAGTTCAGGTTCTCTAATGTCCCAAGCTTCCAGTTCCTCTGTCTGCCAAAGCCTGCAAAGGGCCAATTTCAGCTTCCATGAAGGCAACAGGTGATGCAGCTCCAGTACAAGAGAAAGTGCCAATGGGATCACATGAGGATGTTTTCCATTGCTTTTGGCTCACAGCAGCCTCAGAAATGCTGCTGGGGACTTTCAGTGGGTGCTCTGGGAGAGGCTGCAGTGTACAATAAACCAAGGTCCAGGTAACAAGTTCTTCATCATAACAGTCTAGGAAAGGCAAGGCAAAGCAGGGACAAGCTGGCCTGCACCAGCTCCTCAGGACTGTCTTTGAGGCTTGATAGTCCCTCCAAGCTGAGATAGTTTCAAATTAATCAGATGGAGCTGGGGCATTGCTTCAGCTCTCCTCTCTCAGAAACTCTCACTCCTGTGGGAATGACAGAGGTTTGCGAGATCTCCCTTTTATGAACCTGCAAGGATATTGGTGGTCATATTAAAGCTGGGCTTGAGAATGAGTATTGACAGAGGAGATGCTCCCTGAGGTCCCTTCTCTGCATGTATGAACAGCAGAGACCAGTGTTGTGCAGCAGAAGGAAAATTGGTGGACCACTGATTTTTCCATCTGGGTGGGGTTTGATCAATGGAGAGTTTGATCACTCTCTCAGACTGGAGAGCTGGTGAATTTTTTTGCCAGAGGACAAAGCTAAAGGATGGGTGATCTTGAAGGTTAAAATTATCAGAAACAAGACACAGTGATTAAGAGCAGTATCGAAAGACAGAAAAATTCTGTCAAGTTTTGTAGCTAATACCTCATTCTGGCTTCTTGCCATAAACCAGAGTCTGGTTTGGACTGAGATCAAACCATTGAGGTGTCTCCTACAGAACCTGTGGGCATTTTAATACTGAAACCCACACTCCTAGGAGGAGAATTTAAATGTAGATGTAGGAGCACCTACCTAATGAATTAGATAGCAGTAAAATGAATTAGGTGATAGTAATGGAAAATCATATAACCAACCATATACAGTTTCTTTGCTATTTGTACTGTACATGAACTGCTGCTGTTTGAGTTCACAGAGCTAACTGTGCTGGATTTGTGCTCTATCATCTGGCATCTGCTTCTGCAGAACCCCAAAGCAGTAAACACCTCGAGCCTATGTGATGTCATCACTGCACACAGCAGGCTAAAGGACCTTTTTGGGACCCTGTGTTCTGGCAGCACCACCCCTGGACACAGAGGATGGTTCTCAGCCTCGCGATGCCCTCCCCAAAGCCCACCACGGCCGCTCCGGCCCGCGTGACATCAGCGCATGACGTCACACGCACCGCTGTGACGCACGTCTCCCTTTGACCCCGCCCCCGGTCAGCTACACTGGCAGGCGGTGGCGTTGTTTCCTCCCCGCGTTGATAGGTCGGCTGCGCTGCCAATCCGTTTGCGAGGTGGGGCGAGGCGGAAGGCCTGTCCAATCGGCTGGCGGCGGGCAGGAGCGGCGGGCTAGAGCAGGTAAGGGGTGGCAGGGGCTGTGCAGGGCTTGGCGCTCGCTTTGGGGGCCGCGGCGCAGCCAAGGGACCGGGGTCGGGACAGCTCCCGTTGGGACTGGGCGTAGAGAAAAGGGCCCTGCCCAGCTGGGACCGACCACGGGCTCGTCGGGGGTTGTGGAGGTGCCTGCCGCCGGCGCCGGGCCCGTGTGAAGCGACCCCCGCGGTGCCTGAGCTCGGACCGGCCCGAGCCTCCCGAGCGGACCAGGCCGTGCCAGGCTAGGGGCCAGGTGGGTGACTTATGCTCTTGCCTCTTCAGCGCTGGCCATGGCTGCGCCGTGGGAGGACGTGCTGCGGGACACAGGGGCCATCCGGGAGGCAGCGGCCGTGGCCGTGGACGCGGCACTCCTGGAAGGCGTGCTGATGCGAACCGAGGGCGAGCCCAATGCCTCGGATGTAAGTGCCAGAGCGGAGTCACGGGACGTGTTCAGTCCTGGACAGGGTGTGAGTCAGCAAAGCGAGAGGAGCCGCCTGTTGTCCCGCGATTTCCCGAGCTCCCGTCAACGTGCATCGCTTTGCACTGAGCACCTAGCCGGCTGGCTGAAGCCTGATACCTTAGAGATTATAAATCACACTCTGTTCTGCAGAGAAGTACATCTCCCTGAGAGACAGCCCTGCACACTGCAAGGGGGTTGGACTAGACGACCTGTAAAGGTCCCGTCCAACCCAAACTATTCTATGATACAATTCCCCTTTTCCAAGGAGAGGAATAGATCTGGAAAAGTTTGGGAAATTATCAGGAGCCCTGCATGTGTGTGGTGGTGCGAGTTTATCCCTGCCCCAACCTCTCACCACCTGTATGATCCTTTGAACCAGTGTCTCTCAGAAAGGACTCTGGTTTTGGCATGCTCCCCAGCTACGAATCAGCCTTTGACCTGTATCTGGGCGATAACCAGTGCATAGGAATGCATTGCCTCTGGTGAATCTCTGGGAGCTGATGGGGAGCTTAGCCTCTTGGAGGGGATGCTGTAAGGGGTCTCAGAGGGAGAAGTACCACTGTGCAAGTGGACTGGGACTTCATCAGGGACAGGTCCTTAAGGAGTCTGGGGGCAGGCAAGCAGCTGCGCTGGCAGATACACAAGGAAGGAGGCCTTCACCATGAGGGCTGCTCCTTCATGTCGTCATGGCTAGGCTTCACGAACGAAGATCCAGGGAGGGCTCCACCCACACTCCTCATCAGCACCTTTTCCAAGAGCGCTGATGAAAAGAGGATAGCAGATAGCACCCTCGAGCCTGCGCAAGGGATTTTTTTTTTAGGTGAGACACACTCTAGTAAAACCTACGTCCTAAGGACTTCGCTGCCAGCGTCCAAGCTTGCTAGGCCCTGGCAGATGAACCTTAGAACTAAAGGGTGGGTCCTTCAAGTAAACCTCATGGTTAGATCATGGCTCTAAATTCAACTGCTTTCCAGCTGAGGTGGAAACATGGCATCATTCAGAGGGAAGCACGCAGCTTGAGCTCTGGAGCAGCTGCTCCTACAGAGGGCTTGTAAAGCAAAATGCTCAAAAGTCAGGGATCAACAGGGTTGAGGCCCTGCATCTGTCCAGGGTACACCAAGGAGGGCTGGGGGTGGCTTCAGCCTTCAGACAAGCAGAGGAAGCACCATTTTAGCCCAAATTAAACTGTGTAGACCTGACTGCTCTGCTGCTGTGTCCATGTTTCAGGTGGTGAATTATGCTCCCTTCACACTGCTCCCATCTTCAGTACCAAGTGCCCTGTTTGAACAAGCATATGAAGTTCAGCAGGATTTTAACCTGCTTGTGGATGCTATTAGTCAAAACAAAGAATTCTTGGAGCATACCCTAGCCAGGTAACTTTCTTGCATGTTGCATTTAATGAAAACTTTTAAACACAAAGCATTTCTCACCTTTCAGACGTTCCTGTCTTCCATCTGTTCGTGTCCTTCAAGGTGAGGCAGGCACTCCTGTCCTCTACAGGCATTATCTCCTTTGCTGCGTTGTTTGTCCTACGATGTGTTTCCATAAAGTCTCAGTGTTTTGGGGTCTCCTTGGACCTCAGAAGATGGGACATCGGGCCAAGAGTTGACTTCCTGCAATGATCTTCAATTTTGCCAGTGTTTCAAGCTCATGAGCTTGTGGCCTCTTGGCCTTCAGGTCAAATTTCTGGAGTCTTCTTTGAGTTCTGGGGTTAGTAGCTCCATTCAGTCTCATTTTGCATCTGCTGTGGCTATCCAATAATCACCAACTCTGCTGCCTGCAGTCATGAAGAGAAGGTGTTTGTTCCTGTCCCCGCACCTCCCTCTGATCGTTCCCTCTGTGTCCCCTGCTTTCCCTGCCATGTCAGGGCAGTGACCCACAAGCTCTGGGTGCTGGAAGACTGCTCAGTATTGGCTCGTGAACTCTGCTGGATTTATCTGTAGCTGTTGCCCTGTATTGGAGTGACCATCCCTGACCAGCCTGCATAATCTGTAGGGCAGGTGCTTCCACAAACCCCATTTTGCTTCCTGCTGCCCATTCTGTGCTGCCTGTCTGCAGAGGTGCTGCTGGCTCTGACACCACACTAGAGCAAAAGAGACTGTTTTCCAGCGTCACCCTTCTTTTCCTTAAGTCTAACCCCTCAGAGCTGTTCTAATGTTCCAGAGTTGGCTGCAGCCAGGGCTTGTGGGAGCATGCTTATCCCTGTGGTTGAGGAAAGCAGCACCTGGAGTTTGTGTGTGCTCAAGCTCCTGCCCTGTACCACCTCCTGTGCAGTATCTCGGTGCAGCTCCTTTTGCTACTCACAGTTGCTTTGGGAATTTGGGACCCTGAAGAAAAGGTAGACCTGCTCTAGCAGGGCCACTGGAGCACTTGGCACCACAGTGTGCAGGATTTGGAGCCCAACAGGACAGGGAGAGCTTGACGAGGCTTGTGAAGCTTCTGTGAACTGCGTGTGAAGGCACAGAGAGATTTCTGATTTCCTGTATAATTCTGTGTTTCTTTGCTTCTGCTTGTCCTGTCTCTGTCCTGCAAATGCAAGTCCCCTCTGCACAGCAGTGCTCTTTGCAGAGTGGCTGTGCTGAGCAAATGGGATTTGCATTGTAGTTGTGCACTGTGGCCATTGATGAAGAGTGTATTCATGGTAAGATGCTTAACAGTGCTGTAGGGCTTAGTCTAGTCCCAGCCCTGCTATTTGTGCTGGAGAATGTCCCTGGTAAGGGGTTTTTTTTCTGGAGAGGAATTAATTTTCTTGTTCCTTTGTGACAGTGTAAGAGGCTTGACCTGGTCTCTCATTCTCTCTAGCACCATCAAGGTAGATGACTTCACAGCTCGACTCTTCAGAATCCACATGCAAGTTCTGGAGGAAGGCTTGGCTCAGGTACCTTGGCAGGAGCTGTCAACAGCTGTGCCCCTTGGCATCATGGTGGGACTGCCTGATCTCTCTGTCTGCCAGCTTGCTGCTGTGGGCTTTGAACTGTCCACTTCTCAGGCTGGTGTCACTCCCTGCACTGCAATGCCATGGTTACAGCCTGTGAGCTCAGAAGCTTGCCCTGTTTGACAGTCATGCCCTTTGGCTAGTGCTGCTGGAAACACTCGGGCTTTGACCAGGAGGATTTAATATGATTTGACTTTGTCCTCTGGGAGCCTCAGGAGAGCGCAAGTGTTGGGACAAACTGGCCCTGCTGAAAGTCCTTTACTCTCATGGGTGTTGTTAATGCCTCTGGAGCACTGAGGGCATCTGTGGGCCCTGAGCAAGGACCAAAGCATCCACAGGCACATCTTGCAGAGGTTTTCATCAAAACAAAGGTGACTGGATCTGCCTAAGGAGGATTTAGAAGTGAGGTCATCAAAGGGATTTGTAGTTAAAGGCAACAGGAGAACCCACTTCACCTCCCTTCTCTTTCAGTCTGTGTTTTTAGGCATAAACCGCTCTGATTACATGTTTGACTGCGGGGTGGATGGGACACCAGCTCTGAAGCAGATAGAAATAAACACAATTGCTGCCAGCTTCGGAGGCCTCACCTCCCGCACTGCAGCAGTCCATAGGTAAGGGACCATCTGTGGCTTGTGCCACCAAGCGTGCTACACTCGCTGCCTTTGCCTGCTCTCCAGACTTCCCTGAGTCTGGTTGAGACTTGTCATGGCATTTGCAACTCTTTTTGTTCCACAGGCGTGTGTTGAAGGTGCTGGGAAAGTCTAAGGAAGCATCGTGCCTGCTGCACAACAACCCAGCGAAAGGGCTTGCCTTGGGGATTGCAAAAGCCTGGGAGCTCTATGGCTCACCAAGGTGAGGGAAAGGGAGGTGCTGGAGGCTGGGTTAGCTTTGTCTCCCCTGGAAATGCATAGGTTTTGCACTTGTGCTTTCTGAAAGATGCCTATTTGCTTGACAAGCTGCTTTTGAAAAGCCTCTGGCACCCTGGGGAGAGCAATGGGTTTGTCTTGGTGCACAGGGCTGCTGGGCTGTAAAGGCAGAGGGGTGCAGAGGGACCCTGGAGGAGTTGTGTGGTTCAGCAATGCTGTGGAGAGCTCACTTTTCCTCCTGCCCTTGTGTCCTGCACTGATCTGGTAATTGTGCGGGATCAGTGCCACTCTCTGCATGCCAAGCCTTAGAAACACTGGAGAAAACAAGCAGGAGCAGAGCAGGAAGCCTGAATTGGAGAGGGTGTAAGGCAGTGTTCTTGGATACATGTGGAGTGTTTCTGGGGTGTGATGGTGTCCTTGGTATCTCTTCCAGTGCTGTGGTGATGTTTCTGGTGGAGGAAGTCCAGAGGAACATTTTTGATCAGCGATGTGTAGAAAACGAGCTTTGGAACAGGTAAAAGTTGAATTTTCCTGGGGTGGGGAAGGAAGGAGATGGTAGACTTTTGGGAA
This sequence comes from Bucco capensis, assembly GCA_013396975.1. Taxonomy (NCBI): domain Eukaryota; kingdom Metazoa; phylum Chordata; class Aves; order Piciformes; family Bucconidae; genus Bucco; species Bucco capensis. Next base: position 33,742 of record VWZO01018213.1, on the reverse strand, counting down.
AAGGATCCAGAGTGAACTGCTGCCAGATCATAGAATCACGGAATAGTTTAGGTTTGAAGGGATCTTTGAAAATCATTAGTCCAATCCTCCTGCAGTGAGCAGAGTCATCTTCAACTAGCTCAGGTTGCTCACAGCCTCAAACAAGACCTGGAATGTTTCCAAGGATGGGGGGGGCATCTACCACCTCTCTGGGCAACCTGTGGCAGATGATGGTGTGTCCCTAAGGCAGCCTATGGGATTTCTTCAGGCTCTATAGCAGGCATGGCATGGCAGCAGGAGTGTAGCAGCAGGCCAGGGAAAGCTGAAAGTGTGCGGAATTGATTTGCTTTTAGCTTTGTCACCTATTTGAGGACAAAGTTAAACTTCTTTAAAATTCCTGGGACTGTGAGAAGGCATGTCCTAGTATGTAACAGGGCAGCCTCTGTCTTGGACTTTACTCTGTGGTTATGCAGGTCTCTTCAGTGTTCTTCCATGGCCTCCTGCCTAGCCTCAGCACCCACCTTCATCTTCTCCCCAGTCTTCCGAAGTCTCTCAAAGCCTCTGGTCTCCAGGGCTGATTCCATGCCATTTTTGTGCCTGTGTAGTCCTCAGAGCTGCACCAGTGGTGACTTTGCTGTGAGCCGTTGTCTGTTAGATAAGACAGTAAGGAGCAGAGCAGGGTTAATGAGAGTCCTACTTGCTCACTGACTTGGGATTGGGCACATGAAGGCTTCATTAACAAAGCTTTGAACCCCATGTGAAAGATTTAGATAAGGTCAGTGAAGCGGCAGTGGAGTAAAGGGCTCAGAGAAGGAGGTGTTTTGGTGAGGTCTCACCCTGAGCCTGTGCCGGAGTGGTGGGAGATGTCTGGTGTTGTGTCTTCTGATCAGGCAGTCAACGCTGCCTCTGTGTGGAGGAAAGACTGTAATGCCTGAAGGAGGTAAAACATGCAGGAAGTCACTCAGCAGTCTGCAGGTCTCAGCTTTGAAGCCAACAGTAAATGAATCTGTTGTGTAGGGATAACAAAACCAAAATATTGACCTCTCTTAGGAACACTTTAGGAGGTGAAAGGTGAGTGTGGAGAAATCCAGAGGGTTTAGGCACATGTTCTGCTTCTTGCAGTGTTTGGGCTGAGGACAGGGGCTGTGTGCCGAGAACAGCAACTATTTTGGCCTGTAGGATTCCTCTGGCTTCATAGTACAAAGCCTGAGGTTATTTGTGAAAGAGCTCACAGATCCTCCTTGGTGGAGCCACCGGTTCCCCCTGTGATTTCTCTCTCCTGTGACTGTGCCCAGCCTGGTGACTCTCCCTCTCCTCTCTTCACAGGGATATTCGGGTCATCAGGAGGCGCTTCAGAGATGTGTTTGAGAATGCCTCTCTGGATGATGCCAAGAGGCTGTATATGTGAGTATGAGCCAAGGTCCACGTTCCTGACTGTGTGTTGGGCACACAGGGCTGTCAGTGCGGAATTTGTAGCTAAAGCTGGTGGTATATTTTGAGTGTAAATACTCACTTTTTGAGAAAGCAGTTCTCTTCTGTGCTCCAGACTGCTGCTGCTGCTTTCCCTTGGAGCTGAAGTGATTTTGTTTTCACAGTGGTGTGATTTTGCATACACACATCAGTCCCTTACATCTGGAAACGCAATTTCCCTTCTTCAGGTCACAGCATTCAGAGCTCTGTGGGATTTTTACTTCCTCCACATATATCTGCCATGAAAGTCCTGGCTATTTCAGAGGCTTCCACAGAGACATTTCCTGTTTACCATTTGCGTGACGCACTGCCAGTGGGAGCTGAGCTGGGTTCTTAGTGCTGGAGGAGGAAGTGTTGCATATCTGTATGGTATCTGTTGGGTTTGAATACACTCAGCGTCTTGTCCACTCCCTGTGGAGGCCAGGACATGTGGGTCACAGGCTCCAAGTACTAGCAGTTGGTCCCAGGTATGATGTTTGTCCTATTTCCAGGGTGTAATGTGCTTGGAGCAGTACAAGCCTGAAGGAAGCTATGGCTTCATACCAGTGTTCTTTTGTGTAGTTAGGCTGTTTTTCCCATGGTTTGACCTTTTTATGCCTCTGCTGTGTTTAATTAATGAATACATTTGTCATCACCAGACAGTAAGGCAAAGGTATATTCACTGTACTGCCTTTCCAAGCATCCTCTCCTCATCCCAATGAATGCCTTCACATTACACTGCCTGGCTGCCAGCAGTTTCTGCTGCTGTTTCCCCTGACCAGTTGTGTGGCCAAACCATGGGTGCATGGTGCTGTGGGTATGCCGTTGGCCTTGCCTCTGGCAGGATGTTTTGGTGCCTGGGCAGGTTGTTGAGTTGATGTCCTGCCCTGAATTGTCATGGGAGAAGGACCCTATTCCCTCCCAGCTTCAAGACTCTCCCAGGTCTGGCTTCTAGTGGGAAAAGCTATTAAAAAATAAGGTTCTTAGCTCACTGCTGGGATGAGTGCCTGAATTACTGAGACTTTGATTAGTCAGGGCAGAGGCCAAGTATCAGCTCCCTGTGTCTTAAGACAGGGTAAACCAGCTTGGGGCTCAGTGGGGCTTGCGGTCCTCTGGCAGAGCCAGCCAGGAGCAGAACAGCCCGGGAGGGCAAGGAGAAGGGGCAAATGCTGTAATGCATTGCCTAGCTGAGCCCGCTGCACTGCCCTTGGTGCTACAAGTTCAGGCAGAGGCAGGTGGGGACTGGCCTGGTACTGTGAAGGCTTCTGGTTTCTGTTCCAGGGATGGCCAGGAGGTAGCAGTGGTCTACTACAGAGAGGGCTACATGCCAAAGAACTACGACCAGCAGGTCAGTAATAATCAGCTCTGCTCCATGAAGCCACCCGCGCTGTGACCTTACCCAGTGAGTTTGAAACACCTTGTGATCCTTGGGGACACCTCTCCTCTCCTGGGCTAGTTCTGTCTTGTCTGGTGTGGCTGATAGCACTGGGAAGCTGTGACTCTGTAGTGCATGTGGCTGTCCCTGGCACACACACAATAAAAAAAATGAATCATAGAATCATTAAGGTTGGAAAAGATCTCTAAGATCATTGAGTCTAACCATTAATCTAACACTGCCAAATCACCACTAAACTATGTCCCTCAGCACCACATCTACACAGTTTTTGAACACCTCTGGGGATGGTGACTCTACCACTGCCCTGGGCAGCCTGGGCCAGTGCTTAACCACTCTTTCAGGGAAGAGATTTTTCCTAATATCCAACCTGAACCTCTCCTGGTGCAACTTGAGGTTATTTCCTCTTGTCCTGTCACTCGTTCCTTGGGAGAAGAGACCAAGCCCAACTTACTCCAGTCTCTGTTCAGGGAGTTGTAGAGAGTGAGAAGGTCTCCTCTGAGCCTCCTCTTCTCCAGACTAGACAATCCCGGCTCCCTCAGCTGCTACTCACAAGGCTTGTGCTCTAGACCCTTCAGCAGCTTCCCAGTCCTTTGGACACACTCCAGCAGTGACTTTCTTCTCCAATAACCACTCGTGTGGTAAGAGCACCTGCTTGAAGAGTTTAGACTTGAACTACAGATCACGCTCTGTCCTCTACTAGGGACTATTAGGTTGCAGGTAATCGTGATGATACTACAGACCAGATCTTGCTGGTATCGGAAGGTGGCAGCACTTGACAAAGCTGGAGAGAGGATGCAGGCAGAGGACCAGTCTGGCTGTGCTGTTTCCAGAGGTGCTGGGAAATTCATACATCTATGGCTGCTTGTCTCTTGAGTGCTGTTCCCACACCCACTGCTGCCAGGCAGGGAAGGGAGAATGTGAATCATGTCAATAACTGAACAGAAAAGAGTAAAGAAAACCTCTTTTTTCATTTCTTTGTGCTAACTGGCTGGTTGCTCTCTTTCTGTCTCAGAACTGGGAGGCACGGTTGTTGCTGGAGAGATCAAGAGCAGTGAAGTGCCCTGACATTGCTACCCAGCTGGCAGGCACCAAAAAGGTGCAGCAGGAGCTGAGCCAGCCTGGGGTGCTGGAGAGGTTACTGCCCAGCCAGCCTGAGGCTGTCGCTCGAATAAGAGCAACGTTTGCTGGCCTCTATTCCCTGGACATGGTGAGTGTTAGCAGGACTAGAGCAGGAAGAAGTGTGCAGAAGTGTGCTTGGCCTCTAGGATGTTTCTCATTGGTTAAGAAGATCATAGACTCATAGAATGGCCCAGGTTGGAAGGGACCTTAAAGATCATCAAGTTCCAACCCCCTGCCCTGGGTTTGGTGCCACCCACTAGACCAGGCTACCAGGGCCACATTCAACCTGACCTTGAACACTACCATGGGTGGATGGGGCATCCACAACATCTTTGGGCAACCTATTCCAGTGTCTCACCATCCCAGGAGTGAAAGATTTTTTTCTAACATTCAATCTAAATCTCCCCTCCTTTCAGTTTGTAAACCATTAACCTTGTCCTACTGCTTTCTGACCAAGTGAGGAGTGTCTCCCTCTTTTTTGTAAGCCCCCTTTAGGTACTGGAAGACCACTATGAGCTCTTCCTGAGGCCTCCTCTTCTCCAGGCTGAACAATCCCAATTCTCTAAGCCTGTTCTCACAGGGGAGGTGCTCCAGCCCTGTAATCACCTTCAAGGCCCTCCTCTGGACCTACTCTAAAAGGTCCACATCCTTCTTATGCTGAGGCCCCCAGAGCTGGACGCAGTACTCCAGGTGGGGTCTCACGAGGGCAAGATGAGAAGGCTTTGTTGTGGTCCCTGGGGACCCTGTTGATCCTGCTCAGAGGGATCTGTTGGGGAGCCTCTGCTCCTCCCTGATGCATTGCTGTTGCCATCCTTTCCTACCAGGGTGAAGAGGGTGACAAGATAGCTGCTACAGCTATCGCTGACCCCGACCGGTTTGTGCTGAAGCCACAGCGAGAAGGTGGAGGTATGAGCTGGACTGGGTTTGTGTGGGTTTTCATTGTGGTTTGTGCTGTATCCAGGAGAGGCAGTAGCTCTCTGATGCCTCCTGGTCCTGTGCTGAGGGATAAAAGGTGGTGTGGGGTAGCTTGTGTAGCCATGAAGACTAGTCATGGCAGTAAGGTAGTGCTGCTTCTGGTCATGCTCCCTAGGCCCCAGAGATGGATTGTGGGAAGTCCAGGTTGCACATGGGGAGGCAAAGTCTGGGTCTGTTTGGGCTAGTGATGTTGTGTAGCTGGGGCCAATGGCTCCTGCTGTGCTGGAAAGTGCTTGACTTCTGTTTTTGTTGTTAGGTAACAACCTCTATGGTGAAGAGCTCAGGCAGGTTCTGGAGAAGATCAGAGACAGTCCTGAGAGAACCTCCTACATCTTGATGGATAAGATCAAACCACAACCAGCAATGAATTACTTGCTGAGGGCCCACAGTCCCCTACAAATGTCCAAGTGCATCTCAGAGCTTGGTATTTTTGGTGTCTATGTCAGGTGAGAAACATGCTCACACTAGGGGTGGTTCCTGCTCCAGTTGGCATTGGGGTTGGGAGTGGTTTCCCCTATGCACTGGGCACAGCAGCATGGCAGCCATCCCTGGGCAGGTGGAGGTACTAGAGACATTCAGTCTCTGCTGCCTCAGCAGCTCTCTGAGTGCTGTGTGCAGATGCTGACCTGCTCCCAAATGAGGTGAACAACTGTACATCTGGTGCTGGTGGTTACTGATGTCACAGGCATGTGGAACTGATGTGTCTAATCCCGGATATCTGGGAGCACTTCTCAGGGTCTGGATCCAGCCACATGCTTTTCTGAAGCCTTGGTGATCTTGATGTGGTTGTCTTCAACCCTAAATAGGTGCTCCTTTAGTTTAAAACCCTCCTGGGCCCTTAGAAATGTTTCCACAGCTTACAAATGTAAGTCCTCCAGCTTTAGAAACAAATGTCCTCTGGCATCACTCAGAACCTGACACTGCCTGTGTGCAGAGCAATCAGCCTGTAATGGCCCTGCTCAGAAAGAGCCCTGATGCTGGCAGGCACAGAACAGGCTCAGCTCTGTTGTTGTACAGACCCCTGCATCAGCCCTGCAGCTTCTATTTGCTGGTGATCTGGCCTACATTGTCTCAGGGTTGGTGAATCATTGCCTGAGATGAAATGCCATAAGCTTTCTGCTCCGCAGACTGTCAGTTGCACTTTTCTTTGCAGGCAGGGCAAGAAGGTGGTGATGAACAAGGCTGCTGGCCACCTCCTGCGAACAAAAGCAGTAGATCATGTGGATGGTGGTGTGGCAGCAGGGGTGGCAGTGCTGGACACCCCTTACGTGGTGTGAGGAGGTGATACCCCATCCCGTCCACCTCACTCTGCTGCTCCGAGAGCTGATCTGCCACAGGGATCTTCTTCTTAGGATGCATGTCGTGGTCGGGGTGGCCAAATACAGGTTCTGGTGAAGCAGCAAATTCAAGTCTTTTTATTAACTACATGTGTCTTCTAATATACCTTTTCTCTAGTACATGTGTCTCTTTGCTACTGGTTAAATATAACCATAATATGGCACCATTGGTTAGTATTTGCATATTGCCAAGTCATCTCTGCTTTGCTACACCCCTGCTCTGTGGTACATTTTACTATCTCCAAGGTCACTCCTGACTCCATAACATCCACAGATGCACTTACCAAGGTCTGATGTGTTGGGGACTATGAGAAGGGACTGTGTGGACATACCTGCTCCAACATCCTGTGTGCCAGCCCCAGCTTCTCCTCTGCAATTCCTCCTGTAGGGAGGGGATTCCCTTGCTTAGCCTGCTCAGGGGTCCCTGCCCCACACACATCCCAGCTGTCACCTCCTAGGACTGCACTTCTCTGGCATTCCCTTGGGGTCTGCCTGTGGACATGTCTATGGACAGCAAAGCTGAAGGGTAAAGGTACTACAGCAGGTGCTTGTTTTGGTCCCAGTTCTGTGTTCTTTGATGCTGTGTCATTCCTAGAGCCACATAGAGCCAAAGCCTGGGGAATGGAAGAAGGGTGGATGTGCAACAGCCTTCATCTGTGGAGTTTGTGGCCCAGTTGCATTAGTGCTTTCCAAATTAAAGAGCCACATGCCCGTGGCCCCTCCAGCCTTCTGTCAGGAGCCCTGATTTCTTTCTTCCCTGTGCCTCAGGATTACCAGGGCTCCTGCACAAGGGCCAGCTGCCCTGATATGTTTTGCTCGCTTTTGCTTTGCGCAACTGCTGTTTGTTGGACTGGGTACTGATCCCAAACAGTGCTCTACAAGGCAGGCAGCAGTGCAGTGTGCCCTGCCCTTCACTGTAGAAGTGCTGTACCTGCTCCCATTGATCCCCAACAGGTTGGCATAAAAAGCCCGCAACAATGGTGGCATAAACTGAATTGGATGAGTTGGCTGAGTTGGAGCCTTATGTCACAGCCAGTGTGTTGCTAAACCCTAAATCACCGAGAGCTTTTGCCAGTGCATCCCACTGCAAGTCCTGCACTGAGCAGCCCCTGCCTGTCTGCTGCTACATGTACAGCCCAAGAGCAGTGTTAGGGAGCCCTGACCTCAGTCATGGTCCTGCTGGGACATGGGGTGGGTTGAGAGTAGGAGTATTGTGGTGACAAAGCAAAGGAATTGCAGGAGAGGCTGAGTCACTCTGGGACTAGGTTTCATGACTCAGGAGGGAGAGGGAGAAGTGTGGGCTCTCCTTCCCAAGGGCTCCTGCCTCTTTCTCCAGCTTTTCTTCCTCCCTTGTTTAGCAGCTCAAGGGGAAAAAAATGATGCATCTTTCTGGCAGTGCCCTGGTAAAGTGCCTAGGTAGCCTCAGCTCTACCCTTTCCGTGACACCAGAGAAGCAGCATGAAGCCAGAGATTAAAACATAACATGCAATCTGAACACTGTTCTTGTGGCAGTTTTGGCCAAGCCTAGCTGTGAATGGGAGATGTTTGCCTCCTCCTGGGCCAGGCATGGCCCTTCATGTACCTTCACAGGGAGACAGCTAAAGCCAACCCACCAGTTTCTGCTCTGGTTGCTGTGAGACTGCACAGCACCAGGTTGGAGCTGTGTCCTGCACTTGGCTTTGCAGCACTGGCCCAGCACAAGCAATGGATAAAAGCTGCTGGGGTGAGGGGTGCCAGGTAAAGCAGTCTCTAGGAGGAAATAGAATCATAGAACAGTTCCAGCTGGAAGAGACCTTGAAGATCATCGAGTCCAGCCTTTGTCCTAGCCCTATCACCCCACTAAATGATGCTCCCCAACACAACATCCAGCCGTCTCTTAAACACCTCCAGGGACGGTGACTCAAGCACCTCCCTGGGCAGCCTGCTCCAATGGCTGACAACCCTTTCAGGAAAGAAAGTCCTCCTAATATCTAACCTGAACCTCCCCTGGCGCAGTTTCAATCCATTTCCCCTTGTCCTATCACTCTCTACCAGGGAGAACAGACCAATTCCCACTTCTCTACAACCTCCCTTCAGGTAGTTATAGAGAGCAATGAGGTCTCCCCTCAGTCTCCTCTTTTCCAGACTAAACAGGCCCAGATCCCTCAGTCTTTCCTCATAAGGCTTATGCTCTAAGCCCTTTACCAGCTTGGTAGCCCGCCTCTGTACTCTCTCCAGCACCTCAATGTCCCTCTTGTAGTGAGGGGCCCAAAACTGGACACAGTACTCAAGGTGAGGCCTCACCAGAGCTGAGTAGAGGGGCATGATCACCTCCCTGCTCCTGCTGACAACACCGTTTCTGATACAGGCCAGGATGCCATTGGCCTTCTTGGCCACCTGGGCACACTGCTGGCTCATGTTCATCCGGCTGTCAATCAGCACCCCTAGGTCCCTCTCTGCCTGGCAGCTCTCCAGCCACTCCTCCCCGAGCCTGTAGCGCTGCTGGGGGTTGTTATGGCCAAGGTGCAGTACCCGGCATTTGGCCTTATTGAACTTCATGGCATTGGCCTTGGCCCAGCCATCCAGCCTGTCTAGATCCCGCTGCAGAGCTTCCCTACCCTCAAGCAGATCGACATTGCCACCCAGCTTGGTGTCATCTGCAAACTTACTAAGGGTGCACTCTACCCCCTGGTCCAGGTCATTAATGAAGATGTTGAACAGGAGTGGCCCCAGTACTGAGCCCTGTGGGACCCCACTCGTGACTGGCTGCCAACTGGATTTCACTCCATTGACCACAACTCTTTGGACTCGGCCATCTATCCAGTTTTTAACCCAGTGGAGCGTATGCCCATCCAAGCCAAGAGCAGTTAATTTCTCTAGGAGAATGCTGTGGGAAACTGTATCAAACGCTTTACTAAAATCCAGATAAATAACATCCACAGCCTTCCCTTCATCCAGTAAGCGGGTCACCCAGTCATAGAAGGAGATCAGGTTAGTTAAACAGGACCTGCCCTTCATAAAGCCATGCTGACTGGGTCTGATCACCTGGTTATCCTGCATGTACTGCATAATGGAACTCAGGATGATCTGCTCCATCAGTTTCCGTGGCACTGAAGTTAGACTTACAGGCCTGTAATTTCCTGGATCCTCCTTCCTTCCTTTCTTATAGATGGGAGTTATATTTGCTCTTTTCCAATCAGCTGGGACCTCTCCAGTCAGCCAGGACTGCTCGTAAATGATGGAGAGTGGCCTGGTGAGCACCCCTGCCAGCTCTCTCAGGATTCTAGGATGAATCCCATCTGGTCCCATAGATTTTTGGACGTCAACTTGGAGGAGTAGGTCCCTGACCATCTCCTTGTGGATTATGGGGGGGAGATTTTGGTCCCATTCTCTTGGCTTGGGGGGCTGGCTTCCCTCAGTACAGGTGTTACTTTTATTAAAGACTGAGACAAAGAAGGCATTCAGCACCTCAGCCTTATCCTTGTCTTTTGTTACTAATTTTCCTTCTGGGTCTAGCAGGGGATGTAGGCTCTCAGCCTACATACTCTCAGCCTGGAGCTGCAACTGTGCAGTTTGCTGGAGTAGCATGGGCACAAGGTTGGCTGTGGCTGGAGAGCACTGGAGTAGGGCCCCTGAGCTGCTGCTGGCCACTGCTGGTGAGGCCAGAGCCAGAAAGGTGACAGAGGACCACAGAGTGGAGGCAGAGGTTGGTATCCATTGCCTTGCCTGGGTGAGGATCAGGCCTGGGCTGGAGGCATGGCAGCTATCACCAGCCTCTAGCGCCTTGGCTGCTTGCAGTTTGTGCATGTCTATCTCCCTGGCACTGGCCCTGCATGGGGGGGTTGGTGACAGATTGGTATCACAGTGCTCCTTAGCCTTAGTGGAACAATGTTGGCTGGAGCACAGGAAGAAACTGAGGTACAACCTCCAGCCCTGGAGCCAGATCTTCTGCCCTCGCCCCAGTGCAGAGCAGCAGCACAGGCTGAGTCAGAGCCTATAAAGCCCCATCCATGAAAAGCATCACACTGGTAATAACCTACCCATCCCCAGAAGTCTACCCTGGTTATGGCACAGCAGCTCCAACAGCAACATCTCCTCCCGACTCAATAGCAGACAAGCACCTACCACCCCTGCACACACTGTAAGCCCATTTCCTTGGTTTTTTTCCTTGAATTTTATTTCATTTTGCATAAAACTTGAGCTGTTTCCAGCCAAAATCACGTAACAGATGAAGAGTAACAGGAGGAGAGATCATGTAGGAATCCTTGTTGGGGAGATGGTACAGAGCCATGGGGGACATGTGGGCCACTGGCACATGCTGAGTTTACAGATCACAGACAGGTGCTGTGCCAGTAAGAGCAGCAGGTAAGAACTGAGACTTGAGACTTGGACAACAGCCCAACAGACACCACCAGAAACACTCCCCCCAAGGCAGCGAGACTCAGAGGCTGCTGCCAGCTCCTTCACACCCACCAAAAGTCATCTGTTTGCAGGTGAAGCCTCTACATTGGGACTCCCCAAAACAGCTGTTGCAGCAAGTTTTAAAGCCCAGTTCTCCTTTGGTTTAAGTGCAAAATCAAACAGTTCACATGCAGTTTTCATACAGACGTTACAAAGGAGGTATCTCCCAGCTCCACCCTGGGCTAGAGTTAAATGTAGTTCAGTTGAAGAATGGCTTTGGCAGTGCCCATGGGATGTCTAGGCTCTTGGGGTAGAGGTTTTGGATTTTTTCCTCTCATCATCATAAAGCCATGCCAGACTTAAACAAAAGCTAACTTTAACCAATTTCCACCAATTTTTCCTGACAAGAAAGCATCACCTCAGACTAAGGCAGCCCTGCCTGCCTTGGTTCCTTTGCTGTAGCAAAGGTCCAGGTGTGCTCTAACCCAGTGCCTGGTTTGCTGGTAGTGGGATGGTGCCTCTGCATGGTTTTGTTTCCTTTCCACCCTTCGGTATCCAGCACCCACACCTAGCCCAGGACACCTCCGAGTTCAGCTGTGAGCAGGTGGCAGCTCTATAGAGCAGGTCAGAGCAGGACCTTTCCTTCTAGACCATAGACTGCTCCCTGTTGTGTCCATGGCTGGTGAAGGATTGTGGATTGGGAAAACCACACCAGCTGGTGCCATGCAATGTGGAAGTAGCAGATCTTGGTACCAAATCACACTAAAGCCCCTGTTTAAAGCACAGAGCTTCCTCAAGCCATACTCTACTCCCTCTTAGGCTAGGGTTCCTCTGCTAGCAACAGGCTCAGGCAGTGGCTGCAAGACTAAAACTCAGCTATACATTCACGATATGAGAGCGGTTTTAAGTTGTCCTGCGGCTTGCAGCACTCCAAGTAGAAAGGGAAGCCGAGCTCCCATGGGGGCAGTGGCAGATGCACCTCCCTTGCCTGCCTATGTTGAGTAACTCCAGCACCACTTCCTCTCCAAAATTCCTTCCTGCTGCAAACGAGGTGCCAGGGTCCCTCCATTACATAAGATTAATTAACAACCCGCCCACAAAAATAAAATTAAAAATCAAGAAGGTGGTGCTGACAGGGGAGGAAGAGGAGTTCCTCTGCTGGAGGCTGAACTCAGAGGTACAATACTCATCTAAAACATGATGCACACACTCCTCCAGGGCATGGGCACAGCCTCTCCTCATTCTTAACGTTTGTACATTCAATTCAACAGGTGAAGGTTTCCCTCCTGGGGCAGACAGTGGTTACTGAAGGAACCTGTTCCTCAGGACACTGCTGCCGCTACAGTTCCACTCAGCAGGGACAGCTCATGCTGCTACTGTTTAGTGTCACATCTGTTGTTGAAAAGATGTTTTATGACACCAGGGTTTGCCAAGGTGGAGATGTCCCCCAGATCATGGTCATTTTTGGCAATCTTCCTTAATATCCGTCTGGTGATCTTTCCTGTAACGACAGCCACAAAAGGAAAGCAGCAGTCAGGAGCTCTCCAGCATCCTCAGCAGGAGCGGGAAGTGCCTGGACCTGCAGCATCCTGCTTGCTGTGAGGTTGCTCAACCCTGAATTTAAGTGACCCTGGACAAGCAACTTAGGGCTGATGTGCTTCCACTGGCAGGAAGTACTCCCTCTTCCCCAGCACTGTCCCCAGGCCCTTACCTGAGCGGGTTTTGGGCAGGCTAGGGGCATACTGGATGTAGTCAGGTGTCGCTATCGGCCCGATTTTCTCTCTGACTGAAAAAATAAAAGATTTTAATTGCAGGTACTAGGTGATACCACACACACCCTTGTTGAGTCAAGCTCCTGGGAAACCTGGCAGGGAAGTGCTTCGGGCTGCTGCACCTGAATCCCTGAGCTGGGGAGTGGGCAGCAGGACCTTCAATGCCAACTGGAGCTATAAGCACATCTTCCCAAAGGCAAAACCACTCATTTTCTGATCTCTCTCCATCTTCAAGAGACCTCTACAAGGGTTACACCAACCAGATAGAACAAGGACTGATCTGCTGTTGGGTTCCTATAAAGAAGGAACTGCCATTGGTCTATTTCATGTGTTAAATGCTGCAGTCTGTTGAGGCAATGAAGGGGCTCCCTTGAGACCAGAGCACAAATGCCCAGAGCACTGCCCCAAAGCAACCAAACGATCTTCACAGCATGTCCAGGTCTGCCAGGAAGAGCTGCAGGAGCTATGCCAACACAGGAGAGCACTGCTACAAATATAAGTCTGCTGGGTACCTCAGTCCTTCAGGCAGGTGCCAACTCCCAAGAGGTAGAGATGCCATCACATGAGCAGCCAAAGGCCAGAAGAACTAGTATTAGTCTTCGCCATCATGCTCTCTATTGGAGGGGGGGGGGAGCACCTTGTTGCAGTTGTCCAAGCTGCATTCCCCAGACTAAGTGCATCCTCCTTTAAGCACCTTAACCCCTCCAACACCTGCCCAGAACTGTCCTCCCTTGCCCTGCCATGTAACCTCCAAAATATTTTTCTATTGCTACCTTGTTTTTTAAGCTCATCTGTCAGGCTCTTGGTGAACTCATGGCCATCTCTCAGGGTCACGAAGCAGTAGAGGCTCTCGCCTTTCAGGGGGTGTGGGTGACTGACCACTGCAGCCTCTGAGATGGCAGCGTGCTCCAGTAAAGCTGACTCCACCTCTGCGGTGCTCAGCAAGTGGCCTGGAAGCAAGGAAAGGAAGTGTTCTACAGACCCACACAGGACTAGGGTCCTGCAGCCTCCCAGCAGCTGGGAGGAAGAGGTGTGCAGGTGTAAGAGGTCCTAAACCATAGGTTTGAGAGCACTGACTTCATTTGCTTGAGAAAAGACAAGAGTTGGAGAAAGGAAGTCATCTCAGCAGTGTAGGGACTGAGCTGCCCTGAAGGCTACCAGGTATTGATCACCTTGCAGAAAGAGGCGATCTCCCCTGCCTGTTCTCCCTCCTTTAAGCTTCTGTAACAGATCATGAACTGTTCACAGCCATGGGATTAAACCAGGTGAGGAGGAGCTGGATTTGCTAAGAGGAGACTTGCCCACATGTCCAGCTGGGAGGTACAGAGGAAGAAGAGGTTGGCTATGCAGAGACGAGAAACCAGCCCTACCAGCTCATTGCCGTGAAGGGCACACCACATCTCGGTGCAGAGGCACAACTCACTCCTTTACACCTCTGCTCTTGTACCTGGGCTCTGACATTCCACCCTGGGACTGCTGGAACAGAGAACCACAGGAAGGTGGTCAGCTCCCAGAATGGCCAGTTGGTGGAGCATCAAGCACTGCTGGTCAGATGAAAGGATCTAGGTTTGATCCACAGACAAGTACAGCTGCACCTCACAGCCAGCAGTAGTACCTGTAGGCTACAGCCTCCAGGAAAGGAGGGAGTGAGCTACTAAATACAGTATTTGCAAAATGGTAGGCTGAGAAGCAGCTGGATCTCAATGACTCAGTCAAGAGAGGTGGGAGAATCTAGATACACCTCTAGACACAGCTCTAAGCAGCCTGATCCAGCTTCAAGGTTAGCCCTACATGGAGCAAGAGGTTGGATTAGGGACAACAATGTCCCACCCAACCTCTGTGATTCCCTGTGGCACTAGAGCCTACAGCACAGAAGCACCTTGCATGGTTAAGGACCTCCTCTAAGACAGAAGGTTCCTTCCCTCCAGTGTGTCGTCTCCAGAGGAAATGATGCAGAACATCACTGTGTCACAGATTCATCTGTCTCAGAAATAATCCTGACCCAACAATTAGATCCACTTTGACAACAGGTTGCTGGGCAGTCACAGATAGAGAACCCTCCCCCTTAGAGCAAGGTTGCTTCTTTCACCAGTGTCAGAAATAGATGAAGAAGTGTCCCCACAAAGCAAGGTGTCCCTTCACTAGTGTCAGAAAGCACAGTGGTCCCCACCAAAGACAAAAGTCGTTCTTACCAGAAACATTCAACATGTCATCGATCCGTCCTGTGATCCAGTAATAACCATCTTTATCTCTCCTGCAACCTAAAAATAGCCAGCAAGGACAGCATCAGGAGACAGTGCCAGCTCTCAGAGCAACTGATAACGGGATTCAGAGGGTAGGACATGTCCCCAGGGCCTCTGCAGCCACGTGCTCGCCGGACAACCTTACCGTCGCCTGTCACATAGTAGCCAGGGAACTTCTTGAAGTAGGTAGTCTCAAACTGCTGGTGCTTTCCATACAGCGTGCGCATTATTCCTGGCCAGGGCTGCTTGAACACCTGATGGTGAAAAACACAGGCCTGAGCCAGCTAGAGCAAAGCCAACAACCCAGGCTCTGCACTCTGGTGATGGATATGGTGATGCAGGTGCTCAAGAGACAGCCCTGGGCAGCGTCTCACCAGGCTTGGCATAGGAGAATAATAGAATCAGTAAGGTTGGAAAAGATCTCCAAGATCATCAAGTCCAACCATTAACCTAACAAAGTCAAGTCCACCCTAAACACCACATCTACACATTTTTCTGAACATCTCCAAGGATGGTGACTCCGCCACCGCCCTGGGCAGCCTGGGCCAGTGCTTAACTACTCTTTCAGGGAAGAATTTTTTTCTAATATCCAACCTAAACCTCCCCTGGCACAACTCAAGGCTGTTTTGTCTTATCCTATCACTTCTTACCTAGGAGAAGAGACCAACCCCTATCTCACTTCAACTTCCTTTCAGGGAGTTGTAGAGAGCAGAAGGTCTCCTCTTCTCAAGACTAACCAACCCCAGTTCCCTCAGCTGCTCCTCACAAGACTTGTGCTCTAGACCCTTCACCACTTCATTGTCCTGCTCTGGACACACTCCAGCACTAGAACATTGTCCTTGTGTCTTGCTCACGTGTGCAAGTGCATTTAACCATCAGTTAACAGTTTGTTCACAGCATGAAGCTCCCAGCAAGTTTCGGCAGTGAAGGGAGCTCCTACCACCCAAGGGGCTCCTCGTGTGGGGCCAAACTAAGTGGAGATGTGTGTATGCTACCAGGAAGGTCCCAGAGCTCACAGGGAGTGGATAAGGGGAGACTGGGGAAGATCATCCCTTCTTTACCAGATAGCCTTCTGCTTCTCCTTCCAGCTCTTCCCCTGACTCGTTCAAGATGGCAGGGACCACACCGAAGAAGGGGAATGTCTGTCATGGGGACCAGAGAGCAAGGACACAGAGAGGTGAGCCCACGCATTGAAACCCCATGAACCAGAACAAGGGCAGCTTTGGAGAGGCTGTGGCACATGGGGGCCTGTCAACACAGCTACACAGGGCCAGGCCTGGGATTTTGGATGGTGGCCACCTCCCTGCATGCACCACCATCCCACAACCACCCTGGCAGGCTGGTAACCACCAGGCCATAGTACAGACAATGCCAACTGCTGCTGCAGTGCCTTGCCGTGGCCCTGGGAAGCCCTACCTGCCCCAGGAGAGAACAGAGGTACTCACAGCAGAGCCTGGCTTCATGGGGGTGGCAGCAGGGAGGGGTGTCAGCATGTGGCCACCCTGCAAAGAGACAAAAATGAGTAAGTTTGGCCCACATCAGCCCGTCCCACAGCTGTTTGAATCAGCTTTGGTCACATCATGTCCCATTCAGACACAGGCTACTCAGGGAAGTTGAGGAGATGGGGCCTTGGGAAGGATACAGCAGGGAACAGGGAGCCTATGTTTGGGCACAAAGCTTTGGAGCTTGCTGGAGGAGAGAAAGAGGGGGAGGAGAGCTGGGTCCAGCGCAGACCTTGGCAGGGACCCTTTGGAGAGGAAGGTCTCCCCTTGGAGCTTGTTTGAGGTCTAGGAAAGAAAGAGAAGGGGAACCAACACTTGCAAGCCACACCAGAGTCTCCTGAGCAAGAAAAACAACCAGTCCACTACAGCAAACCTGCCCAGTCACCCTGCAGGGAACACACAGGAAAGAGAGGTCCCAGGGACACCCAGGTAAGGACTCACTGTCTCTGTCTGCCAGAACGTGTCCACAATGGGGCACCTCTCTTCTCCCACCACACGGTAGTACCACAGCCAGGCTTCAGGGTTGATGGGCTCACCAACACTCCCCAACACCTTCAGAGTCTTCCTGCTGTGCCTGCAGAGAGGAGGGGGCTGGCAGGGGCTCAGCAGGCCATGGAGAGCAGCAGCTGTAAGCCTGCTGCACAGCAGAGCCTACAGCAACCCCTGAGCTACCCAAAATGTACTTGCGGCTTCCAGGCATGGTTCACACCTTTCTTAGCCCTCTTGCATGAGAGAATAAATAATTTTATTTATTCTATAATTTTGTGTCTCCTACTCCAAGCTCCCATTTGACGCTGCTCCTTCCTTTCCTTGGGCCAAGGAGCAGTATGTGGAGGGGCACTCTGCTCAGCACACCTCTGTGAGCTTTGGGTCAGGAGCAGGGAGAATCTGCAAGCTCTGATGCCAGCTGCAGCTTACTGTGAAAAAGGAAGATCTGCTCTGAGGTGCCATAGTGAAATCAGTACTGGGAATGCAGAAACATGGCCTGTGTACTGCACTGTAGAAGGCAGAAGACCCTAGCCTGTTCAGAAAATATGCTGGGGAAGCTACTGCTCAGAGAGGAAGCTGGGAGCCCTGGTTCCCCATGGGGACACGCTGGCTCTGCCAGAGCCCAGGATCCCCATGCCCCTGGGGACTGGCACTCACTTTTTGACAGGCTCCTCCCCGTGCTTCATCAGCAGCCGGATGGCTGTGGGTGCTGTGTAGAACTTGGTCACCTTGTACTTGTCAACAATGCTCCACATTCGCCCAACGTCTGGGTAGGTGGGGACACCTTCAAACTGAGCAGGACACAGGGCAGTGACACAGCCATTCCTTACTGGTACCTGGAGCTCAGAACAACTGGGAACAGCAGTTGGACCCTACCTTTTCCTTATATAAATGTTAGGGGCACCATGCAGCAAAATCAGTGCAGTCCAGGGACCTCTCCTAGTGCTTCCTTGGGATGGATTTGTCATCACCCCACCCTAAGTGTCCTAGCAAATGCCTCCCAAAACACCCTAGCAGCACAGGTACTTGGGTGGCTATCACAGTGACACAGTCTTACCAGCCCATACGACCCTGCCCACATGGTACACAGTCAAGAGTCCAAATACAGTGACAGAACCAAAACCAAAAGCATCAAGAATCCCAGAAAGGACTCCCTCAACATGACAGTGATTCTCCTGCTCACATTTCCTCAGGGAGGTTTTTTTGGGCACAGACCTCTGGCTCCCTGTCTACAAGTCATAGCCATACATTCCCAAAGGAGATAATGAGCCTCAGCAGTGAGAACATAACTCCCTGCTCCTCACCCCGCACCAGCCCTGGCTCCCCTGGTACAAAAGGCTTCTACTTCTACAGGGAGGAAACAGTGGAGCATTTGAAAAATTACCACCCAAAAGCCACTCACAAACTAGCCCCCCATCTGCCATCCATGCCCTCCTTGAGGACCACCACCCTTCCTCACAGAGCCTAGCGTACTGCAGGCAAGTGAAAGGCACACTCCTCACACAGTACCACAGGAATGCAGCTCAGCACCACAATCTCCATTTTCTTGGAGTAAAAGCACCCAGCACTTACTAACACACTAGTTGCTCCATTTGCCAAGGGTCCATAAGTGAGGTAGGAATGGCCTGTTATCCATCCAATGTCTGCTGTGCACCAGTAAACGTCCTCAGGTTGGTAATCAAATACATATTTAAACGAGGTGGCAGCATAAAGCATGTATCCACCCACCGTATGCAGCACACCCTACAAGGAGAAGACACACAGCTGTGAGGGCAAACTCCCAGTAGTGTCCTCACCCTCCCAGCTCAAGCTGAGCATCACCAATCCACAGAGCTCAAACAGCAGCTGAGTCGGAATGAGTAGCACAGCCCCTTTCCCAGGACCTCCAAGGCTCTTCTTACTGGTGCCTCCCAACCTATCCTCAGCAGTTTCCACAGCTGAGATGTCACTGTGGTTCAGCCCAGTGAGCTGGGAAGCATACCTTGGGTTTCCCAGTTGAGCCACTTGTGTAGAGGATGAAGAGTTCATCCTCTGAGTCACACCACTCGGGCTCGCACTCGGTGCTAGCACTGCTCATCAGCTCATGCCACCACATGTCCACAGCTGGGTTCCAGGGGGCCTGAGAAAAGCAGAAGTTTAGAAACAGGCCCACCCAAAAGCAAGAGGAGGAGGATGATGGCTGCAGCCCCAACCTCACCTGCCTCGCAGACCATCAAGGCAGATGTTTACAGCACAGCTTCTGCTGCAGAGCTGTTTGCTGCAAACCATGCACCCAAGCTGCAGCTCGCACTCCAGAAGCTCCTTTTCTCAGCCCACAACAACAAGGAAAACCTTTAAACATGGTCTGGCTGTCAGAACTGAAGCAGCTTGTCCAAACCACTGGTACAGCTGATAAAAGCCTCTGAGCAGCAGCAGCAGCAACAAGAAGGCCTGCAGCAGCCGCTGCTCTTTACTCTCGCAGCAAACAGGCTCCTCCTGCCCCAAGCTGCAGTGGAAGAGCAAAGCAGCAAAGCCACAAAGCCATCAGTCCTGCATGCTTGCAGGGACCCCAAAGGCACCATGCCCAAGACAAACAGGAGCCTGTTGGCCCTGCAGACCTGGAAAAATCTGCAGTCTGGATTTTAAGGCAATTACCGTGACAAGAAGTGATTACTCCAGTGTGAAATTTCCCAGCACTGGCCATCCAAAGAATTGCTTAAGAACACTAGAGCTGTAACAGAGCTACCAAGCCTTGTGGCTGATGGGCAGAGATCACCCCAAGAGTTTTCTGGCTGGCTACCTCTCTGGGGTAGAAGTTCAGCACAAGACATAACTCCAGCTGACTTTCTAACCTTTCCTAAGAGGAGCTTAGGGGCAGCTAAGCAGGCAACACTCCCCAGCCTCAGCACAGACCTCCTCCTTCCATATCCATGTGAGGCAGAGCCTTGCAGCTGCCAGCTGGGGCACATCTTCTTACAGAGCTCCTCACAGAGTCCCCACAGCTTCCTCAGCTGGAGTTCATGGAGCCATGGAGAGCAGCCATGGGGTTACATGGTGACTCTCTGCAGCCCTAAAGATGTTCATGTGCCATTTGAAGGCACCAGGACCCCACAGCCCAGCACAGACTTCCTGCGCATGGGGTGCAGAGAACACTGCTTGACAGCTCAACATACACTGCTGGCCATAACCTTACATGGACCCGCTCAAGCAGGTCCAAAGGAGGCCATGAAAGATGATGAGGGGGCTGGAACACCTCTGCTATGAAGACAGGCTGAGAGAATTTGGGTTGTCCAGTCTGGAGAAGGCTCTGGGGAGACCTTATTGCAGCCTTTCATTACTTAAAGGGGCCTACGGGAAAGCTGGGAAGGGACTTTTGGTCAGGGAGAGCAATGATAGGATGAGGAGTAACAATTATGAACTGAAATAGGGGAGATTTTTAGATTAGATATTAGGAAGAAATTTTTTACTGTGGCGGTGGTGAGACACTGGAACAGGTTGCCCAGAGAAGTTATAGATGCCCCATTCCTGGAAGTGCTCGAGACCACGTTGTGTAGGGCTTTGAGCAACCTGGTCTAGTGGAAGGCATCCCTGCCCATGGCAGGGGGTTGGAACTATGTGATCCTTAAAGGTCCCTTCCAACCCAAACCATTCTCTGCTTCAATGTTAATGGAGCCCACTTGGAAAGCTCTCATGGATGTCCAGGGCTCCTGCCTTTAAACTGGATAAGCAGTTTCCACAAGTCTGTCCCATCAGCAAGCTCCTTAGCAAGGCAATAGGACAAACAAGCCCAAGGTAGGCTCACATCAGCCCATCCAGCAGTTGCCTTCTTGCACCCCTCCCTTCAAGGATCACTCCGTTTTAGCACCCAACTTCCACAGCCCCACTAAGGAGGTCAGACCCATGGCACAGCATGCAACCCCTGAGGCCAGGCCTTTCTCTGCCTCCCTGCTCAAAGGGTCCCAAGGCCACAGGTCCTTGGATGGAGCAGGCAGAGTCTGCACGGTGGGTCTGGAGCTCCAGGTTTGCTGCCCATGGCATGCCATCACAGATAGGAAGCTGTGGGTGATCCCTGCCAGCCTCACCACCAAGGGAAGTGCATAGCAAAAGCTGCTTTTAAAAGGTCAGAGAGATGAAAGTGATCTGGGTGCTGACAGCACATTCTAGTGGTTCTGCATTTCCCCCACCAGCACTCAGGGGTTTTAGAAGTCAGTGGCACTGCATTCACCCCAATCCTGTGGGCAGCTCTGGCAAGCAGTGAGTGGTGTTTATCACTAACATGCAGCTGCTGGCACCCAGGTTAGGAAGGCACGTGTGGCTGTGCAGTCCCAGTGGTTAGGAAGGTGGAGCACTGGAGGGGGAAGCAGAAGGGAAGTGCCATGAGGACTAAGGCAGTGCTGTGCGTAAATACCTTGGGATGGAGTCTCTGTGAGCTCCCAGGCTTTTTTTCCTGTTAAAGATCCACAAAGAGGGTGTGAAAGTCAAGAAGAGGAGGATCCACTCCGGACTCTGCAGGCAGGGAGCTGGAAGCCCATAGGCCTGGATGCCAGGAAACCATCCTGGCTGGGGACGTCCTGGCCAGGCCAGGAGATGCTCTCTGAGCAAACTCCTGCCCATTCCTATCACCTTCCCTGGGTAGCCAGCACCTCCACAGCAGGGCAGAGGCCACCCCCTGCACACAGCCAGCTGGGTACAAAAGCACAGAGCCAACACATGGCCCATGGACACTCTGACAGCATTACACAAGCTAATGGCATGGGGAAAAACGCACTCACAAGGGAAAGCAACCTTTAATAAAGTGTCTGAACTAGTAGTGCAGCAGGAGCTGAAATTTAGAGACATCCTCCAGCCTCATCCCTCCTCCTGGGATATTCTGCACAACCTCACCTCACAACAGCAACCAGCACAAGGACAGGCTTTGCTGCAACTACCCAGCCAAGGAAACCTCCGCAGGAAGAATGCTCTGCTCCAGTTTCCCCACCCCTTTGTGGCCACCCTGCCCTCACAAGAGAAGGGGCAGAGGAGGCCAATGTAATCCTGGCAAACACCAAGCAACACTGCAATTACACAGCTGAACAAGCCAAAATTAACTCAAAGATACAGAATCTGCTGGACTTCCTGTTCCAGGGATGTGCAGAGACCATTACTTTTGAAAGTAGAGCCCAAACTAAGCTCAGATGTGCTCCCCAAACACAACCCATTCCTGAGCAAGCAGCAGCCCGAGGACAGCCCAATGCAAATAATCACCAAACACATAGGGGCATAAGACACCACTGTAAGACAAGGAGCTGAAAACAACCTGCCTTTTAAAGGGACGAAGGCAGCAGGTAGCTGCCAGGCACAGTAGAACTGCACACCAGCCTCAAGCTCAGCAAGTAGCTCAGCATACCTTCTCCTCCTTCCACACCCATCTCACCACTATCTCTGGCTCACATCCTTTCATCTGCTTTCAGGTGCAAAGGACAGCCCCAGCCCCAAGAGCTGACACATTTCCTGTGCCAGCTACACAGGACTGCACTATTCTCAGTGTATGATTGTTGTCATAGTGGGGGGCTCTGCTGAACCCACACCATGAGCACAAACCTTTTGCTCTTCCTCTCTTGCTGCCACTGTGAACAGCTACAGTGCAGGACAACATTGGTCTCCACAAAAGGAAAGACAGGGACAGGGTTAGGAAGGCACAAAAGGTGAGATAGGTACAGGGTTGGGAAGGAGAAGTCCTTCACTGGGCAGAGGAAAATGGACATCTTGTCCCAGTGGCTTTGGCAGAGGTACCCTGCTGCACTCTCAGGAGCCCTGTGGGCTGGCAGCTAGTGATGGTGTCAAAGAAAATGGCACAGAGAGGATCTTGGTAAGGCAAAGGAACCATTTTGCAGACCATTTGCAATGCAACAATAGCAAGGAGGGAAGAAAACAAGAACAGGAGTCAGAACAGGAGTATCCAGGGAAAGCAATGCAGTGATTTTGCACTGACTGATTTACTGGGCTCAGGCCCATAGCAGTAAGATCCCCCCTCTCACCACCCACCCAGGAGCATACCTGTACATCCTGGCACAGCCTTTTGAGAGGGGGAGACTTGCTGCATGCCCCGTCCACTGCTATTTCTTCCCTCCCCAGGTGCTTCACCACGATGCACTTTTTCAAGGGGGAGCCCCTGTAAAAGGCAGGAGCTGTCAGGTCAGGCTGTTCAGGCACGAGCTGAGCCCTTCATGGGCTTCACAGGCAGCACTGCAGGCAGAGCAGGGGCTCTGAGCTGCTTTTGTGGAGCTAGAGCATATGCCACCACGAGAAATTCAGGCACATCATGAACTGCCAAGGGTATCAGCCACAGGAACAGAGCTCAGAGAATTGCAAAGGTCTGTGCACAGCTTATCACGGGCAATTCCATGGATCATGGGGTTCCCACAAACATCTCTCATGGGTCACTGCTAGGGAAATTCCTCACAAATACCACATTTGTCCACCTGTGACCACAAAAAAGACCTCCCACAGCATCCAGGAGCATGAAGTAGCTGCTCCCATTCCTAGGTGTAACCAACTGTCCAATTAAAAAGCTTCCAAAGCCAGATTATACACCAAGGAAAAAGAGTGGTGGTTTGTCTCCTTCTGAGGGCCAATACAGCTTTGTCCCTTCCTGAGGGTCAACACAGCCTATCTATAACACAAGCAAAATGATCTGATCTCCTTTCAGCCCTGTCAGGGTACAAACACACTGCCTCCATCAGTTAAATCCCAACTTCAGAATCACTGCTGTCCTCTCAGGTACCTACTTTTACAGACATATAAACTTATGTTTTCACATTACAGAGTTTTAAATGCTTTTAAAGAGTTTGGATTTCTAACTTACAGACTATCTACCCTAAATTTTCATCTCTGATGTAACTTACAAGACCACACTCAGTCTCATACAAGCTATGCAGACACTGTCTCTGCAAGCTTGATAAGTTAATTTCACCAAGACTATTGCCCTTTCTGTAAAATCTGATGATAGATCCATCTCTTTATGGTTTACAGTAGCACAGTGAAGATGCTTGAAAAAACAAAGCAACTTCACCATGTACTTGTGTGCAGCCAGGCCCCAACCCTGTGCACACACTGGTGCATGTCAGTTGAAAAGCCTGCTTGTGTTTACACAGCCAACTGTGTAATCCTTTCTGGTTTCCTTCATTTTTGTTGAATTAGTGGCTCTGGAGCCAGACTTGCAGGATGTGACCCACAGCACTGTGTCCAATTGTTCACAACTAGCATGGGGATGCATTATTCCCATTATTCCCTGGGCCATAACAATGGTAGCTCGGCTGTCTCCAGCAAATCTTCCCATTCAAGATCTCGGCCTTCAGGTCAGAATGGACAAAAGGCAAGCTAAAAGAAAATGATTTTAAGAAGAGGGAGTTGAAGCAGCATTGCTTCTGCAAGGTCCATGAATGTAGTGCAGCCATACCTGACCTGCTGCAGAGCCTGTCCTTCAAGGAAAACTTCCATTTCCATTGTGCAGGAACAGATTCCTGCACCTGGATTGGGGCAATCTCAAACACAATGAGTGGATTGAGAGCAGCCCTGAGGAGAAGGACTTGGGGGTGTTGGTGAATGGAAAAACTGAATGTGAGCTGGCAACATGTGTTCCGAGCCCAGAAGCCAACTGTATCATGGACTGCATCCCCAGCAGTGCGTGCGCTCAGCAAGCCAGCGAGGAGATTCTGCCCCTCTGCTCTGTTCTGGGGAGACCTCACGTGCAATGCTGGGTCCAGCTCAGAGGGCCTCAAAATAAGAAGGACTAGACCCACTCCAACAGGTCCATGAGGAGGCCACAAAGATGATCAGAAGATGGGAATACCTGCCGTGTGAGGACAGGCTGAGAGAGCTGGGGCTGTTCAGCCTGAAGAAGACAAGGCTCCAGAGAGGCTTTCTTGCAGCCTTTCAGTACTTAAAGGAGCCTACAGGAAAGCTGGGGAGAGACTTCTGATCAGGCAGTGCAGTGATAGGATGAGTGGCAATGGTTTTAAACTGAAAGAGGGTATATGTAGATATTGGGAAGAAATTCTTCACCGCAAAAGGGGAAGCACTGGAACAGGTTGCCCAGAGAGGCTGTGACTGCCCATCCCTCTAAGTGTTCAAGGCCAGGTTGAATGAGGCTGTGAGCAACCTGGTCTAGTGGAAGATGTCACTGCCTACAGCAGTGGGTTGGAATGACATAATCTTTAAGATCCCTTTCAACCCAAACCATTTTATGATTCTGGCAGCAATGCCCTTCTTTCAAGGGAATCCAAACTTACTTGTCTTTACATTTTTGGAGGGCTTCATCTGCAATCTGCTTCAAACTGACCAACTTGTCCCCTCGATAAAAGGCATCTGCAAAATAGTGAGGAAAACATTAGAGGGGCTTCACAGCCACAGCAGCCTGGGACAGCTGGAAGCAACAAGCAGTTTCAGGAGGGCAGAGCAGAGCTCATACACCAGAATAAGAGAGAGCAGGCAGGCAACTGATGGGAAAGGTTTCCTAATCCACCCTTCTAACCTAGAGAAATAAATGCCAAGTGAAATGTTGAAATTTCTTTCCCGGGAAAGCTTCCAGTTTGACCTGAGAAGACTCTTGGGAATATTCTGCAGGAAATAATTCAATGCAGCCAGCATAGAGATTGCAATTCAGTGTGCCCTTTCCATGCCATAGACCTATTCATAAATTCACTATGTTTTCTGCACTACTGCAAAAAAACAGTTGGGGAAGTGCAGTGGGCTCACAAGCAAACACTACTGCTTTCTTGATCCCTTGCTTCATAAGGTTGAGCCAGCAGTGTGCCCAGGTGGCCAGGAAGGCCAGCAGGATCCTGGCTTATGTCAGGCATAGTGTGGTGAGCAGGACACCACACTAGGAGCAGGGAGGTTATGGTGCCCTTGAACTCAGCACTTGTGAGGCCTCAGCTGGAGTTGNGTTGTTGTTGGACTTGGTGATCTGAGAGGTCACTTTCAGCCATGAATATTCTATGATTCTGTGAGTTGCAGCAGAAATGTCATGTCCTTGGAATTGAGAATAGAGGGAATTCTCCTATTAGGACTGCCTCATAAATGATACATCTTGCAAACATCTGGCTAATTTTGAAGAGGAACATGTATGAGAAATGCTTACTAGCAGCTGGTGACATAATGCTTTACAGGACAAAGTGGGCAGGCTGCTCAGATCCTTCACCGTATGTTCAAAGAGGAAAACAGCACTCAAGCACAACTACAAGCAGCTTGCAGCAGCTCAGCTGAAGCACTGCCCTTTCCTCTTCCATTTCCAAGTGCATCTGGCTTTTAAAATAAAGACCTTTCTGGCAGGCAAGAGTACTGGCTCAGGGGCACAGGTGAATCTTTTACCTGCTGTGATGAGGAGAGAACAACCACAGTCAAGAATCCGCTCACAAAGAGAGTCTGCTGAGAAACCTGCAAACTGATCACATAACCAAGTCAGCAAGAAAAAAAAACACCACAAAAACCCAACAGCAGCTGTGCAGTTCACCCAAAGCGAACAATTCAGTTTCCATCTGTCTCATGGTCAGCACTCATCTTTCCAGCTCCTCTTCCAAAACCAAGAGCTGTTCCCCTGAAACAGCTCAGCACTGAGAGCAATGCAAAGAGCCTGTTCCTACCACAATGGAGTGCAGAGCTCCAATCCTGGCACAGGCAAGCATAGCTACCACCAGCTCCAGGATCATTGGCAGGTAGATGGAAACTCGGTCTCCTTTTTTCACACCTGTGAAGGGAAAATGAGCATGGTATTTGTCAAAACTAGTGAATTTAAATCAACATTTATATGCACACAACAAAGCTTCAGCTGGAGTTACAGCTGAGCGAGCCTTGGCTTTTGCCTTTCAAGCTCTAAGGCTCTTCTTGTAAGATGACTGCAATGAATACTCCATGTTGTCATTGAGCACAGCCCTTCAACGAGGCAGAAATGTAACCAATGCTCATTGGAAAACCCTAAAGAAGGAAGTTTTGAGCACAGATCTCTTCCTTGTAGAGCCAACATGCCCAGCACTGATTAGTTTTCACAGAAAGAGCTAGAGATGAATCTCCACAAGGCTGTTGCAGAGCAAACCTGCATCCACCCTGCTTTACAATGGTGGAAACTGAGAGAGAAGTGAAGCGTTTTGCACAGAATTACTCAACAGACTGGCAATCACATAAAAAATGAAACCAATCTCTGAAACCCTGACACCTTCCCAGTATCCACCCCACTCCTATTGCTTCAGCCACGTACCTTGGCTGCGGAGGACATTGGCAAACTGGCAGACCTTGTGCAACAGCTCACTGTATGTGATTTTTGCAGAATCCCCAGGTTCATTGCCTTCCCTGGAAAAGCAAGATAATATCTGTCACTGTACAAGCATTACAAGGTAAGAGTGACACTGCAGATTCAGAGGGACTTACTGATTTGGACATGTATGTCCTCACTTGCCCTTCTGGGCACAGAGAAACCAAATCCCAGAAATCCAATTCTGGACTAAAGTTCTCCAGTAGTAGGAAAATTTAGTCCAAAGTACCCATTGCTGTGTAGCTCACTACACCCAAAAGCAACTGAATGCATAGTTACATGGTACTTTCAAAGAGGCAAGAAGGGTCCACAGAACCAAAGAGAAGAGTGAACATGCTCAAGAGCAAGTCAGGATTTACAGCATGGCACCCTTGTTCTCATACACTTACTCCCTGCAGATATGTCTGCAAGAAACATTGGCCAATGTTGTTGTGCAACAACACCTAGTCCTTAAATACCTACCACCTGATGGGCCGGGATGAGATACCATGGGCTATACCTAAATACATCTATGTATATTTGTTCAGTGTCATGTCTGCTCTACATTATTCATTTTGTGGTCCCCCATAGAACCACCAAATGGTTTAGGTTGGAAGGGAACTTTAAAGGTCATCTCGTCCAACCCCCTTGCAGTCAGCACAGACATCTTTAACTAGATCAGGTTACTCAGAGCTCCAAACAACCTGACCTGGAATAATTCCAGAGATGGGGCAACGTGGGCCAGTGTCTTACCACCCTCAGCATAAAAAATTTCCTCCTTATATATAGTCTAAATCTCTCTCTTCTAGTTTAAGACCATCACTCCTTGTCCTGTTGCAACAGACTCTGCTAAATAGTTTATTCCCATCTTTTTTACAGGCCCTTTCAGTACTGAAAGATAGCAATAAGGTCTCCCTGGAGCCTTCTCTTCTCCAGGCTGAATGGTCCCCAAGTGTCAGTTCAGTGGGATCTTGTCCAAAGTAATAACAAGCTAATAGTAATGTGACACAACACATCACCCATGCAAACAAGGTGGCACTCCCCACAGATGAGGAGATCAACGAAGAATCTAAAGTGATACCACACTGGGCAAAGCAACAGTCTCCCACACCCAGGATGAAGGGAGACACTTTCCCAGGTCTCTCCCCAAGGCAGACAGCACAGTAACATTCATGATCCATGAAAGAATAGAGGTATCACTCTCAGCTGATAGTCCCTCTGAAGAAGTGTCCCTGTGAGCATGTGCAGCCAGATGAAAACATCAGTGTTGGGGAGAAGCCAGGAAGCACCTCCATGCTGTGTCCTCCCTTAGGACTGCAGCCAGGCTCCGTCTAACTCAGGAACAGAAACCTCACTTCTTTAACATCTCAAACAGTCCAGAGCATATAAAAAAAAATATACTGAATTCTAGCTAAAACTATTCACTGCTTCCCTTCCCCCAGCAACACAAACAGAAGAAGGGGTCCTGTGATGATAAAAACACATGAGGAAACACCTTCATTTCTCATGTCATTCTGTGAAGTTCTGTGTCAGCACAACAGTGACTACATGCTCCAAGGAAGACACAGCCCTGGTGGGAACAGCGTAGGAATGGGGAAAGCCCCACTGATAGAAGCTCTACACTCCCTGCCCCTGGTAGGACAGGGCTTTCAGAACTGGCAGTTACACTTGGATCACCCCATTCAAAAGCTACTCATGCTACTGCTCACAAACTTGACTGATCCCTCTTCATTGCAAGTTACACTCCTGGCTTCCGCAGTGCTTTACAGCCACTGGGTCCACCAATACCCGCAGTGATGTGCACAGGACAGTGTACCTTGCTAGCAGTGGCTCCTAAAAGGGGATTCTCTGCTTGATCCTTTATGGAAGTTTGTCCTTTTTTAATCGCAAAGAGAAAAGAAACAAGAATGCAAAGACAAAAAAAAAAAAAAAGGGAAGAAAAAAGCATGAGAATGAGAAGCAGTGCCCAGGGCAGGTAGCTTAGCCCTAATATCTGAGCAGCTCCCTCTCCTTTTCCCATTAGAACTAAGAGCATCACCTTTGAGCTAAACGATACATGAAACCATTAGACGAGGTCCCTTACAACAGGGAACTTGGCTAGTAAAAAGGAAACAGGAAATCAGAGTTTCCTTTTTGATGTTATTACTTGAGGGTGAAAGACCCAGCAGCTGATTTCAGTGCTGGACCGAGCAGCTGTAACTGATCCAGCTCAAAGGAAGAGCATCTGCTTCTGTTGCTTCTGGCCATACACTGAGTGCCTTCCCTCACCAGGCAGAGGTTTTCTTTGGTGCATCTACATCACAGGGGAAGGAACATCAAAGGATAGCACTGTGCAAACCTACCAAGTCCAGACATGTAGTATCACTGTGTGTGCAGCTCTGCCCCTGAGCGATGAGCCTTGCTATGAAACATCTCTTAAAGTATAATGCTTCCAAAATGCAAGCTGGACCATCCCAGCCCACTAATCAGCTGAAGACAGAATCACAGAATCATTAAGGTTGGAAAACATCCCTAGGATCATCAAGTCCAAACATCGGCTCAGCATCCCCATGCCACTAAACCATGTCACAAAGTGTCACATCTACATGTTTTCTGAGCATCTCCAGGGATAGTGACTCCACCGCTGCCCTGGGCAGCCTGGGCCAGGGCCAAACCAATCTTTCAGGGAAGAAACTGTTCCTAATATCCAACCTAAACATCCCCTGGTGCAACTTGAGGCTATTTCCTCTTGTTCTATTGCTAGTTACTCAGGCACAGTCTGAAAATCACTTGTGGTCTCTTGTGGCCCCTGGTGCCATAACTGTGCCGACAGCAGAGGGAGCATTAAACTCATTGCCCACAGTAAAGTGTGAGGAGTGATACCCATGTTCCTATAATCTTTGTATGGGTAGGATGAGCTCATTAGCCTTCTGGCAGTCATCCTAGGAGAGGGACAATTCTGATTCCAAACCCGGGCAGATGGAGCTCGTTTAGCCCTGTAAGGCCTTCCAGCTAAGAGGTTAAACCTCCGTCCTTAGGACTTGGCTGCCAGCATCCAAGCTTGCTAGGCCCTGGCAGATGAACCTTAGGACTAAAGGGTGGGTCCAGCTCTGCGCATGCTGTGTCTCACCTAAAAAAATCCCTTGCGCAGGCTCGAGGGTGCTATCTGCTATCCTCTTTTTATCAGCGCGCTTGGAAAAGGCGCTGAGGAGGAGCGTGGATGGAGCCCTCCCTGGAGCTTCGTTCACGAAGCCTAGCCACGATTGTCAGTTACCTGAAGGAAGAGACCAACCCCCACCTTGCTCCGATCTCCTTTCAGGGACTTGTAGAGAGAGATAAGGTCTCCCCTCTGAGCCTCCTCTTCTCTAGACTAAACAACCCCAGTTCCCTCAGCTGCTTCTCACAAGACTTGTGCTCTAGACCCTTCATCAGCTTTGTTGCCCTTCTTTGGACATGTTCCAGCTCCTCAATGTCCTAGTTGGAGTGAGGGGCCCAAAACTGAATGCAGTATTCACAGTGTGGCCTCACCCATGCCGAGTACAGAACTAGTACAGAACTAGTCTGCCCTAGTTCTGCTGGACACACTATTTCTGCCACACATCTCTGCTCTGGGGTCTGCTGGACACTACTGGCAGATGGTGCAACCCAGCTCAGCGTGAACCTGTAGAACAGGGCAGGGAGGAGGGACCCTCCATTTTTCTGTGCTCTGCTGCAGCACAGGATCTAACTACAACCATTACTAAGAGAGAAACACATTAGGAGGAAAGACTAGCCCAGACTGTCCCATCTGGAAAGCTTCCCATGTAAGGCAGGAAGGCAGATGGCCAGCCCACGGCTGTGTGTGCTGTTTGGGCTTGGCTGGGCACTGGAGGTGAAGTGCTGGTTTGGCTGGTGGCAAACTTAGACAAGGACATGGTAGAAAGCCCATTAGTTCCCTGTGCCAGGGAAACCAGGTTGCTCTTCAACTTGCTGGTATAATACCTGTGATGCCTAAAGATTTGGGTATATTCTGTAGATTTCTAGGATTATTAGAGACATACGAAGCTTCCTGAATTGTTCACATATTAGAAGCCACTAGGCCTGCTCTTGAACTTTCCTATGCCTTGCCAAGGACATGATGTTTTGAGGAAGCCACCTGCAGATACCCTGAAGACAAAACAACAGAAGAGGGCCAAGCCCCACATGGGCCCTCTCCGATGGGCCGAGCTGTAGACCACTGGGGGTGGGCCATTGGAAAACCTAGTGCCAGGGTTGCTTATAGTTATCAATATATTAATTACCAATAAAATCTATAAAAGGTGTAATCCCTGGGAGCGGCGCATGCGCATCCATGTTCAAGATCTCGAAGGTGTGGAATTCCAGTTAAAGGTAACTCTATCTTTCTCCATTAACTCTGTGCCAAGTGCCTATTTTCCAGAACTTTTGACATCAGATTGGCGAATCTGGTGGGACAAGAGATAACAGCCTGAAATTTTCTTCGGATCGGGGAAAAAAAACATCAAGAAAGAAGGAGACATTGCCAGCATTCTAAATATCCTTCTTTCCCTCTGACCGAGAAACAGCACAGCTGCTGTCTGCGATCCCAGTCCAAACAGGAGGAGGTAAGATAGAGAGTTTTGTTTTGATAAAGGCCTTTTTCTGTTCTGTGTTGAGCTAGCTAGTTGTAGGAGGTTGGCCATAAGGGAGGGGTAAGTTAGGGGATTTGAGCGGGGTGAAAATTTGGTAAAATACAAATTCCCCCTTGGTAGGGCAAAAGGTTAAGACTCAAGTCAGCTGTTTTGGTATGCATTGCCCAAAAGTAAAAAGAATTGGCAGATCTGCATTGTTGGCCCAGCAAGATTCTGGCAGAGGTCCAAAATGCATTTTTGTCGCCCCTTGGATTAAGTAGAGGAGAAAAACCCCTGAGTAAAGTAAGATCATGGGGAATTCTCTCTCAGATAAGCATAAAATCCCCAAGGAGAGCCGCTAGGATTGATACTGAAACACTGGTATAATGGTTATATTATAGTTATAAACACAGGTTGCGGAGGGGGGGAGGTTGCGTCTTCCCAGGCCACGGGGCCTGGGGTGGGTGGAACAGCTAGCCCTGCCCAGGGGGCAGGCATAAGTGGCACCATTGGCCCCTCCTTGTGGGCTGGCACAGGTGGGGTTACCACTACAGGGCCAGGGGCACGTCCGCCTACAGCTGGGACCGCCCCGGGAGGCGTGTCAGCAAGTGCCTCCCAGACCATGGGACCCGGGGTGGGTGGTGTCATCGGCCCCGCTCAGGGGGCAGTCGTAGGTGGAGTTACCGCTGAGGTAGGGGCGGGCTCAACAGTCGGCCCCCGCCCGGGAAGAGTAGCCCAAGGGGCGGGCACAGGAGTGGTCACAGCGGGGCCAGGGTTGGGCACCGCCCTGGGAAGCGAGCCCCTTCCCGGGCCAGGGCAGGAAGTGGAGTGGCTGACCCCGCCCTAGGGGCTATGTCCGGGGGGAATATGGCTCCAGCGGGCCCCGTCCCGGGGGTGCCCGCAGGGACTGAAGCCCAGGGGCCGGACAGTGCTGCAACTGGTTCCACCCCAGGGGTGACTAGGCTAGCGAGCACCGGTCAGCCACCACCCCTGCCATCTCTCACCAAAGTGGGGGAGGCGGAGGCGGCGACAATAAAAGAAAGTTACAGTGTTACAGATACTGCTTTAGGGGCTGAAGAGGGAGCAACTGGTATCACAACCGACTCGTATACCCCAGTACCCGCAATACAGCATGACGTCCCCGGAGGGGGTGTAACCCAAAGCCCTACAGCACCTGTAGTGAAGCAGGAGCAATGTGCTTTTTGTAAGAAGGAAGGGCACTGGAAGAAAGACTGTCCACTCATTAAGAAAAGGAAACCTCCAAATAAGTCTGCAGATCCAGTTCACCAAATGCATCTGGATGCAGATGGAAAGAAACCTGAATTATCATCTCCAGCAGAACCTCGGGTTGTAGATAAACTGAGAAATAGCAATTTTGAATTTCTGGTGGACACAGGGGAAACATATTTGGTATTGAATATTTTGGTGGGGAAACTGAGTCACAATACTGTAAAAGTGATTAGTGCTACAGGGGTAACAGAAACAAGGCCTTTCTTTCATCCACTAAGGTTCAAATTGGGTAAGCATTGGATAACTCATCAGTTTCTTTATATGCCAAATTCCCCCAAACCTTTGTTAGGTAGGGATTTATTGGAAGAATTAGAAGCTGAAATCAAATTTACTAAGGGGGGAAAAATACAAATTGTGATTCCAGAAACTAAATATGTCAAGGTAGCTGCTCTTTTCATAGAGGAAAGCTGTGGTGTGATCCCCACAGAGGTTGAGAATGCTCTAAGTCCTGTTGTGTGGGCCGACAACTGCCCTGGGAGATCCAAACGAGCAGAACCAGTAAGCATTGCATTGAAACCAGGTGCAAAACCAGTAAGACAGAAACAATTCCCTTTGAAATTAGAAAGTCAAAAGGCTTTAGTACCCATAATTGAAAAATTTCTTAAATTTGGTTCTACTAGTGGAACGTGAATCAAGGTATAACACTCCAATATCGCCAATTAAAAAGCCTGATGCTAAAAGTTATAGGTTAGTTCAGGATTTAAGAGCAATTAACAAAATTACAGAAGATATTCACCCTGTAGTGGCCAATCCATATACCCTTCTAACCAGATTAACAGGTGATTTAAAGTGGTATACTGTTCTTGATCTTAAAGATGGCTTTTTCTGGATCCCTGTGCACAAAGAGAGTCAAGAGCTATTTGCCTTTGAATGGAACAACCCTGAGACTGGAAGAACAGTTCAGCTAACCTGGCGTGTTTTACCCCAAGGTTTTTAGAACAACCCAATCATATTCAGAAATCAATTGCCAAAAGAGCTG
>VWZO01018212.1:0-19384 GCA_013396975.1 Bucco capensis | reverse complement strand
GTCCTTTCCAACCGTGATGATTCTATGATTAGTAATTGCTCCAATGCAACAGACTGCCAGATCTGCAACTCCTCAAGATCAGTCTTTCCTGAGGAAAGCATGGAAGAGCCAGTCTAGCTTTATACCTGTGATGAATGGGTCAGGGACCGTGATGACCATCCTACTGCTGTGCTGCTCATGTATTTTTGAGGACTCTTCAAAACCCAAACAGTGTAGAAAAGAAATCTCCCACCTCTCTGCTCCAGTAGTGGTGGGTAATGTGTGCTGTGTGGTGATCTACTCCACCATGCCTCTGTGGCCCTTTGGTGTTCACAAGATAACTGATAACCATGACATTTGGTCCTGGGGCCACACTCCTGCTGCCTAGACTGTGCTGGGGGGCTTCCACAAAACACACACACTGATGTCATGGCTGCAGACTTCAAGCAGGTGAGTTGAGGAGGTTAAGGATGTCTGATATGCTGGGTGTTGGGTCAGACAGATGTCCCCTTGCTCCAAGAGGGACCCAGAGAGGGAGGCACTACAAACTGAGCCCTTTGCTACAGGAGGATCTGACCAGTGGTGGGCACAATCCCCTTCTTGGCCACTGCACAAAGGAATCAGCTGATAGTCTGAAAGGACCTGGAAGTAAAAGGTGAACCATCACCACCGTGAAAATTCTTCTGGCAAAATCTTGCTGTCACTGCCCTGCTTAATGGGGACCTGGTGGCACCTGGCTTCCAGAAAGATTTGGTGCAAAATCCTGGTGCATTTGTTAGTTGTGAGCTGCCTTCTCCTGGTCAAAAGTACCAAGCCAAGTAAGATGAGACAGTGGGTCTTGTAGAAATGGTAGAGTGGTATGAAAATTTTTTTCTTTAAAATTCTGTTCTTTCTCATTCCCCACTGATCCCCTTGAAGGTGTTAAGCCTCTTGCTGGCTAGCATGGCTCCAAAGTGTCTTTTTAAAGGATGTCAGATGGTCTGGGGTTAATCTCTGTCTCCTGGGTTGTGACTCTGAGATAAGCAGGAGCCCTGTGAGTAAGACAAATTCCACTTGCTCCAACTCTGCACTCCCAAAGCCAAGCTATACAGCTTTCCACTCAGTGCAGGAGAGCAATTTGGAAGCAATGAAACATTTTTTTTGGGAGGGCTTTAACCAAGTAAGAGACAAAAAGCCTACAATACTGTTTGCAGTTTGTCACAAAGCTTTACTGTTTCTTTTTCTGAAGTGTTGTAATTTTTTCCCCATCTTTCTCAAAAAAGAGAACAACTAGAACAGGCAAACCTAGAGAATCTGATTGTTTTCACTCAAGTGAAGACTCACTGTCTAAGGCGTCGGACAGGCCTGACGTTCTGCCTACAAATGGACCTTCTCTGGAATCCCTGCAAGTACAGCATCATGAGCAAGGAGGGATTCATGAACCTCCCCCTGCAAGCTCCTCCTCCTGCTTTATGCCACCTGCACCATTAGTGGAGTCAAGTTCTCTGAATTTGGAAACCATAACATTATAGAATC
This sequence comes from Bucco capensis, assembly GCA_013396975.1. Lineage (NCBI taxonomy): Eukaryota > Metazoa > Chordata > Aves > Piciformes > Bucconidae > Bucco > Bucco capensis. Next base: position 17,890 of record VWZO01018212.1, on the reverse strand, counting down.
GTATAATCATAGAATGATTTGGGTTGGAAGGAACCTTAAAGATCACCTAGTTCCAACTCCTTCAACAAGGGCAGGGACACCTTCCACTAGAGTGGGTTGCTCAAAGCCCCATCCAACCTGGCCTTGAACACTTCCAGGGATAGGGCATCCACAACTTCTCTGGGCAACCAATTCCAGTGCCTCACCACCCTCACAGTGAAGAAATTCTTCCTTACATCTAATCTAAATCTACCCTCTTTCAGTTTAAAACCACTACCCCTTTTTCTATCACTACATGCCCTTGTGAAAAGTCCATCTCCAGCTTTCTTGTAGGCCCCCTTTAAGTACTGGAAGGTCTTAGTACTGGATGCTGTAAGGCCTCCCTGGAGCTTTCCCTTCTCCACGCTGAACAACCCCAACTCTCTCAGCCTGTCTTCACAGGAGAGGGACTTCAGTCCTCTGATCATCTTTGTGGCCCTCCTCTGGACTCACCCCAATAGGTTTATGTCCTTCTTATGTTATATATCTCGTATTTTTTTATGTATATATATTTATATCATTAGATATATATTTTCCCTGTGTTGCTTAGCACAGCTGAAAAGTTATAGCAAATTTAATCAATAGTAACTGCTTCATTTGAAGAAACAATGAGCTAAAAATTATTTGGGGAAGGTTCTCAATAGGCCTGAAGTGCCAGAGCACTATAGGAAACAAGAACTGATTGATGCTAGGAGGAAATTTAGGAAATTAGAAATTTAGGAATTTAGAATTTAGAAATTTAGGACAAGGGAGAATGGCTATAAGCTGAAGGAGGGGAAATTTAGATCGCAGATTATGAAGAAGTTCTTTACCCGTAGGGTGGTTAGGCACTGGAACAGGTTGCCCAGAGAGGCTGTGGATGCCCCATCCCTGGCAGTGTTCAAGGCCAGGCTGGATGTGGCCCTGGGTGACCTGGTCTAGTGATTGGCATCCCTGCTCAGTGCGGGGAGGTTGGAACTAGATGATCTTTAGCGTCCCTTCCAACCTGGCCATTCTGTGAAATTTGCTTCATATTTTAAAGCACATTTTAAAGCACATTTTAAATATTCTTACGACCTTACTAATAATCAAGGTGATGCAGAAAGAACAAACACAGCCAGGCCTCTTCATTCCCCACTGTAAGTGTCTTTGAGCTATTCCTTGACTAATAATTTTCCTGATGATTCTGCTTAATGACATAAGTATTCAGTTAAATGGTGTTCCTTGAAATCTGTATCTAGATTTTGAATTTTCCTTAAAAATTCACTTTTTTATCCAAAATCAAAGTTCTGGAGTTCTGCCCCAAGTTTTTTATTACTTCTCCTCTTCCCATACCTTTGGCAGGGTTTCTTGGTGAGTGTGGAGTCTGTGGGACACATTTGACTTGGCAGCACCCACCAGGCTGGCTCAGACCTCCAGGAGCTGCACCAGCAGGCAGTGGATCTGCTGAAGCACCCAGCACTGTGAGGCATGGCACTCAGAACACATCTTGCTGCTGCAAGGCCAAGCCTTCAAGGACCTCAATTCAATAATTTCAAAAAACTCTGGGTCACATGCCATAGCCAAATCTGAGAATTCCTCCAGGGGCCTGCAGTGCCCTTCCTGTGCCAAACAGAGTAGCATGGTCTGCTGGTGGCCCAGGTCCATGGGCAGTTTATAGCACAGCCAGTCTGAAAGCCACTACTTCATCTCAGCTATGGCTCCTTAAGGCAAATAAAACTTCTGGCCCTAGTTGTTTTGGATGATCCTCTTAGAGCCATCTCTGGAAATGTTACTTCATGTTATTCTGTTTGCAAAACAGGCTTCAGGGTCTCTGCTGAAGAGAGACACTCACTGAGGCTCTATACCAGCCAAACCTTAAGCATATGCTTAACTTCAGTGTGTTTGCACAGGGTCAGCTTGAATATGTGATCCTGTAAAGAGCTATTGCTAAAGCACAGTGGAGCTCTGAGAGCAAGGGCTGCTGTATGGCTCCAATACTACACAGTTGGAAAACTGAAGTGCATTTTGGAGAACTAGAGCATGCAGAATTAACTTTGTCTTAATTTAGTCCCCTAAGTACACCATTAAGTTACTGCTCTGGTAATGCTGTCCCTCCAAGGAGATTATGACATGCCAACATAGTGACTATTTTCTCATCTGATAGTAGTGGAAAACTGCCATAATGCAAAGAATAAAAAATTCAGACCCTTCCTAGTTGCAGTAGCTATCATGCCAACAGAGGATGATATTTTGTATCTGTATTAAGAAAAATGAAAGAGAATGTTCACAGTATGCTAGCCAGCAAGACAAAAATGAACTAAAGTGTCAACCAATCTACAATGATTTTTTTTTTTTACAGGTACTTACATTATAATTCTATCACCCCAAACTGAGCTTGTCAAGTTACCCTTCAAATCAAAGGCAAGAGAAAAATCCATCCTTGGCTGTGTTACTACAAACACAGCCAGACTAGTAAAGCGAGAGTTACTTCTCCCTATGTTTGGCAAACCTGGGAGCAGCATTTACCACTCAGTGTAAATATTTCTGCATTGTTTGTTTAGAAAAAAAAGATCTTGCCTATTCCTCTTTCTGGCAGACTCGTATAAACTGGTAAATATGCAGATGGGCATAGTGATATATTTTGTATCAACATATTTTAAATGTGTGCATATGCATTAGCTATATAAGTACATTCCCCAGGAAGTCTGCCAGTGAACATACTACAAAGCTCTGCATGTTACGTTTGAGTTTGCTTGTACAGTAGCATGGCAGCATTAGGAACAACCCCTCTAGGCTTATTTGCTCTACAACAGCTCACACTTACCTGCACAGCTTCCCCTTTTCTATCTCTATGTACAAATGTTTTATACTTAGATGCCATGAGTATGTATATATGTATGTATGGCTAGGCTTCGCGAACGAAGATCTAGGGAGGGCTCCATCCACGCTCCTCATCAGCGCCTTTTCCAAGTGCGCTGATAAAAAGAGGATAGCAGATAGCACCCTCGAGCCTGTGCAATGGATTTTTTTTAGGTGAGACACAGCATGCGCAGAGCTGGACCCACCCTTTAGTCCTAAGGTTCATCTGCCAGGGCCTAGCAAGCTTGGACGCTGGCAGCGAGGTCCTTAGGACATAGGTTTTATTGGAGTGTCCTTCTCTTAGATGGAAGGCCTCACAGGGCTAAACGAGCTCCATCTGCCCGGGTTTGAAATCAGAGTTGTCCTTCTCCTAGGATGACTGCCAGAAGGCTAATGAGCTCATCCTACCCATACAAGGATTATAGGAACATGGGTATCACTCCCCACACTTTACCGTGGGCAATGAGTTTAATGCTCCCTCTGCTGTTGGCACAGTTATCGCACCAGGGGCCACAGAAGACCCCAAGTGATTTTCAGACTGTGCCTGGAATATGTATATAGTGTATATATAAACATACACACACACAAACACAAGCATATGTATTGTATATACACATAGTCCAATGCCTTCATTATAAATTTGTTACAAAGCCATAATAAGGTCTATAAACTGCCTGTGAAATATTGTTCTGTACAGCAGCTTCTAGCAGAATCAACCGCTTGATGACTCTCCATTGTCCTGGTATCTATCACCTTACAACTAATGATGGGCAATATATGAAGGCCACAGCAGTATGCCAAAACTATGTGACATATCAAGCCAAAGTGTACCTGATTCTGAGAAACATACGAGTAATTCTCCACTGACCCAGTCACTGCATCTTCAGCTCTAGCCGCATACTCGCTCTGTGCCACCCCATGCACACAGTCTGTCCCATGCCATGCTGCCCAATATCCCTGCTCCTCCACTCCACTTGCAGCATCTGCCTCTCGTCCTGCTCCCTCTCGCTGCTCTTCCCTTTCTCTAGAAAATGTGCTGCACACACAACTCTCTGAAAGCCACTGGGATGAGTGGGTCCTGCCCTGGGGGCTGCCGAGAAGCAACCCTGGCCGATGCCTAAAGCTGCCCTGTGCTGCAGCATCCCTTCACAGCCAGACCACCTTCCTCCAAATGGAAGGACGGGCTGGAGGTTGAGGACTGACAAAGACCAAGAGAGGAGAAGACACCTCTACACTGCCTTTCAGATCTCACTGCCCCCTTATCTAAAAGCTTTAACAGTGTTGTGTTTCTTGAGGTTACTGTGCTCCTTTTCCAGTATCGTATCACGAATGATTCAAACGGTATCTGTCACCAGTCAGTGCTCATGTGCCCATTACTATTCACTGACAGGGGCACTGGAAGAAGCAGCTGCAGTGCTGTGGGTGGATAAGTATGTGTTTATACATATGGCATCATTAACCATGCACTATATAATCATACAGGTACTGTTGCAGTGGAGCTATGAGAACTGTGCTCTTCTACTTCATTGCTCAAGGAAAAGCGACAACAAGTACTGTAGTGGGAACACAGCAAAAAGACAATATTGCATTTAATTCTGGACAAAAACCAATTTGCTTTTGCGATGATGACAAGCTAGAATGAGCATCATGGAGTTCTGCTTCCTGCTCCTCCCCACTCCCTTTCTTTAGAGATACTATTTAGATGAGCTACAGTATTAAAAGAGAAGCTGCAAGGATGCTAGTTGCAAAAATAAAGGATGAGATACAAACTCAAGCATCCACATTCCCCCAACTGAAAAAATGAAGTTCTGAGAAAAGGGAGGAGGGAAAAGAAAAGGAACTTACCACACTGCGTGTGAACTTTTCTAGAGAAGTTCTACGACCTTGCTCATTCTCTGGCTTAACAGGGAAAAAAGTGAGGAGAAGAAAATACAGAAAAAAACCCTTCAGCTTAAATGCAGTTTTTCAAAATAGCAGCAAAATATAAGGAAACAGCAAGGGGGAAAAGTTGTAAAAAAATGTAAAAAGCAGAAATCAGTGTTTGCAACAGCAAACATAAGAAACCAAAACCCCTTAAAGAATGGGAGACATCACTACTTTTACTCTCAGAGAATGTCACCTTTTCTCCTGTGAGTTTTTTGAATGGTTCTAACAAGTCTGCGCATTGCTGTGTCTCAGAGCTATGGATATTGATTTCTTATTCACTGAATTTTCCTTCTGTAGCTGTTTGAGCTGGGACCTCTGATTCTGGTTAACATCTGTCAAACAGCTGATCAGAGGCTCCCATCTATTTGCTTAGAGAGATGAAAAAACCCACAGTAACTTTTACAAGATTAAAAAACAATGTGTGAATCACTACAGCGCTAGAAGAAAACCACCACTGGACTCACTGCCAGGGAACTTACACTCCTCTAGTTATCCAGAGGGTGGAAGCACAGTAAGTTTGGCTACATCAAAACACAAGACAGCATATGTATGTCTGTGCAAGGCCATGGAAAGATAGAAGGAGATTTGGGGCACTGATTTTTTGTATCTAGAGTAGAGAACTATTTATATGCAAGAAGACATTTAGGTTCACTGCAAGAAGACAAGCATGTGCATCATGGCTTCATTAAGGTACCCCCAAGAAGGTTGCTCACCGGAGCGCTTTATTAATTTGGCACAAGGGAGATCTAATTGTCACTAACAAGGAAGAACAAAATAATTTATTGGCATGTTTGCTGGAATGTCTAAGAGAAAAAAATTGTTACAGATAAGAGAAGGAACTCAATAATAAGAAGGAACTCTCATTGCAGTCAGAAAGCTGTGGGCACTGCTGATTTCCAGGAGAGAAACTTCCTGGATGTGGTGAGCCAGCAAAATGGAAGTGATAAGATGGAAGTAAAACTGCAGCAAAGGGGATAGGGGGCTACATATAAGGGAAAGCCACAGTAATGAGAGTGCATGACAGTGCACTGGAAATGAGCATTGTGCTGGAGTGGCTCATCAGAGACACCTACCTGTCATATCATCAGCCACAGATTCAGCTGCAGTAATAACCCCCAGGACAAAGCGCCAGCGCAAAAACCAGATGGAGGAGATGTAAGTAAGCCAAAAGCATATCAAACAATATGGATTAGAACTTGTGTAGGTGAATCTAAGCAATGCCTTTTGATTCTTCTGCATGGTTATCACAGCTGACACAGCTCTCTGATGTCCACAAGATTAGTCTGAAGCATCCCAGGTAGAGATGGGGCTGACTTTCCCTGCCAAGCTGCCAGAGGTGAGACCAGAAGGTAACGTCCTTTTAAGACAAGCAATATTCTTTGCCCAGAAGAAAGAGCCAAGCAACCTCCCCATTTCTAACACTTCGAGGAAGCCACACCGTCTGCAATGATGTCCCAAAAGCAGTACCAAAAGTGAAAGCTAGAGGCATGCTGTTTTAGCCAACACTGAGGATGGAGCAAATGCCTCAGAGCAGGTACCAAGCAACAAAGCAGGCTTCCTGGCTGGCAGGGACACAGTAGTGTACCCTGCCCAATGCTCCCCAAAGGAGTATTCAACATGCACTAATTTAAGGGTTAGTTGCCTCTCCCTAAATGTGAGAGGAGAGGAAAAGGAAAAGAAATGTCAGCCTCACACTTCTGCTGAGCTTAACAGCAATGCAAGCACTCAGAGCATTGCAGATCCCCTCCTTGAAGGAGCCTCAGGGATGTCCCCACACTCTGAGGTAGCAGAGGTGGCAGAGAGAGGCGGCAGTCCTGCCACCCTGGCTGGCTGAGTAGGACTGAGGACACCAGTGCACAGCTGTGCACTGAGCCTCCACACTGCTCTTCTGCAGGGGTGACAAGACCCACTGGCAGCCAAATTAAAGGCACAATTTCACTCAGGAGAAATACCTAGACAAAAGACAGAGTGTTCTGCAAGGTTTCCTAGGGGAGCAAGGCACTTAATAGTCTGCAGCATCACATGGCTGCAGGCTGGAAAAACAGCATCTGGCCGAACTGCATTATAAAGGGGAGCTCAGGTGTGCTCTGGGAATGAAGGAGAGCAAGCTGCTGAGAAGAGACCACACTGTGCCCCTGCACTTGCCATCAGAATTTAGTGTCTCTGGTTTCGCTACAAAGTAAAGTGTAATGCAGCTTCCCACCTAGTATGAAGACAGGATGGTGGTCTCCAAAGATGATGAGCACCTTGTTGGGGTGCTGAGAGCTCATCAAGCACAGGGGGGTGCACAGAAGGCTGTTTCCCTACCATGGCTGAAGAGGTGCCTGGGGCAGCAGGCATGGAGAGCACTAACGGGTGTCCCACAGACATGCCTTGCTGGCACAGGCTGCAGCAACCCTGCATATTTGGCATGGTACAGCAGGCTGGGACCAGCTGGATGTGTGGAAAGCTCATCCCCACAACATCCAGCTCTGAGTGAAAGCATGACATTTTCTAGTAAAACAAAAAGCAGCTGAGGCAGGCTGGCTACAGAGTGATGAGCTGGCTTAACGGCAGTGGGTGTGGGTGCTGGCTGTTTGGCTCTCTGGCTCTTCCTGCCTGCTCGCCTGCAGCCCGTGTGGCTGGCAGCCTGCTGCAGAGGTACCACCTGCCTGCATCCCTCCAGTACGGTGTGGAGGTATGGACACTCTAAACCAAGCAAATACCAACCTGCTCTTCCACCTGTGGGACAAGGCTCACTTCCACGGCTTCTCAGCCCCTCTGCACTGCTGCCATGGGTGCCTTTCCAGGATCCTCCCCCGCCTGCAGGCAGGGCCAGATGTCAGGAAGCCATTCCATGCCCAGTCGCCATGAACACCAGAGCTGTGACAGCTCAGCTGCTGCTTCAGCTGTCAGTCAGATGCCTGCTAATGTGGAGATGGTCACCAATGTCATCATTTTGCCTTTACAGGGAGTAATGGAAGTGCCTTGAGGTCTCTTCTGTTCCTTTCTCCCTTTTCTTTCTCCTCAAAGATAACTAGCAGAGCACATGTCTGGCTGCTTCTTCACTGTGAACAAAGCTCCTGTGCACCCCAACCGCCATCCATGGTGCACTAACTAATCTATGCTGCTCTTTTCCCAGACAAGACTTGTCTCTGCAGCCAAGTCACTCAGCCAAGAGGTCTCTTTGCCTCAAACAAGCAGGTTTGTTCTGTCCTACATGAGGCTTGCTGCTGTCTAAGGACACCCAGTCATCTTTTTGGCTACTGTGGAGGAGGGCTGGGGGACAGAGAGGTGATGATAACATGCTGTAAAGTAGCTTGCAGTAATGTGCATTTCAGCAGAAATAGGAGCAGACTGACCATTGACTCTGCACAGCAGATGTGGTGTGTGTTGTGTAGATATACAAGATGTGATGGATCAATCAGGGATCTCAGCACCACCCAGACCTTTACTGCTGATCTGGCCACTATCAGCAGCCCTATGATTTCTACCTGCTGCAGGGGGAAGGCTGTGCATGGAGGCACAGAGCTCAAATTGCACCAGGCATACAGCTATTCCTCCTGAGGACAGGGCTCTGCCCTTGTCCCTCCTCTTCTCCAGCCTGGCAGGGCAGGAGGACTTCTGTGCGAGGCAAGGAGCTACACCCAGCTTTCCCCCTTTGCAGCTCACTGCTTCCAATCATACCCTTGCTGGAGGCCAACATCATGTTCCCTGCTGAGCACCATGAATCTGCAGGACAGAGGCCAATAAGACTGTGGTTATTTGTAATAATGACATTGGCAAGAACAGAGGAAAAAAACCAAACAACAACCAAACCTAAAATGGATTAACAAAGTATGTATGCCTGGTCCATATGCAGCCTACATCCACTCTCTTCCATCAGTTAGTGGTGTGAACAATATGTTCCTTTTATCCTCTCTGATCCTCTTCATAGTTCTGTCATTGTATCTCAGACCCAACACATAACTTCTCCTCCTTCCCTTCCCCCTCCCTCCCCTCCATTACTGTGCTTGCAGAGCAGGGAGGAAGGGGAAGCTCCCACATCTGTGTTTATTTTATGGTGTGGAAAAAAGTAACTCTTCAAACTTACAGCATCTTACAAATCTCAGAAATGCCAGGCATGTTTTGAGGCACTAGTCAAGCCTTGCCACCTCTCCACTGAGCAGGTCACTGTTATTATTCCCATTCGACAGAGAAGAGGACACAAAGCAGGCAGAGCTGAACCTTCTTTTCCCCAAGGTCACACAAGGAAGTAAGTGGGGGAACCAGGAGAAGCATATAGAATTTGTGGCTCCCAGTCCTGTGTTCTAGCCACACAGTCAACCTTTCCCCTTTTCCTGATTTCTCAGCTTGCCACAACCCAGTGCTGGAGGACAAAAGATCACAAATGACATAAACTCATCCACAAAATATTCATCTGTGAATCTCAAGCCACAGAGACATTAATTTGCCTTGTGCAAGCAACTCTTCTAGCCCAAGTCCATCATGCTGTATTTCTGACAGAACTTATCTTCAGTAATAAAAGTAAGGCTATGTCACATTGGTGTGGTACATAGGCAATGTTAGGATAAAGTCTTTGGGGCAAGATGTACTCATGCTTCAGAGAAATGTACTCATCAAGTCTTAACTGCAGTGAATTTCTGCTTATATCAGTGAATCCAGGACTTTTTACGCATGCTCTAAACTAAATCCTCCATCCACTCAGACTCTGATATGCCACTGGGTTTCTCTTTTCCTTCACTCTGCTTTCCAGCTATTTAGAGGAGTTTTAAAGGGATGCCTCTCAAAGCTGCATCATAGGTACTAAAGATCTTACCATGTAACTCAGCATACAGAAACTTCATGTTCTTTCTGTCAGCATCTCTGTACTTAGCCTGTTCCATAAATGTTCACTTGCCTGACATAATGCAACACGATTGCAAAAAGCTTTACTAATTCTGGAGTAACATCAACTCCCCTCCCTCATCGTGTGAAGCCAGTGAACAACACATCTGCACACATCTACTCCTGCCTTTTTTGTGCCTTGCTATGTTTACTCATGCACCCATAGCTTTTCTAAAAGAAACTTGATTCTTGCTTTTATGGCTGTGTTAACATGACACCAAAACCTGCTCCTCTGGCAGTTTGTTGAGGGGTGAGATGTCATGCTGACACATCCAGGACTTGATCTGACAGCCAGCAAGGAATGAAAAAACCTAAACAACCCAAACCGCCTCTGGTTTGAACGGGTTCAGCTAAGAGGAGAAAACTCTCCTGCTTTCAAGCACATGTTCAGTGGAGACTTGGGAGCAGGGGGAACCATAAGCTGACAGGGTTGGAAGATAGCAAATGGCTTTATGCTTCTGCTCTTCATCAGAAGACTTTGCCTTACACTTCTTTCTTTCCCCGCTGCCTCTGAACCTTAAGTCACGTCTAACCTTCCCACATGTAAGCAGCACTGGTTTATGCTGTCTCAAACCAGACATTTTGAAACATAAAGCTGACTGCTGCCCTCCATTACATTCCCCTAATCCACCTGCCAGTAGTCCCAGGCACAGCAGACAGAGGGGTTTGTCTCCTTTTGTCACCATAGGCATGCTTTTAGGGCACAAAATGACAATCAGGAAAAAATACCACTGGGATTTCATTGTATTGTGCCAATGCAACGTAATTTGGCAGCACACAGAGAATGCAGCAGAAAAACAGCAGGGAAGATGGTGATGGGGAAACCACACACTCAGGCTGCAGGAGTCGGGAGTCAGTTTATGTACAGCATAAATCTGCAGGACAGATTTATATAAGCCAAATATAAGTGTGACATGTATATGTGTACATGCATGCACATGCACTCAAACAGACACGTACCCTTATAGGACTAAGCCAGGAGGTGCAGGAAGCTTTTGAACACAGCCACAAATACAGAGATCAGTAGCTTACCTCCTAGCCCCATCAGAAAGAAGAGATACTCAGCCAGGAGCTGCTATAACTCTATGCAACTACTCCTTTGCTAACCTGAAGTGGAGGTTCCTGGCAGAGCACATGCAGATACCAAAAAAGCTAAGAAGAGCTCAAACCCAGTTCTCCTGTGAGACAAAGTGGCTGGAATTCTTGATTACTGCATGGGTTGAAATTATTTCTTGTCTCCAAGCAAAAGGAGGTATATCTGAGCAGCCAAAAGCAAGAGAAAGGGAGAAAAGTAGCATAGGAATCACTGCAGGGAGGGTCTATAGGTAAGGCATCCAAAGGGAAGATCACATGGTGAGGCAAGGGAGGTGAAGACCAGAATGTGTGAGATTTGCACCAGTAATGAATAGGTTGATGGGTTCTTCTTCTTCTACCTGACACCATCTTTGTCAAGAGGGAGAGGCAATACAATTTTAATTACCTGCACTGAGCTTGGGAGACAGTTGTGCAAGATAAACACTTGTCCATATTATTTTTACTTTGGGTCACCACATTTTCCCCAAAACACACATTGAGGCTGTGCATATGGATGCCATACCCTGTGCCCCAGTGAGGAAAACAAAAATGCTCACTCCTTTCTCAAATAAAGGGGGGGGGGTGAAAAAAAAAGGAAACAATATTTTCATTTTCACACTGGCAGCAAGCAGCAGGCGAGAATCAAGAGGTGCTAAGAGATGCAAGCACGTCCTTTCCAACAGATACCTTCTTCTTTGCCAGCAATAAGTCCTGGTAAGCATTCGAACGGAGGAAGCGTGCATAGCTGTCACTCTTCATCAGCTTGTAAATGTGCTCCTGTGGGACCAGAGGAAATGCGAGACAGAGAATTGTTATCAAACTTCATTTAGACATCACAGGGATTTAAAATACAGCAAATTAGAAGGAAGAGAGACTGATCAAAGTTCTAATTAAGTCTGCTATTATTGATTTTGTATGTTGTGGTAGGGTACATGAGGTCCATCCCAGGGCAGGACCCTGCTGTGCCTGGGGCTGTACAAACCCCAAAGGCTGGCACATATTATTCAGTAATCAGTGTTACTCTGCAAAGACTGCAACTCTCTGAAGTCCCCAGATTATAAGCAGGTGTCTAGTCCGGCTGGAATTACTGGGACGGCTCAAGATGGAAGAAACAAACACCAGAAATTGTCCCATAGATTAGGTTTCATTTTACCACTCACAGATACTTGAACTATCACCTGGCACTTCCCTCCTATTCACAGAGGGGAACTGATAGTTGGACATGTTTTGTCTCCACTTAAAGACACATGTAATGCAAATCAACCTGTTAAGGTCCTGAAACAGCCTGCATCTCTGGTGACTATGCAGGGAGGTTATATGACTAGCTCAGATGTAAATCGTGTCAGACGAGTCACTCCCATAGGGTCTTTTTACTCCTAAATAGTCAAACTACTGTTATCAGTTTGCTCCCTGAGCAGTGACTACATGCGTCTTCAAACTTACAAAGTGGTGTTTCATTGCAGCAGGCCTTAATGCTCACCCTTTTTGAATTTCCTTGCTTAGTTTTACTTTACTGCTGAGAATCCCTCAACACAGTCAGCTCTTCCTCTCCTAATTATTCCTAGCTTTGTAAGAGATATTATCCCAAATGCTAAGAAAATCAAATCAAAATACTTAGGCCAAATAAAGACTGAGAACACACTAAGGGAACTCAAGAGAAAAAAGGCACCCTGGACATTTCTCTTAGACTTTGCCCAAGGAAGCACTTTTACAGAGTTAATGAGCAATTTTATCCATACTGATTGTACAATGTGAAATAGTCTCTCCTGCCCTAAAGCCATTTTACATGAAACTTTAGAAGAGCCAAACCAGACTGAAGTCATATAGCTTATTTCACAGTGTTAACAAGCCAAGCAGAATTTCCTTATCTTCACCATCATGGGTAATTAGTGATGACCTGTCTATACACAGAACTACTGCTTAATTCAGCCTTCTTGCACTATTTGGTGTAGTCTTAAAAGGGGCATAACTGCCACTGGTTAACCTACGACGCAGCATAAATGTATCCTTAGAGCTACAACCTGGTGCAGAACAATTTTTACTGGTCAATTTCCACACTTGCTTCTTGACCTGACAGATTCTCTCATTTCTGTAGCACTATCTATCTGAAGCCTAGCAGAAGATTTTGCAATAGAAATGCCCATATAAAGCCATTTAGCAACTGCTACCCTTCTTTGCTCCACAAAAACACAAGGGAAGGCACAGCTTCATACTTCTCACCTACAGCACTGCCATGAGATTCCACATCCAGCTGTGGGACACAAGATGAGGGAAAATAATGGATGCCATTGATATGGTTGTCAAAAGGTTTCTATTTCTCTGGTGTGAATAAGGATTTTCAACATCAGTTCTCTCTGAAATAACGTCAACTAGCAGAAACTCGGGATTCAGTTGATTTAAAACTAACCATATTGCAACCAGTTCAAATTGCATTGTTACCTCCTAAGCATTCTCAGGAAGACTCCATATCCTCTAATAAGCTCTTGATAATTATCTGGGAAAGAAAGCCATCTAACCGTATATCTAGAAGTCTTTTTCCTTCCTCCTTCAGGACCACAAGGAGATTGATGAGTAAGTGGGGCAGCCACCTTGTAGCCCATTGACATTAAAGGGTCTGAGGGGTCTACAGAGCCTCCCTCCTCTTAGTTGTCCTCCCTGGATATGAAGGATGCTGGTAGGAGAAGGTGATGAGGTGGCAGGAAGGTGCTGTTGGGCTGAGGCAATGTGGTGGGTGACAGGGGTATTTTGATTAACATTTTGATAGACATGATTTTTATTTCTTTTTTACTGCCTTTGGACTCCAAATGGTTTCTTTACGTGTGGTCAGTCAACTGGGTCTGCTCTGAAACTCAATGATAACATTCTTAGAAAACAACATTGTATTTTCATTGCCAAAGACAGCTCACATGAGCTGTCTGCAGGCAATGAAGAACATACCAGGCTGGCCATACAACCTGCCAGCATGCCAGAAACAACTATCATTCTTGCTCATGTCAAGACAACTTCATGTATTTGACCTTAAAACAGTATAAGCTCAAAATCTGGCTGTGTGTTATAGGGTATGTGAATTGACCGAGGTATCCATCTTTTCCCCCTTCCCCCTCCCCCCGACCGTTAATGTGTTTGTAAACTCAATGGGAGGTAGCCCTACCCACCGGCAGACCGCCGTGGTAGGAATGGAGCTAAGTTGCAGCAGGTTGCCACGGTGACCCACACCCCTGGCTGGCGGTGCCTGCTCAGCATGGAGCTGTGCGGAGCCGCAGGGGGCAGTCCCTGGTGAGCATGGAGGCGGGGGACGACGAGTGCCAGAAAACAGCAACCTGCACCCCTGCCCAGGTGGTGCCTGCCCGGCATGGAGGCACGCAGGCTGTAGCGGAGCGGAGCGGAGCCGAGGCAGCAGCAGGGTCGCCCCAGGCCAGAAGCATGCACACCCCACCAGGGTCCGGGCAGCAACACGGACCCCGCAATGGCATGCAGCAAGCAGCAGCAAACCCTGGCGAGTGGCAAGCAGTGGTAGCCCACACCTGCAAGCCTCCCAGAGCAGCGAATAGCAACAGCCGGCTCCCATACACCCAGGAGCAGCTGCAGGCGTGATAGAAGAACCGGCAACACAGTGATGACACGGCCATGGCATGCCAGGAGGGCAGAGCTTCAGCAAGGGGGACTGGCGGGAACCCGTGGTGCTTCTGGGAAGGGGAAAGGGGTGGCGAGAGAGACAGAACGCCATCTTGCAGCAGCCAGATGACCTCTTCACCTCTCATCTATCCCACCACCCAAGTTTTCTTCACCCTTCATCTCACCTGCCACCTCACCTTGATCGGACTGAACCCTAGCAGGTTTTGCTGCAAGTGGGTGGGCGGCCGGTGGCGTGAGGCGGGGGGGACGGGGGACCGGGAGGGTTTTCATTATCCTGTATTTCCATTGTTACATATATTTCTCTATGTTAAAAAAGTTATTCTTTACAACTCACTCCCTGTGTGCAGCGATTTCTCTTCCTTTTTGGAGAAGGGGGAGGCTCCAAGGGGAAAAAAATGACTTCAATCCCAAGATGAAATAAACAAGTCGACTTCTTAACTGAAACCCTTCCTTGAAAAATAGGACTATTGCACACCCACAGCCCAAATGCCACTGCAGTTAGCTAATTGGTATGAAGCATTTTCTCTGCTTTTCACATCTTGGAGTCACTGAACAGCATCTCTGCTACCTTTTAGCTGTTCACCAAAGAGATAATCAAACAGGGAATAACTATTCCTAGGATTTGAATGCTAATGAAGAAAGCAGAACAGAAAGTCCAGGCATAGCAGAAGGGAAGGGCATGGATAGCTTCAGAAGCAAACTTTACTGCCTAATTGCCAGAATTCGAAAGGCTTGCTTTGAAGAAGCTCTGGACTAGAGGCACAAATGAGACACTGATCATTGATTTTACAGTACTGCTTTCTGAAGCACCTACTTGAAGTCTGAGCCAGTTGCTCAAGTCAGCAAAGACTGCCTTCCAATTTGCAACAGTACAGGATAGCTTATGCTGCTACAGCCAAAATCCCCGCTGAGACTGCATCACGAAGGTTCCTGCTAAAATTGTGGCTGTGGCATGCGTTCAGACCAGTTACACAACAAATCTAGCTGCATGACAGGAAATGCCAGTGGATAGGAAATTCATTCTTATCTTTAGCCTACTCTGTTCCTCACTACCAAACTGTTTTCTGCTATACTTTCTACAATCTGCAACTTTCTAGGGAGAATTTACAGCTAGCATTTAGCAGCTCCTCATTTCATAAATACATTCAAAGCTACTGGAGGTCTAGCAACAGAGCATAATCTTTTGCAGAAGCCTGAGCAGCAAGTATATCAACAGAGGAGTGTGCACAGATTTAGCTGCTTTGTGCAACTTGTGTGAATTACCTTGTCCCCTTCTATAATGGAATTTTAACTCATTTTGGATCACTGCAACCCACTGGTCTCTAACTTATTTTACTGAGCAGCTGCTTTTGTTCTTCCTCTTTATCACATGGTGGAAAGGGAACACAACCTCACCAAAGCCTGAAATCTCCAACTCCAGCCTGCATCTCTAGTGATGCACTTTATATACCTGCATGCTCCTGACATACCTGGTACTGCAGGCAAGATATTTTGAGCCTTCCCATCCTTATAGTGAGAGAACCCTGCATTTTGCAAAGTTGTTTATTATAGGGTAACAAGCTCATTATTACTGGCTTTCTAAACACCCAAAGCAAATGCATTTATTACTTGTGTAATTTTTAACAACTCAGCTGCAGCTCTGGACAGTACAATCTCTTGCCCTGTGAGCAGTCTGGCCACAATTATCACTGCGACATTTCTTTGCAAGTGCTTCCCACGGGAAGTTCCAGCACCACACCTGCACAACAGGAGAAGAAACATTTCATCTAGGCAATGTAGTATCTCCCAGTCATTGCTGGATACCACTTCCCAGGTAGGGTTCACACTCCCAGCTCTCTGCTCTAGCTTTAAGACAGAAATCCTTCAAGGAATCAAATTGCAAAACAAAAATTTAAAACAATTGTCTAACAAGTACCCAAGTGATTTATTAAACCATTAAACAAGGTAGCATCCTGTTTCTAAAGCCAGACAGAAAGCAGGGAGGAGGGAGAAAAAAAGCCTTTCAAGACTTGGCCAGGAGTTGACAGGCATCACACGTCCCACTGATCTCCCCTGCGGCCTTGCCAGCTAACTCTGAGCACCAAGCCACCATCTCAGGCCACTGTGGTGGCAGCTGTGAGTGGAGACAGGGACTGACTTGACATGCGTGGCAAGCCCCAGCGAGATGGCTTTTGGAGCTGACTGGTCACCAAATCCCTCACACAGCATGCTATTGATGAGTGCTGGCTGAATTGATGCTCCCCTGTGAGGATGGATGCATATTTGGAAATGTCAGTCTAATGTGAAGGGTGACACAATAACCTGCTTTTGTAATTACGGTGGATTTCATCTCCAGGAAGCAAACAATTCCCTTACAAGTCTCCTGCAAGCAGAGCTGGTTTGCTGTCAAACATCCCCAGAACAGTTCTTCTCCAGGTCTGGAACCAAGACACCAGAGGCAATGGGGTTTGTGCGCCTCTCTTCTTGAGAAAAAGGCAGACCCACTTTTGTGTTTCTTGCACCTGAAGGACATCTCCTCCATGGCAGGAAGAACTACGTAGCAGTGCTGAGGGCTGTCCAGCTCCACTCTCAACTCCACCCTCTCTGGACCTAGGCTTGTATCATGAGAGTTACACGTCAGACAGCAAAACCATTCAACTTGCCATCACCGTTGCATGATACAAAGGACAACAAACAGTAAATTTTGCAGTATCACAGTATAGATTAGGGGTTGGAAGGGACCCAGAAAGATGTTCTAGTTCAACCCCCCTCCTGCCAGAGCAGGATCACCTAGACGAGGTCACGCAGGAATGAGTCCAGGCAGCTCTGGAAGGTCTTCAGAGAAGGACACTCTGCCCACCTGGGCAGGCTCCACAGCCCACCTGGGCAGCCTGTTCCAGTGCTCCATCACCCTCACTGTAAAGAAGTTTTTCCTCATGTTAATACTAAACCTCCTGTGATCCAGCTTACTTCCATTCCCTCTTGTCCTAACATTGGATGACATTGAGAAGAGCCTGGCTCCCTCCTCCGGACACTCGCTGTCCTGGTTTGACCAGAAGAACTAAGAGTTTGTTAGGGTCAAAAGAACAATCTCTTTGAGAGGACCACCCAGATGCCCCCTTTCCCCAAATGGGGACAGCAAAATTAAAATAAAACACTGGGCCCACAAATAGTGAATTATAAGAATAGCTTTATCTATATTTAAATACTATAACAATATGAAAAGAGAAATGATAGGAAAGTAAAAGTCTGTTAGTTGAGAATACTTCAGGCCTCCTTAAATTGTTAGGATTACACAGGTCCGGTAAATCGGACACAGGCCTTAAGGTCTATAAATCACCACTCCTTATCAGAAGATCTCGCTCTTTGCCAAAAACAAATTNCCCGGAAGAAAGATTTCTCTCCTCATCTCCTTATATAAACAAAAATACATCATTTTTCACGTGAGAATTAGCTGTTCGTTGTTTTGTCCCCCCCGTAGGATGTTCCGGGTCACAGCCTTTGCCCCCACCCCCCCCCTCGGGGCACAGTTCCAACTTCTGTTTTTCTTATCAGTTTTTCTCAATAAATC
>VWZO01018210.1:9458-23852 GCA_013396975.1 Bucco capensis | reverse complement strand
AATAAACACATATATATATGTGAACTCATATATATGTATATACAAACATTTTTGTATTCTTGAATATAAATCCCATTTATATTCAAGCCAATTCTGCTTATATTGAAGCCAACTCATGAGAAATGTAATTTTAGATTACTTTACAAATTCAAACCCAGTACCAGTTTTAGCATACATTTCTTATAATTTAGAAACTCATAGAAATGCACTACAGCTTATTTTTTAGTTATATATGGCCCATCTGCCCTCTTGCATCAAAAAATCCAAGTAATTAATGATTCACATTTTCTAGTTTGAGGCAGAGTCTGAGGTTTGATTAGCATAACTTTCTTGGGGATATTTCAGTTATAGCTAAAATTCAATGGTAAAATGCAGCAGTGCAAATATAGAAGAAAACTGTTCGTTAGCATTACGACTAATTTGCAAGAAATTATGTATGCCAGTCCTACAAAATAGCAGTGATGTCATGATATTGCACCTTAAATCTCTTTCATTCCTCAGGTAGAGATTGAAATATATTAAAGGGCATGTTGAATTCTAAATCTCATTTATTTGCCAGCTTTGAACAAATATTAAAACGCTAATCTCATCATTCTTAGTAATTTTTACAGTTTTGTTAAGACATTAGGAATAATGTGGTATCTGTCAGTAGGGTATTTAGAAACAATATCAAGCAACGCATTAATTTACACCTTCAGCCTTTGCTATTTCTCTTTACAGGATAGAATTTAAAGGACTTGGAGAAAAAAGAGAAGAGAAAGGTTTTTGATAATATGGAACAAGGCAGATGAAAACAGGACGCACAAACAACCACTTTTAAAGGTTTGTTTGATGTCTTAATAATTATGCTAGGATCTTCTGATCAGAGTTCTTCAATACGCACTGAATTAATTGCTACTTAAATTTGAATAGCATAGGAGACATACAGATGCTGTAGCTTTGATTCAGGAGCCTTTTTCAGGACAAATATTATTATTGATGCCAGAAATGCAAGATTTGACCTATTGTTTTTATTGTGAATTCAATGTATATTTTATTTTAGCCAGGGAAGCAGTAAGATAAAATGTTCAAACTGTGCAGACTGTACATACATGATGAGCTACTGAGGTTTTTGTGTTCTATTTTTGTTCTAAGCAGATCAGTACATTCCTATTCGTTTTTATTTTAGAAATCACTAGTTAATTTGAATACATTTCTTGGACGATGACCCATTTGGTTGGCTTGCTTGTGTAGCAGGCATAGAAAATTGCGATTTTATCAGCTAGTTCATCTTTGATTTGCAGCAATAGATGTGAAACAGTCATGCAGACTCTTCTGTAAGGCTATTGATATGCTGCAGCTGCAAAACTTCTTGGTGCAAATGTATGGAGATGGAGCTCAGAAACCAGAGGGTAAAATTATCATGAGAGAAGAAAGATAGGAAATGAATGTTGGGCCAAGTGAGAAATCTACACAGTACTCAAACAGCAGGATAAAATAAATCTAAGACCCTGAATGTGTATGTATGTAGAATAAATATTGGGACTAATACATTAAAAACACAAATGAGTCTTTGAGTGGTAGTATTACAATTATGTGCATACCCAATTCTGCATGTCTTAAAGTGAATCCGCCAAGTACAAAGCCTAGAGTAGTCTGCCCCAGAGCAGACAGTGCCTACAAAAACCTCTCTACTGTGCAGTTCCTCGGTTGCTCCCATGCCATGCTCCAGGGACACAAGATCTTTCCTGACACTTTTCACAGGAGACTCCTCTTGACAGTTTAGTTGCTCTTGTGGAACTGTGGGAAGAGGTAATTACTTGAGTGTGTTTGGGGGCTATAGGCTGTACTGTTGTCTGTAACGGTACAGCAGGTGCTATATACTCACCTCTACCACTTGCTTACATGCTAGGACAGCTCTGCCCTTCCCTTTCAATCAAGGAGCGCAGTATCGATTGTTCTGTTCAGAAACAGAAGGGGAAGTGATGCCTAGCACCACTTTTCTGGTTTGTGGCCCTAAGGCCTATTTACAATCTGCTCTGTCAATTCATGTATATAAGGGATTTCTTTAATATTATCCTATTAAGACATTATGTAAACTCAATGCATTTATATGGACAATTCAGTGTTTGCAATATTGTATATTTGTCTTGTAAACATGCTGAAATGTGGAAGAACAAATATGATCCATGGTGCAGATAATGTAGTTTAATACAAGTCTGGATGCAAGATCAAAGTCAAATGGTCTTCCATCCAGCCATATTGATAGTAACAGCACTTCATTACTTATTAGAGCATGGTATTGCTGCTCAGTTAAGTTCTATACCATTGGTCATGTTTTGTGTCTTCTAAAAACAAGCAGCACCAAAAACCAATTAGCAGAGTTGGAATTTATTAAACTCATCTGAACAAGGAAAGTCAATGGAAGTAGAGAACACATATAAATTCTAATCTACAAAGTGTTGTTACGTGGAATAAATATTTGTTAAAATTAATATAGTGTGACTATATGATTTGTTGAGATAAAACACAGACAAGGGAATACAGTCTATTTCTTATTATAAAACTTCTTAAAGTGAGACAAGAAAATGGCTTAAAAAGGAATGGATGCTGGTCATTAATAATCCATTTATTATAATAATCATGATCTTAAATGAGACATATGATATATTTGATTAGTGTAGATATGTATTTTAGAGGATTCCTGAGTTATTATTATAAAAATTATGGGTTTTTTTACTAAGTTTTGTAATGTGATTCATATTCTTTTACCTTCTAGTCAATTGTATATACATAATACAATATTTCGTGAAGGTTCTAAATAAATGACTATTATTCTTTACTTCATATTTACAGAATGCCCAAAGTTTATAAGGCAGAACTTTTGAGATTCTGTACTTTGAGTTTGTCTTTCAGATTGTTAGAAAAAGGTGAGTGAGACTAGTTCTGAGTTCCAGTGACAACCAGGGAACCTAAGTATCCCTGCTAATGCCGTATATTACTGAGATATCAAACCAAGGTTCCAAATGTTAAGAAAATGTACTGAGAAGTAATAGTTGCTCTGTTCTATAACCAAACCAAGAAGTGATGTCCAAGTTACGCTTGTTTAAATCATCCAAGGACTTGTTAGCACCAAGAAACTGACCTATGAAATACATCAAGTGACTATATGATTCAGAGTAGTTCCAAACAAGGATATTAATTCCAGGGTATGTAGCCTTTTAGTTTTAGTAGGGCTCATATACTGATGTTATATCTAAATGTCACCATCTCACTAGTTACCCCAGAACAGCTATATCAATTATGTTTCCTGAGCTGACAAATTCATTAGGACTGCTGACTCTTACAGCTGCTTGTAGTTCATCAGAGTGCTAGTTTTAGCAGTTTGTAAGTCTAAGCATTGATCCTCATGGCTTTCTTCTATACATCTTACAAAAGTACTCCTAGTGACTTCCTGTTGCTGACCATAGTGTCAGAGTTGAATGTATCAGCATCCTCTGCCCATTACTGGAGCTTCAGCTACATGGGAAGGGAGGGAGCTCCGACATGGCAGTTTTGTGGCTATGAGAAGCCCTGGCCAGGGATCTCATATTCTATTCTCTTGTGATCTGCTTCTGAGCTGAGCTCTCATCCTTGATGTCTGCCTGAGCTACCTTGCAGGGACATTATGCCTAGTCCCATTCTGCCTTGACTCTGACTTTCTGACTTGGCTCCTTGTATTGACCTTGGATCTGCTTCATAGCCAGGACTGATGTGGCAGACACTGGGTCCTTTGGCCACCCAGATTATCCTGGTTCTGCATCACTCTCCTCATTCAGATGTAGTGGACTTGTGCCCTTGACAGTGGGTTGCTGCCTCTGCTGTCCTTGTCATGCTTGGTCCTTGTTTATCTTCCCATGCAGAGCAACCTGCCCTTCCTGTTTCCTGACATATGTATAGAAAACTACCAATGAGAGCAAATTAGTCTTAAGAGGTGTACATCAATGATGAGAAGCAGAAGAGCATATTAATGCATTATGACCAAGCATGCAGTCAGGAAAAGCAAAAGGG
Source organism: Bucco capensis (assembly GCA_013396975.1). Classification (NCBI taxonomy): domain Eukaryota; kingdom Metazoa; phylum Chordata; class Aves; order Piciformes; family Bucconidae; genus Bucco; species Bucco capensis. Next base: position 19,823 of record VWZO01018210.1, on the reverse strand, counting down.
CAGAAGAATGAGATACATTTTGTTATTTTTCTGACAGTTCATTGTTAGCAGCTGGCAAGTAAAGCATACGTGTCTTAAAAGATTTTAATATCATTGGCTTGAAAGATTTTAATATAATTTATGGTATTTTTTGTTATGTGGGGTTTTTCACCTCTGGAAAGATGACTTGGAGAACTAGCTATTATATAAAAACTAAAGTGAACTTCTTATTTGGACTTTTTCTTTGAGAAGTGTATTTTTGCTCAGCTGAAGCTTCTAGAAGGTAGGGAAGAACCATTCATTATACATAGAATACGCAAAGTGAAATGTCATCCTTCATTTGAATTTAATCTTCCACATTCCCTTTAAAAGAGACTGTGCTTGGATATTAATACTTGTTGGCAGAGGTCTGCAGTAATTAATATGTACAAGAGAAGCTGTTAACAAAACAAAAAAGGAATAGCTTGCAAATAATAAGCTCAAAAAAGTCTCTGATACAACTATTGATGACAACACCTGCTTGCAGACAGGAAAACTGCATAAACACCATTGAAGGAAAGAGTGACTAAATTTGCCTTCTTAATTTAAATGTTCTTTAGTTCTACATGTGCTAAATTTTGAGTTTACTGAACAAAATTGATGCCTACAGATATTAACTCTGAGAGCAAAGAAAACTTACTTTTTTACCTAAGATTCTAACAGTGTTTCTGTTTGTCAAGATGGCATAGAGTAGCTACTACATGCCCAACATGTGGGTACAGCGTCAGTTTACCAGAAATCTGAGATGCCAGGAAGGACACTCTGGCATCTCTATTATAAACAACTCTAGCATGGCACTTTAGTAAGGAAAATCTGTTGAAAGGGGAAACGAGGTGTGTCTGTTCATAGATATGTGCATGATAGTTACTTGTAATAGAAATGTTCCTTTCTGAACAACAGAAATGAAATGTATGAAGTGAAATGTATGTCAGAGCTGCAAAGATATCAAGGGTCTTAAATCCTTCTCAAATCCTTTTTGTGTTTACTTCTGTTTTCCAGCTCCAATCATATGCACATACATGCATATTCCTTTGCATACCTTACGGAAATAAGATACTTCTGTATCTTAGTTTGTCAGCAGATCACATGGATAAAGTTTCACTTAACCACAATGCAATGCTGTCTTCTGTGTATCCTCCTAAATTTCAGATGCTAGTATGGACTAAAAATCATGTGAACAAAATAGTGAATGCTGTATTGGCACATGATACACTCAACTTGGAGTCTTTCCTTGATTCTCAACTGCTCTGGATTTTGATCACTAATTTGTAACTTGTTTAGATCTAAGAAACAAATTGGAAGACTGAGGCAAAATATTAAGATGGGCACTGGTGCTGTGTTGTAAAGAACTACATACAGCAAATGAAATTACCATAGCCTGAGAAGTGAAGTTGTCTGTAATCCTGTTGTGTCTTCAGCAGAGCAGTAAGGAATGATTAACACAGTGACTGGCTCTCTTTCCTCTTTCACCTAATTTCCTTGCAGTTAGATCTGCTTTACTTAATTCTGCAGTTCCACCATAACCCACATGTCTGACTCATCTTCAGCAGAATTGTCTGAGAGTTACCTAAGATGAGCTGAGATTTACCCTTGTACCTATGATCCACATGTTGCCTGTAGTGAGACAGCTGCTAGTGAAATGACTGGGAAACATATGTTGAAGTTTTTCTTTGGATAAAAATAGCTTTGAAGATAGCTATGAGAGCTATCTGGAAAAAAAAAAAGTTAGTTTTAGATTGTTGGGACTGTTATGATAGCCATGACAACAATTGTTTGATTTTCTGAATTTATCATTAATTTAGAGACAAAATAATTTTTGGTCAGCCCATACATGATCTGAAAACAGATTGCAGACCTTCAAAAATTATACAATGCTAACTATGAAACTATTTAAGTTTTATTAGAAGTGCTCTTGTTATCAGGATGAATTTAAAACTCATTCCTAAACCCCTTATCCATTTCAAAATTTATAACTATTATGCAGATTCTGAGTTGATAAGAGATCTATATTTCTCTGGTTTAGGGCTGTTTTGTGCTTGGGCAAATTTCTCTTTTACTGTGTTAATACAAATATAACTAGGAAATTTTTGTACATATTAAGGTCCTACTGATCAGCTTGCCCAGTTCAGTGACAATAAAGTTAAAATCATGTGCAGGCTGAGTAGGAAAACTCTTCAGTGCCCTGATATATTTTGAAATGACTGATGCTGTCAGTGAGACGATTAGAAGTATTTAGAAGGCCCTCGATCTATGGTAGGCATGGTTTACAAGGGGGAAACAAGAGTAACAATAACCTCCTTAAAAAGAAGTCTGAATATTTATGCGTTTAGCATTCACAGCTCAACATAGAAAGCGAACATTCAATCCTGAACACTGAAACACAATTCCGTTAACTTAGTTATGTCTGTAATCATTTAACTTACAGCTGAGCTTTACTAGATAAACTATATCTTGACACTGACCTGAAGGAATGGGATTTTCAGATTGCACTCATCATTTTATAGGGTTATCTTGATATACTGAAAGTATGTTTATTTTTATTCTGTTTTCTGCTATTTCTGGTATTTTCTGCTATTCTACTGAAACCACACTCAAATTAGGGACACAACTGCAACTCTGTGTCTTTACAATCTCTGTAATAATACTCTGTGGTGCAAGAGTGTAGACATGGGGATATGTTCTTCAGTGTCTTTGCTCCAGGGAAATTACTGCTCAGGAGCAAAAGAATAGTACCTGCTCTAGAAAACAGAGCCAAACCCATGTTGCATGTTTTACACATGGACTGCAGTACAATTAGCTTCTGGTTTTACAGTTGTTGTTCCTTTTTGAAAAATTCTTTACTTTTCCTCTTCTTTGGAGTGTGAACCTCACCTTTACTTCATTTTCTAGTTCTGACTCAGTTGATTATGCAAGTAAAACAACGAGAAATACAGAATAGATCACTACAGAATTAGTTTTATTTTTTAAATACAGAGTAATTTTAAATTATTATTATTATTGTGTCAGAGATATTAGGAAACGCAAACAAGAACCTTAAATGAAGACACTGTAAAGGAATCAGGACTGAGTTGTTCCTGGTTAGCCTGAGACTCCAAGACAAACCATAAACCTCTAACATGGGCTATAAGGAAACATATTTTTTTCTTGGTTGATACATAGTCAATCAAAAAGAGACAAAATTTATGGTGGAGTCCTAATGGAAATGGCCTTAATTTTCTGATCGGCACAGAAAAACTAGAACTTAATCCATCTAAGTATGTAAGTAAGAAGGCTGACTTAATGGTTTAGACAGATTACATGCTTAGAACGTTTTCTGGACTTGTCAGTAATTGTCTGTTAAGCAAAATGCTATAAAGATGTGCTAGTAATTCAGTGAAACCTTAATTGTAACTCTGGAAATCAGCAAAGTGGAACTGGAAAGTGGTGATGGAGGAGGTACAGCTGCTCCTCCGTGAAATGACTGACACAATCTGGATGTTCTTCTTGGTTGTTGCTGTTGCAGTGTTCAAGTACCTTTACTGATGATCATTTACATGGCATATTAACTACAGCCCATAAGGAAATATTTCATCAATTGAAAAGGTGTGTTAATTTAAGACTTTAGACCCTCACTGGACACTCATCATTTGTGGTTCCTATTCTCCTACTGAGAAGAAAAGAGTCTGGGTGAGAGGTGCTTGTTTTCAGTTCCCTGTCTTAGATTCAAAGTATGCCCAAAAGTTTCCATCAGGTAATAAATATTAGCTGATAATCACAGATGCTTTGCTTGTCCTGCTATCTGTCTTTAATACAGTCATGGGCCCAGGAGGTATGTGGGTTTCAGTCTGATGTCACAGGATATACAGGATGTTTATCTTTTTCAGTAAAAAGTTATATATAACTGCTTAAATTATATTTTCCTGAAAAATAATTTATCTATAACGCTGTTTCTCCACCAAAGCAGCTCATACAGCTCAGTTGCCAGAAGTTTGTCTTGCTTCATTTGTCCACCTTCTGTTGGGAAGAAAAGAAAAATTAAGGTATGAGATCTGAAGAGATGAAGGCAGAAGGCAGGCAGAGATAAGTGATGGAGTTATGCTGGCAGAAGGGCCAGTTTCTGATGCCCCAGTTTTTAACAGCCTTTTTTTGTCAATGTGATTTTGGTTTCATGCTCTTTTGCGACTGGACCTAGCCTTTCCTCCACATGATAAACTGGGAGTTGTATCCCCATCTGTCCACCCATCTTTTCTTGATTAACTTCTGGGCAGCAAGCAGTGCAAGTGTACGGAACATGTTTGTTAAATGAACAATGAATGCGAATAATCTTGCTAGGCTGATGACTTCTTGGCACAATGCCTCATGGTAGCAGTACCTCAGCAGGGAGGATGGCTGGGCTTTAGAACGGATGAGTTTTCTGGTCTATTCTCCCTGTCACTGCTCTGCTCTTGTGATTGAGCTGGGAATCTGGGTAGAAGTCAGGACATTTCAGACTCCTAGGTTCTTCCATCTCTTGGCACACTCTTCTTGTGCCCTGAGCGTTGCTTTCAGGGTAAATTATCTGTCACTATGTCTTTCTTGGATGTTTTATTCCTTTCAGTAAGGTTCAGAGGTGAGGATTTGACTACAAGCATTCCCTCTTTGCTTTTGCCACCCTTTTAGCTGCAGCACAAAGGGATTATGTCTGGGGAAAGGTCATTGTTGGGAATCACATCTGTAGCACCCACCTGCCTGAACTAAAAGGTACCTGGTACTCTACAGCACTGACAAGGTTTCCCTAGCACTGCTTCATGCACTTTTAGGTATGGTGCTTAAAGAAAGGTATTGACAGATTGAGGAGGGCAGAGACAGTGAAGAGTCAGGCCAGCAGAGAGCACTGATGATGATGACATCTCTGGCAAACATGAGTTCTGAGCAACAGTTAAAGGAAGTCCAGTAGTTAAGGGGATACGGTCTTTCTGCAGGTACACTCAGCTGCAAAAACAAGTGTTTCTCTCTTCTCCCTGCTGGGATAAGATGCAATAGGATGAAAAAACTGTGACAAGGACCATTCAGATTTACAGAATCACAGAATCAGGTTGCCCAGAGCCCTGTCAAACCTTCCCTTGAAAGCCTCCAGGGATGGGGCCTCAACCACCTCCCTGGGCAACCTGTTCCAGTGTTCACCACCCTTGTGGTGAGGAACTTCTTTCTAATGTCCAGTTTAAATCTACTCCTCTCCAATTTAAAACCATTGCACTTTGTCCTTTCACTCAAGGCCTTTGCAAACAGGCCCTCTCCAGCCTTCTTGTAGGTTCCCTTTAGGTACTGGAAAGTCACCAGTAGGTCCCCCCGAAGTCTTCTCTTCTCCNAGCTTGGTGTCATCTGCAAACTTGCTGATGTATACTAAAAGCCAGTTTCCTTTTGATAATGGGCTTCTGCCCTTAGCCATCAAAATCTGTCTCAGCAAAGATTGCAATTGCATCCTGACCCCACAATCATTCCTGTTGCAGGAGTCAGGCCTGCACTGCCTTAGATAAACAACATGTTGGAAAGCATTTCTCAGTCGGTTAGTACTTGGATGGGAGACCACCTGGGAATACCGGGTTGCCATAGGGTTTAGTTGGGGATGTCCCTGCCCACTGCAGGGGGTTTGGACGAGATGACCTCCAGAGGTCCCTTCCAATCCAAACCATTCTGTGATTCTATGATGTATTTCTAGCCAATGAGGAAATATATGCTTCTATCTTTTCCCCCAGTAATGCAAAAATGATTTACTTTTCCCAATAAATGCACAGCTTTTTGGATTAAAAGTAGGCTACCCTGTGTACTCCTCCTGCCAAGTACTTAAAATCCTAATAAGCAAGGCCTCTTAGGACTTGGGTCTTTTCTATCTGCATTTCCATTATTCTGTTAAAACCTGTAGTGTTGTCAAGAACAACCTCTGCTTTCTGTTCAGGACTTTCTAGAACAGTTTGGGCATTTATTTCTCTTTTTGGACTTCATGAAAGCCTTTTCAACTTATCCAGTCTGATCTAGCTTGGTCCATCCCAACACTGGTCTTTGCCTAGATACATTTCAACTGTTCTTGCCAAATCTGTACCTCTGTGTGTCCTCTTACTCTATGCAGAGAAAAGGATGGCATTACTTTTCGCACAGCTGTCATCTGTTACTGGTGTAGTCTGTTCTTCATTAAGCAAAAGGATGCTGACTAGGGGGTGAGGAATAGAAAGAATTTCGAATGACATCTTAAAGTAACTGAGTACAATATAGCATGGTGATGATTTGGGCTATAAAGTAGGAAGATCTAGCATATCTTCAGCAGGCATGTGGGAATGCAGGTTATGCAGATTCCTGGTTTGGAGGGTAACTGAAAGGCACTGGGAAGATGAGGTACCTTCCTGTGGTTTATTCCTCAGTGTCTTCAGGGTTAACTGGAAGGCAATCAAGTGGCTTTACACTGTGGACAAATAAGGACTTTGCAAGGAACATGGCAAATTTCTTGTTTCTTAGAGCACTGATGACAAGCTCGAATTTGTTGTCAGAATCCAATCCCTACCACGGTATAGCATAGGTAAATGAATGAATAAATAAATCAGCACTCTCTCACAAACCTAAAACAACATTTTCGTTTTAGGCCATAAATTAGCTTTCATATAGGGTACTGGCAATTCCCTAGAGCGTAAGAGAGAAGGATACATCGTAACATAATTTGTCTGTAAGCGAGGGAAACATACTGATCACAGAATCATAGAATAGTTTTGGCTGAAAGAGACTTTTAAGACTGTGGACTCCTAGTGTAAACCCAACACTGACAAGTCCATCACTAAACCATGTCCCTCAGCATCATGTCTGTATGTCTTTTAAATATGTCCAGGGATCGTCACTTCTCCCACTTCCCTGGGCAGCCTGTCAAATTTGAAATAAGTGGCAGACTAATTTCTGAACGTCAATCAAATGTTTTCCTTTAGCTTTAAATAACTGCTTGTGGCCAGACTCTGCATAGCTCACACTACCTGCCCATTGAGGGTTTCTAATGATTAAGCATTCTCACTAAAATATATGAGGACACTTAACACAAGAACGATGACAAAGAGCAATAAAATCTGTCCCTTACTAAATAGTATTTATATTCATGATCACAGTGCCTTTCTAGCTGGCCTTTCTCCAAAAAAAGGGACAAAAATGCAGGATTATCTAAAAGCAAGTTGAAATTATGTCTAAAAGTCTTAAATGACCTGTTCTTTGTAAAACAAAATAATTATAAATTCAATATGCTTCATGTGTAAAACACAGGAGTAGTCCTTAAATACAGAAGCAAGGAGGGTAGAAAACTTTGCCTAGAAATGCCTGTGTGTTGGTGCTGGATGAAAAGGCAGATAGACATCACCTCTTGAGGGCATGAACATAGCTAGCTGTTATTATTGTTGTATCCAGGTGTCCCTCTCCCTATGCAAAGGAGAGAAAAGGAATCAAAAGGAAAAAGGCACTTCAGGCTGTCAGTCATGCAAATGTTCCTGTAGCCAGTCCCCTGCTCTTCTTGCCAGATGGCTCCCCTTTAAGCACAGATGTTTCTCTCTGGTTATTTTTTTCTTTTTTTCCCAGTTCTTCTCAGCAGCAGAAGTTGACTGACTCTGAAAGCAGTTTTATTATATCTTGGAAGACTTCATTAGTATTTCTTCTTAAAATTTAAGCCTTGAGTACAAATGATAATTATCTTCTTCATCTGTTGCTTTATCCACCTTAAGAGTATGCAACTTGAAGTGACAGCATAGTGCCTCAGCTGGAATTTGGGAGTGACTGAAATAAACCTGTAGGTCTTGCCCCTTTCACACTCCCTCCCACAAGGAACTCTTGCAGTGACATAGGCACAAGCAAGCAAGAAGACTGTGGGTGGTAGAGGAGGTCAGAGCTTACGGTTCATCACCATGTGCTAGAAGTGAAAGCCCTTTGAGAACAGTCGCACTTATCCCAACAGCTGAAAGACAAATTGTCAGAACAGGACTCCTCTGAGCTGACAGAGAACACAACAGGTAAGCTAAGAAATTATTTTGCACTTAGGGAAACAGAGTTTGCCATTAGGTGCTTGTAACAGCTGGAACGTTTTTTGAGGCAAAAATTAATCTTTCTTTACACTTTTTTTAGTACTAAGTAGCTATTTTTTTTAAGTTCTCCAGCTCATCAGCTAGCTGATATTCATTTAATTCAAGCATGCTTTACCTCAGAATGAAAGTCTTTTCCGTATGTGTGCTTCTGCTTCACAGTGAGAAGAGCAGGACTATCTAGATTGCGGGGTGCTATTCCATAAAATTAAAGAAGATGGATTGGAGCTTTACTGGATCAACAGCACCTTTCAAACCTTAAAATGCTAACATTCAAAGAAAGAAAGCTTAACTTTCAAATAATGTATAAGGTGCTGTACTTGGGCATAGTGTCACACCATAATTCACAGTATAATCTGATGAAATAGAAGAGGCAGGTGGAAAACATTAGCCTTTGTTTTGCACTCTCCCATGCGATTTGTGGTTTACTCTGAAAACCAAAGACAGGAACTTTGAAGTCTTTTTTTCCACCTCCTCTCAAATTTCCTTGCAGAGAGCAAGAGTGAGGCATCTCCTGTTAGAAACTGTTATGAATAAAATAGAAAAAGCAACATGCATCTTTTTGCTAGAGATGATTGGGCAATGAATATTGTTTGTGTTAAATTCAAAACCAGTTGAGATTGTCATCACTGGTTGTGCCATTCCTTATGCTTTTACTCTAAAAACTTTACCACTACTGATGTTAGAACTTTTCCACCTCAAAAGCATGTACACCAACATTATTCTTTTCTCTACGTCTTGGCTCTGCACTCTGTCTTGTAGACTCAAACACAAGCTTATCATGACCAAACGTGTTTTAATTCTGTTGCCACTTTTCTGTGGCCTATTTTAATTCACAGCCTTTGGATCAGCATAAAATCAAAGACTTTCTACAGTCTGAGGATTTAAACAATATCAAAGTTTTAGAATTATATTTGTGTTTGTTAGTCTGCTGAGAATGCATTTTAAAGTATTTAATTTGTGAGAGTTACTATAAGCCCTGATTGCATGTCTCAGTATACACACACAGAAATGCATTAATGTCTTTTGCTTTTTGCTGGTGTACTGCAGGGTAATACAAAGCACAGCATAATTCTGTGGTGCTAACTTGGATCAAGGATATTTTTGGTAATAACCTTGTGTTGTGGTTTGAATGAAATAACGAGACTTGTGGATTGGGGCTTCACCCCTCTACCTCTTTTCCCTGTCAGCCTGTGCAGATGGATGGGGAATGGGGTCTGTGGTCACTCCATAACACTCCCCCTGTGCTGCTTCTTACTTCTTACACAATTCCACTTCTCCAGCATGGGTCTTTCCTATTCCTCATTAATTGGTACAGTATAGGTTAATGTCAATGGCATGTCATATCAGTGGGCTGCAGTGTGGATATTTGTTCTGCAATGGGTCACCTCCTCACACTCCTTCTCAGACCTTGATGTTCATGATGCTAGTTTACACTTCTTTTTTATCTCCCTCCTTCTCTGTCTTACCCCCCCCTCCCCCCCCTTTCTTAAATATCCCCACTGCCACCACCTGGACATCTGCACCCAATACAGTCATATTCCTACTTTTACTTCAATTTTTTACTTTAGTTTTTCCTCACCCATTTATGCTTCCCCTCCATTGTAACATATTTGGAAAGCAGCTGACTTCACTGGGTTGTGTTGTTTTATTTCATAACTGTTGAAAATGAAATTGAAAGATATTATTTTATTTTATTGAAAGCCAGGGGTACTTCCATCTCTCTAAAATGGAAATCTTCTAATTTTGGACAGAAGCTGTTGAAAGTTGTACACTCTTCTTTAGTTAAAAAGAATTCAGGTCTGATGATATGTAAAAGTGCTAAATGTGCTATACAACACAAACTGTCAGACAAGTACTCACAGCTACATCTTGGCTTTACCAGAGCAAATGATAGTGCTATTTAAGTTCTTTTTGCCACCCGTTTTAATAACTACCTAAAGTGGTATTCATTACAGAATCACAGAATCCCCAAGGCTGGAAAAGACCTCCAAGATCATCAAGTCCAGCTTATGATCCAACAATACGGCATCAACTAAACCATGTCACTAAGTTCCATGTCCAATCTTTGTTAAACACCTCCAGGGACAGAGACTCCAACACCTCCCTGGGCAATCCATTCCAGTGTCTAATCACCCTCTCCCTGAGGAAGTACTCCCTAATGTCTAGCCTAAACCTCCCCTGGTGCAACTTCAGGCCATGCCCTCTCGTCCTGTCACTAGTTGCAAGGGAGAAGGTCCCTCCTGAGTCTCCTCTTCTCCAGGCTGAACAGCCCCAGCTCTCTTAGCCT
>VWZO01018209.1:33860-50344 GCA_013396975.1 Bucco capensis | reverse complement strand
TGGAGTATTGTGTCCAGTTTTGGGGTCCTCAGCATAGAAAGGATGTGGAGCTGCTGGAGAGAGTCCAGAGGAGGGCCACAAAAATGATTACGGGATTGGAAAACCTCCCCTATGAGGATAGGCTGAGAGAATTGGGGTTGTTCAGCCTGGAGAGCAGAAGGCTTCGAGGGGATCTGATAGCAGTCTTTCAGTACCTAAAGGGAGATTATAGGACAGAGGGACAGAGAATCTTTAGGAGATCAGAGTGTGATAGGACCAGGGGGAATGGTTTTAAGTTGAAGGAGGGGAGGTTTAGACTGGAGATTGGGAGGTGGTTTTTTACCAGGAGAGTGATTAAGCACTGGAACAGGTTGCCCAGAAAGGTTGTGGCTGCCCCATCCCTGGCAGTGTTCAAGGCCAGGCTGGATGTGGCACTGGGCAACATGGTCTAGTGTTTTGGCATCCCTGCTTGTGGCAGGGGGGTTGGAACTAGATGATCTTTGAGGTCCCTTCCAACCTGGCCATTCTATGATTCTATGATTCTATGGGTGGATGTTGCACTGGGGAGCATGGTTTAATGGGTTGATAGGGCTGAGACAAAGGCTGGACTCGATCTTCAAGGTCTCTTCCAGCTGTAACTGTTCGCCTGGCTAGGTACCACATCCATCCCTGATGCTGCTTCATCAGTGTTCTGCCTGAAACCCAGTGGTATTTCACATCTCCCACAGCCTTTGAAGTTTTTTGCTAACAGGAAGGTTTAAAGAAAAAAGTACTTCTGCCTTGAGTGATAATCAAAGTATTTTCATTTGTGTTTAATTAAATTAGAACTTTTGGGCAACTGAAAGGAAACCCTTCGGTGGGAGATGCTTGAATTTCAGGGTATTTCCAGCTTCCATGAAGGCCACTTCAAAAAGCAGTGGTTACAAGGTAACCACAAGGTAACTCTGCTGATGTGAAAGCCAAATGTTCAGATTTTCTTCCATCTTATTTACTTTCATGAGCACTTGGCAAAGTCTGATCGAGTCTGGAAACGTTTTCGGTGTCATCAGATCTGTCTTTTGGGCCCAGAAATCTGGGGAATGGGAGAAGTTTCATACCTAGTGTTATTTCCTGGATACACAGTACCTCCCAGGTGTCAGGTATGTGTTTGGTGCTTAGATGAGTACCTGGAGAATGATGTATGTAAACTGGGCAGCAGATTAATCCCTGTGCAAGACAAAGCTCGATTTCTGCATTTTTCCTTCCTTTTCCTCCCTTGAGCTGTTTTGGGGTGCAAAGATCTATTTTTCCCTTTGCTGCACCCCAACTCTGCATGTCTGAAGGGCGCTGGTGTGCAATTGGGAGCACCTCAGATTAATATTAATTGTTCCCTCATATTATTAGTGTGATAACCTATATCTGTGCATCCTGGAAAGGCTAGCAGCTTTGTGCTCTGCTCCCAGGGTAAATGGCAGGTGAATAAGATTAGGAGTTGTGAGTGCACACCATCTAAGAGCCTTAACCATTAATTCCCAGAAATGGAGGAGAAATAATTCAATATTATTTACATGATGCCACTGTGCTGGACTGGTCTTGGACCTTGGCTCTCTGCAGCACAAGTCACCAGCTAGAACACACCAAAGGGGATCCTTGATTCCATCCCACCCATGATTAGGTTCCAAACAGAGGGTCAGAAGCATTAAACAGCCAGATTTGGGAGATCAGTGGTGATGGGAAGGGTGTAGGCACTTTGCTTTCCTCCCCAGGATCTCCTTCCACCACCCTTGGCTGTCCCTAGCCAGAAGTGGGCATCCCCAAATGGCACCTGCAAATGTCCCCACCCCCCTCAAGTCTAGCTCTCATCCAGCAGTGGTGGCAGGGCTGTGGAGGCAATTCAGGGTGATTGGGGTGCCAGCAAATCTGCCTTTGGTTCCAGTGCTGGAGAAGAACAGCCCTCATCTGGCTACTGTTTTTATTTTGCTGAAAAAACAGCAGTTTCGGGTTGACAGAGGGAAAAGAGACACCAGTTCAAGGTCAAGCTCCAGCAGCTTTGGCCAAAAAGCCAGAAAAATAACCCCACACAGGTGACTCAAACCATCTGATTTTGCAGTCCCAGAGGAGGATTTTCTTTCTTCTTTTTGCCCAAACCTAGAGCCAGGACCCAGTTGCAGTCACAGAGCAGTGTGTGGCTGTGGGATACTACCACTCCATGCTTGCTGTTCTCCATGGATCCAGCTTGGCCCTAGCTGATTTTTCTACCCCTTTTTCTAGTCCCATCCCCATTTTTCAGCATTTTATTTATTTCCCCACCCTGCAGTGCTGTCTTTGACCATCCTCTTCCCTCCTCCATCACAAGGATGTAGAGGTTCTGAGAATGCTGCAGGATGGAGCATCCCTTAGGGACAACTAGAGAGCTGATCTGAAACTTTGATTTTGTGTGAGTGCTGTGGTTCAGCCACTTTGAGAGGTACAAAAATCTCCTGTCAAGCACATAACCTGGGATTTGGACAAGAGGAAAGGGAATTTGGTTATTTGTCAGAGTATATTCCCAGTCGCTCACAGTGGCTGGCAAAGGCAGGGTCCAAGAGCTGCCTTGGTGGGATGCACCCATCCTGTCCCTGTGCCACCCAAATACGTGTTTGTTCCTCAGGGACATATGTCTTCACTAGTGCACCATCTCACTCTGCTGAAGCAGTGGTTTTACTGGGCCCGGCTAGGAGTTCTTCACTTCCCCATCCCCTGCCCAGACCCTTCAGCATCCCCAAATGAAGCACTGACAATGAAAGAAGGGGCTGAAAAATGCTTTTAACAAGCCTTAAAGCCACTTTGCATCCTGACATTGTTTCCAGTAATAAAGTCAGGTTATTACAAAAATCTATTACCATTAAAAGCTGCCAAAAAACCTCCAATCCATCTGCTGTGAGGTTTAATATTCCTCCTGGAGAGCTTTCCCTTTTCTGTGGCACCATATCCTTATCTGCCATCACCCACCTGTGCTGCAATTGGATTGGGTTTGCCATATTGGGGAGGGTTTTGATTTTTGATCTGCAGGATTTTGGCATGCTGGAACTGTTGGATCCTGCTGGGATGCAAAAGACTTACATAGGGAGTGGGGGAAAGTTGGGAGACTCAGGTAATGCCATGGGGCTCAAAGGTGTGCGTTGTAATGGGAGATCTAACAAAACCCCTCACATTAAATACAGAGATTTCATTAATAGCAAAACTATCTTCCAGCAGATGAAGTGCAGAGCTCTAGTGTGTTCGTCAGGGTTCCAGGCCTGTGGCAAAGCGCAGCAGCTTCTGAAGGGGCTACACTGCACCCTTGAGATGGGCTGGCAGCAGAGTGATGGCAAACGGGATTTTTTTTCCCAGGTTTCTGGCAGTTTTAAAAAGGAAAGAGGAGAAATCTGTGATTCCAGGGAAAATTCAGGGAATTCCAGGGATTTCCCATCCCTGGAAACATTCCAGGTCAGGCTGTCTGGGACTGTGAGCAACCTGATCTAGTTGCAGATGTTCCTGCTCACTGCAGGGGGACTTCAGTCTAGATGACCTTGAAAGATCTTTCCAACCATACCGTTCTGTGATTTTATGAAATTACTGCTTCTCTGCTCTCCCCAAACTATGGTCTAATGGAACCTTCAAGGAATAAGGAAATGATTAAGGAATAAGAAATAAGGAAATAAGGAATAAGGACTAAAAACTAAAGAATAAGGCATGAGGAATGAAGAATAAGGAATAAATAAGGAATAACAACTGTTCCTGGCCCCAGGCTCTAATCCCCATAGACTGGGACCCTTCTGCTGCCACAAGCCCTGAACAGAACAGCATCCTCCTATAGCCCAGTTTTGGGGCTGTTTGTGTAGGGAATGATGTCAAGAGCTGCCACTTGCTTCCTGCTTGAGTAAGTGGGAATCCGGGATGGAGACTTAAGTGACAAATTACCTGCTTTTTAGTAGGATTAAAAACAGACTGTGGGCTTCTGGGACAGCACTAAGACTCTGGCAGACCTGGCCTGGGGCTGGGCTGACAACACTGGCGCCAGCAGGTTGTACAGAACGCTGGGGGAGGTGAACCTCACGATCCTGGGGGGAGCAGGGATCACTGCTGGGGGAGGTCAGCCCTAGGGCCAGCAATGATCAGGGGCCATAGGTAATTGCTATTAGAGATGCAGGGCCCTGGGGAGGGGGGCTGGGCTGGTCCCAGTCCGGGGTGGGCTATAACCCATAAAGAGGATGGGAGCTTGATGGGTCTGCTTGAGTCCTTTCCGCTCTCACTGGGCTCTGTTTTGAGATGGAAAGAATTTTTTTCTGGGTTTACCTAGAACTGGTGAATCTGCATGGATCCAGAGCTCAAATCACAGCTCTGCACTGTGGAGAGGCTCACTTTAGGCTTCCTCTGCTCATTTTGGGGTCCTTCAGCTAATTTTGGAGTCCTTCTGCTTGTTTTAGGGTCCCTCTGCTTGTCTTTGGGTCGCTCTGCTCAGCCACAGCCCTTTATGCTGCCCAGGGATCTCAGAGGCAGGTAGTGCAGGAGAGGGGTAATTAATCAAGATCACTAATGAATGGAGCAGGGCTGGGCAGGTGCTCACAGTCCCACCAGCCTGGCTTTTCCCATGGGAATCACCCCACTGGGAGCGTCACTGCCTTCCCCTGTCCTCAGATGACTAGCCCTAACACTGAGTAACTCCATGGAGCCCACATGGTCTTATAACTTCTGGAGGGGCAACATAAATCTTCCAAGGCTGCCAATTACCTTTTTTATTTTTATTTATTTTTCTATTCTGGGTGAAGAAAATGGTTTTTATTTTGCAACTCTCTTCAATGTCACTGTTACGGAGAAGATGGGAGCTGACACTGTGCACCACAGACACCTCTCTGAGCAGCTGAGCAGAAACTCTCTGCCTTCACTTTCCTGGCCTTCAAAAGCTCTTTCTCACTGCCTGGTTCTTTTGGGGAAGTTCTGTGTGTGCCAGGATGATGCTTGATGATACAGAAAGGAAAACTGTGTATCAGCCAGCCTGGGTACCCCTGTGCTGCAGCCTATGGGCACCCTTCAGAAGATGAACACAGGTCTCCTGAGGGTTGAGATCTGCACTGGAAGGATGTTGTGATGGCAAAATTAAATCACCTACTCACAGAGCTGGGCATGGGGCCAAAACCCTGTGAGATGCCAGGGGAAAGGCAGAAAGAAGCCAACAAAGGGGGTTCAGCTCCTCATGTATCTGTGCTTGTGTCTGGCATAGTGGGATTTGAGTATCTTCCCTCCAAGAGGATGGGGAAGTGCTTACGAGACAGAAGGGGAGAGACTTTTCAGCTGGTCTAGTTGCAATGTGATGGTGTTACAAGCTGAAGGAGGGGAAATTTAGACTGGAGATTAGAAGAAAGTTCTTTACCCAGAGGGTGGTTAGGCACAGGAAGAAGTTGTGGATGCCTCATCCTTGGCAGTGTCCAAGGCCAGGCTAGATGTGGCCCTGGGCAACCTAGTCTAGTGTGTGGCATCCCTGCCCACAGTAGGGGGCTGGAACTAGATGATCTTTAACGTCCTTTCCAACCTAAGCCATTCTACGATTCTGTGATTTCCCATGGGATCAAACAGCCTAGTTGATTTGATTAGGAGGAGACTCTCGGGGGGACACATTGCTCAGGGCAGTTTGCAAGGGATTCGGGGGGTCCTGGCTCTCATGAAACCCTAAATCAGTGCTTCTTCTCCAAACCTCACCTTTGGGCAGGGCTGGGACCAGGGCTGGGAGAAGAGAGAGGGAAAGTGGGAAGCCCCAGGGACAGAGGGTTGGGGTGGGGCTGCAGTGGGACCCTCAGTTGCAGGACTGTGGTTGCAGGGTACAGCACTAGCTTTGCTGCCCTTCCATGGCCTTCTGGAAATGACCTGAAATGCAAAATCATTTTGACCTGTGCACAGGTGCAAGTGGGGGAGAAGCAAAGGGAAGTGACAGAAGACACCATGCAAGTCAGTGGCAGGGGCTCAGCCCTTTTTCCCACCTCTTGCGGAGCAAAGGCAAAGCATAATACCAGGCTGGGTAAGTGCA
The DNA here is from genome assembly GCA_013396975.1 of Bucco capensis. NCBI lineage: Eukaryota > Metazoa > Chordata > Aves > Piciformes > Bucconidae > Bucco > Bucco capensis. The sequence continues at coordinate 44,343 of VWZO01018209.1, read as the reverse complement.
GCCCACGCCCTGGCAGCCCCTCTGGGAGAATGGGGAACCTTTGCCCTCTGTGTCTGGCTCTGAGAGAGGAAGATGAGGCTGGGGAAGGATGTAATCATTCATCAGACCCTCTGAGGAGGTAAAAAAAGGGCTGCAGACATCAGAAAAAGGATGCATCAGACACATAACTGAAGATGTTGGGGGCTTTAATTGAGATGTGACCACCAGTATCCAAATACTGAATCATCTTTGGCCAGATGCCATCAAGGTCAGGAGCCCTTCTTTTGAAAAACCATTGAGCTTTGGTAGAAGTTGTTGCTAGAAGCCTTAAACCCCAGCTTTTACTGGTGATCAAAATTGTGGTCTTTCCCTGCCTGCCCCGAGACATCCCAGCATCTATCCCACTGGAAAATCCTCTCTCCTGACCATTTCCCATCCTTCCCTTCCATGTCTGGACTTTCTAGGGAGGTTATTTTATATTATTTTAAATGGCTGCTGCACATTGAGCAGAGAAATGATGCTGCAGGAAGCTCTTTTGACCCCTGTGCTATAATTATTCCAGACTCCAGTAATGCATGTGGTGCAAATGCTACTTTACCTGATGTCTTCCAGCCCTGGCTGGTGACTCCTTGCCATTGACATCTGGATTGCTGTGGTCCCAAATATGCAAGTGATGGAAGATACAGGCAACCCCTTTGGCATGGGTTTTCTGGCAGGTTTTTGCATCCTGTGAATGCCCAGGTGCAAAATAAGGTTTTCCCAGCTGTTTTCAGGCAGATTTTGGGTGAGACTCAATTTCTGCTGCCTCTGGGGCTGCTGCTGTCCGCTCGCTCCCTGCCAGCTCAAGCCTGTGCTGGCCACGAAGCCAGTCTTGCTGGTTCAGGCAGTGGGTTGCAAGGAGCTGAACTCAGCCTCTGCTCCTATGTCTGTCTTCTCTCTGTGTCCCCTCTCACCCATGCCCCAAATCACAGCAACCCATACCCACTCAGGATCTGCATCCTTCATCCCCAGCCCAGGGCTGCTGAAAGGGCTAATCCACTTCGCACAAAACCAGATGGGAAAATGTTTCCTGCTAAACGTGCTTCTGAAAAATTCATAGTCCTAAATGGTTTTCCAGGGGGTTCTTCCCTCCAACAAGGGATGGGAGTAGCCCAAATCCCAGCTGGGACCTACTAATAGCAGGAAGGAAAGGGCTTTTCTGGGCCCTGCTCCAGATGGGATCCCGTGGCCCCAGGGGCACCCTGGCCATTACCAGGGTGGCCATTAGGCAGAGCTGGGGCTGACCCAGATGAATTAGCAGCTGCTCCATCGTTACCCCACCGGACATGCCAGCCAGGCAGATGCAGGGCTCTGAGCTCCGGGATAAAAGCCAGGCTCTGGTTTCTCCTCTCGAGGCCGGTGGGCAGGGGAGGTCTTCACTTGCCAGCGTAAGCAGGTTCCCCATTTGCCCGCAGCAGAGCCCTGACAGCCGACAGCCGCTCAGGAGCCTCTGGGGGCAATTAGGGCTGTGTCTGATGACTCTTGGCTTGCAATTATCTGCTCCAATGCCCAGTTACCATTCCTAATGAGATCCTCCTGGGGAGGTGTCTGCCGGTGTTCAACCATGTCCTGTGGGAGGAGGCACAGAGAGGACAGGGGGCCCTGCTGCTGCAGTCTGACATTTTGGAGATGCCTGGGTGCTTTTTGGGGTGCAGCAAGGTGCCTTGTCCTATAGAAGGTGCTTGTGGTGGTGGGACCCTGGAGCTGCCACCACCCTGTGCCCAGGAGCAAACTCAGCCCAAAGCATTTCTGAGCCTCTGAAAACAAGGCAGGCTGCGGGATGCTCAGCAAGTCTCAGACTTCTTCCAGCCCTCCCCCTTCCACCGTCTCTGTCCCCGATGAGCACTGTTGTGACAGGTCCAGCCAAGGGGAAAGGGAGCCCTGCTTGCTGCTGGGGCCTCTCGCTGTTCAGCGGACAACAGTCCTTGGCCCCAGCCAAGCAGTGTTGGGGCAGGTGGTGGTGGGGGAGGCCCAGCTACAGGGGACATGGAGCCACCAATAAGGGGGTCCCTCCTTTCTGGGGGCTCCTAGAAAGGTTGGATGTGGCCCTAGGCAACCTGGTCTAGTGGGTGACATCCCTGCCCATGGCAGGGGGGTTGGAACTAGATGATCTTTAAAGTCCCTTCCAACCCAAGCGATTCTAATGTTGGTGTAATGGAGGGGTGAGCAGGGCCATGCCAGGTCTGCAGGGAGGCTCTACCTTGTGGTGAGCTCATCCCCACAGCACCATTAAAGTCTTCACAACCCTTATCTGATTATGGGCCAGTGGAGGCCTAAAAGCCTCCAAAAAAATCAAACTTGCCTGAGCTAAGTGGGACACCAGAGCAAATGGGCTTTTCAACTCATCCTAAGTGTTTCTCCCTGTCTGTCTTTCCATCTTGGTCAGAAAGCCAGAGAAGGGAGGGGAAGATGGGGATGGACAGGCAAGGTAGTGCAGTCAGGTGTCCCCTGCTGAGAGTGTGGTGCTGCTAATGGAGACCTGCCCTGGAGACACAGTCACCATGTGCTTTCCTGCATCCCTGCAAGATCCCAAACAGTGTGATATGCAGAGGCTTCTGCATTTATATTTTTCATATTTTTTATATAGAGGGTGACTGGGCTCTGGAATGGGCTGCCCAGGGAGGTGGTGGAGTCGCCGTCCCTGGAGGTGTTTAAGAAAAGATTGGATGTGGCACTGAGTGGCATGGTTTAGATGTTTTGGTGTATTGGGTCATAGGCTGGACTTGATGATCCTGGGGGTCTTTTCCAGTCTTGGTGATTCTGTGTGTGTGTGTGATATACATATATATATATCTATATATATATAGGTGTTGGTGAGGTTTGGGTGAAGGGTGGCAATAACTCCCTGAAAAGCAGGATATTTTTCCACCTTTACAGAAATAAGTATTTTTACCCCAGCTAGATTTTATTTATGGCTCCGGCTTTGCAGCTTTGGCAGGAGGAGGGACTGGGGTGGACAAGAGCAGGTGGCTGTGATCTCTTTTTCCTGAGAAAGCACCACAGAGATGCCAGAGAGAAATCCTGTTATTTTAGCTGCAGTGAAAGAAAGGATGATCAAAATGTGACAAAAAAACAGGGTCCTGTTCTTTTTTGTGGGGACATACCTGAGCATCTCCTGTCCTTTTGGACATATGATATACTGGAAAGCCCAAGGATGGATTTCCCAAGGAGTAACCCCCAAAAAGATTGAGGGATGTCCAAGCAGGGCTCTGTCTGTCTTCCCGCATCACCCCAGGGCAGCTCAGGGACACATTCCCTGTCTCCTTGCTGCCTCCTCACTGCCCTTTGGCCCACTCAAGTTCTAGAAATAAATGGTTGCAGCTTTGGAGCTGTTTGGAGATGATGAACACCCTTCCTTGCCCTCGTGAGACCTTGGCTGCCCCTTTGGGCTTGTAAGAGAAACCAGCTGCAAACTCAGCCTTAGAGTAAGGAGTGAGGCCAGGGGCAAGGCTCACCCTGCCTGCCCCTGCCTGCCAGCCTGCTGTCCACTCTGTCATGTCCCCTGCTCCCAGTGGGTGTGCAGAGGGGCTATAGGGTCTGCTTCCTGGGCATTGAACCCATTGAGTTTTCCTGTCAGCCCTCCTGCACCCACAGGCACTGCAGGGGCTCTGGTGATCAGCAGGCAGGCATCTGGCTGTCGTCCGAATCCTGAGATCAGGGTGCAAAGTGTGCTTTTGAGTAAGGCAGAACCTGATGCCTTTGGCTTCCAGTGTGTCTGCCAATGCCTTGGCTCGCCTCTTGTCCATTGAGGGCTTGGGTATTCCATTTAGGTATTGCAAATTCCCTCTTTTCCCTCCAATACAACCACAAAACAACAGAGACTCATCCTCACCCTGCTGCTCCCTGCAGAGACACCCAGCACTGGGCACTTGTGCCCTCAGTACTGCCTGTCAGCCTGCTGTCAATTTTGGAGGAGCTGCTTTTGAACTCATCCAAGTGGCTAAATCCTTTCCCAATTCTCCACAGGGTGGAGAAAAAAAAAAAGCAAACAGCAAGGCAAGATAAGAAACACTAAAAACACTATTTCTGGCCTTCCTGGCTGCCAAGATAACTGCCCCCTCCTAATAAGCTGCTGTAATTATGTGCCTCAGATCCCCAGCACCAGAGAAGCGTGATGTTCATCAGTTTTCTGTGAGGATGCTGGATACTTTGGTTTAATGTGGGCTGGTTCAGCATGTGGTGGAGGCTCTCATGTGCACATGAAACACAGCCTGGCACTTGGCTGCAGCAATTTACGCTACTGTCCTGCCCTGTGAGGGAAACCCAAGCTTTGGCATTTGCCTTTTTTTGTTGTTGTTGTTCTTAGAAATACATCAAAAAATATGGATGGAAAAATTTCCCCACAGGGTAAACATTTTTGGAAGGAAAGGGGAAAAAAGCCACTGCTGGTCTATTGAGATGTTGCTCTCTGAACCACTGAGTCTGCAGGGTTTCCTACTCCCAGGGTTATTCCATTCCCCCCATTCCTCTGTGCTGAGCCCCAACAACTTTCATAGAATTATAGAATGTTAGGGGTTGGAAGGGACCTAGAAAGATCATCTAGTCCAACCCCCCATGCCAGAGCAGGATCACCTAGACGACGTCACACAGGAATGCATCCAGGTGAGTTTTGAACATCTCCAGGGAAGGAGACGCAACAACCCTCCCTCGGCAGACTGTTCCAGTATTCTGTCACACTTACTGTGAAAAAGTTTTTCCTTGTGTTTACACTAAACCTCCTGTGCTCCAACTTGCCCCCATTCCCTCTTGTCCTAACACTGGATGCCATTGAGCAGAGCCTGGCTCTCTCCTCCTGACACTCACCCTTAACATATTTATAAACATTAATGAGGTCTCCTCTCAGTCTTCTCTTCTCCAGGCTGAAGAGACCCAGCTCTCTCAGCCTGTCCTCATAGGGTAGATGCTCCACTCCCTTAATAATCTTGGTGGCCCTGTGCTGGACTCTCTCCAGTAGCTCCCTTCCCCTCCTGAACTGGGGGCCCTGGAGCTGGACACAGTATTCCAGGTGAGGCCTCAATCAGTGTAAAGTGGAGGGGGAGGATAACCTCCCTCGATCTGCTGGCCACACTCTTAATGCATCCTAGGATGCCATTGGCCTTCCTGGCTGCAAGGGCACATTTTTGGCTCATGGTCATCCTCTTGTCCACCAGGACTCCCAGGTCCCTTTTCCCAGAGCTGCTCTCCAACAGATCAGCCCCCAGCCTGTACTGATACATGGGGTTGGTCTTGCATTACTTTACACTTGCTCTTGTTCTCTGCCCAGCTCTCCAGCCTGTCCAGGTCACGCTGGATGGCAGCACAACCTCCTGGTGTGCCAGCCACTCCTCCAAGTTTGGTATCATCCACAAACTTGCTGAGAGTACACTCTACCCCTTCCTCCAGATCATTGATGAATATATTGAACCAGCACTGACCCCTGGGGCACACCACTAGTCACAGGCCTCCAGTTAGACTCTGCTCCACCAACCACAACTCTCTGGGCTCTGTCCTTCAGCCAGTTCCCAATCTACCTCACTGCACAATGGCCCAATCTGCACTTTTTAAGCTTGGCTGTGAGGATACTATGGGAGACAGCATCGAAAGCTTGGCTAAAGTCAAGAATAACCACATCCACTGCCTTTCCCTCATCTATCCACCTAGTTATGCCATCATAAAAGGCTATCGGATTAGTCAAGCAGGACTTCCCCTTACAGAATCCATGTTGACTACTTGTGATAAGCCTCCTTTCTTCCACATGTTTTGAGATGGTGGCAAGAACAAGCTGTTCTCACCTTTCCAGGGATGGAGGTGAGGCTGGTAAGGTTACCTGGGTCCTCCTTCTTGCCCTTTTTGAAGACTGGGATAACATTGGCCTTCCTCCAGTCCTCAGACACCTCTCCCGTTCTCCAGGATCTCTCAAAGATTATGGAAAGTGGCCTAGCAATGACCTCTGCCATCTCCCTCAGCACTCTCAGGTGCATCCCATCCTGGCCCATGGACTTGTGGATGTCCAGTTTGCTCAACTGATCTCTGACCCAAACCATTATCAAACTTTGATAACATTGATATGTTATATCAGATAAAATATTAAAGGCCCATGATATAGCCCAAAATTAATATTTTAATAAAATGTTAAAGTTGAGGCAATGACAAATCCAAACAGTAAAATTGAAATTAAACACTTTTATCTCGCTAGAAGGAAAGAGCTGGTGCCATTGCTTTGATTCACCCTTCCATTATGTTTATATTCTCTTGAAATATTCTTTTTAATATTATAAATATTGCATCCAATATCAAATGTCTTGTTACACTGTGTGGGGCACCCAAAAGTCAAAACCACTTGCTGGCCACAGGGTGTGGTCAGAACCTGCAGCATCTCTGTGTTGAAATATCTCAGCCCATTTCTTACTTCTTCCACTTGTTTTCCCCTGCCAGCAACACCCTAGAAGGAAGGAAACCCATAGGGTGGCCCTGGGGACCAGTGATGGTGACAGTGCCTGACTGGGCAGAGACGGGGGGAAGAGCAGGACAGAGTTGTGGACCCACATCACAAGCCATGAATCCTGTGAGGAAATCAGCTGGACAATTAATGACAATAAAATGCCTTTTTTTCCCCCTTGCATTAGAAACAATAATCTTAATTTATGGTAGTTACAGGATTTCTATATTTGTGTCTTTATCAGAACTATGTAAGGAAGGCAAATGACATCAATGTATTTCGGGTGCTGTGTTGAAGGGGAGAATTACTGGATGTTTGTAATCCTGTCCCAGGATCAGCCATACGACACCCATGCAGCTCTTGGGCTATGTCCTGAGTGCTCCTGTTGCTATCAAGGCAGCACTGCTGGAGAGCTGCTTGTAGGTGAGGAAACTCCCTCTCTGTGTTAATCTTTTTGGGAAAATACTGGGAAAACTGGAGGCTTGGGCTGAGGGCTTCATCACCCAGGGTCCCTCTGCAGCAGCCCTGTGCCTGCCTCAATTCTGCTGCCACACCTCCACAGCAGCTCCCACAGGGATTAAGGCTGGATCTGGCGATTAGTACCTCCTGGGCCCTGTTATCCAAGCGATTAGTGCTGTCCTGGGATTACAGGCAAGTGAAATGCAGGCCAGGGATTACCGGGGAGAGGCTGGGCTGTCCCAGCACAGCAACGACTTTCTGCCTGCCCTGGAACAGACACTCGTGCCTTGGGGTTTGCTGTGATTAATCCGCATGGAGGTCAGACGCTCCAAAGTGCCTCCAGCCAATAGGGTTTGCACCCCAAAATCCTTCCCTTTGTAGAGGTTCAGGGGGCTGTTGTGGTTGGGGTAGATGCAGTGCTATCAGGGGTGCAGGTAACACCACTAGGGTGAGTGGGATACATGGTGGGAGGTCACCAGTGCTGGCCAGTGTCCCCAGGCTGCTCCAGAGTGATGTGCGAAGCCAGACTGAGCCCTGCCTGGACATCCCTCAATCTTTTTGGGGGTTACTCCTTGGGAAATCCATCCTTGGGCTTTCCAGTCCATATGTCCAACACGGCAGGAGATACTCAGGTATGTCCCCACAAAGATGAACAGGACCCTGTTTTGATGTCACATTTTGACCGTTCTTGCTTTGACTGCTGCTAAAATAACAGGATTTCTCTCTGGCATCTCTGCAGTACAAGTGCCAGCCCCAGCTTTGGTCTTTGCTCAGGAAAAAGAGATCACAGCCACCTGCTCTTTTCCACCCCAGCCCCTCCTCCTGCCAAAGCTGGAGCCATAAATAAAATCTAGCTGGGGTAAAAATACTTATTTCTGTGACAGCTGAGGAATACCTCAGCAGTGGTGCTAAGAACCTGCCAGAGGTGCCACAGGAAGGCAGGACGGATGGCACCCAAACACTCTGCTTTGAAAGCCTTTATCTATCAGTAGGAAAAGGCTCCCATGATGGGGCATGATGAAATGTGGTCCTGTCATTGTCCCAAATTTCCCAATCCCAGGGCCTGCTTTGGAGTGGGGAAACTGAGGCTCTGCCCCATTGCCCTCTGGGCTGGCTGAGGAGGGCTGAATCATGGCCCGGACACTGCATCATCTGCTGCTTCACCATCCTCTGGGATTCAGGCCCATGAGTCAGCCCTCCCTTGCACAAAGCAACTGGGAGATTGGCTTATAAATCATGGGATTTTTATGGAAGCAAGCAGCAGTTGCCTGGGCAGTGGCACAGGCTCACTTACCACAGCAGCGAGGCCTTGTTTGGTCCCCCAAAACTATACTCTGCCCTCCTCACAGGGCTCTGGGTAGTGGATTTTGGGGTAGACACCATCTCCCTCTTCTTTGCCCTGGTCTCCCTGCCGTCCCCCAGCATCATTTGCAACAACCTCCTAGCAGCACCCGAAGGTGCCAGAGTGTGCGGGGGCTTGCCCAGGGGACTCTCCTCCTCTCATGGTGCTTCTGGGCTGCTGCTTCTTTGAGACATCTTCAGCTTCTGTCACTGCTCAAGGTCAGTCCCATTAATTGCCGTGAATTATTTTGTCACTAATGGAGATGTCTTATGCACTTCCTCTGTAAATGAGGCTGTCAGGATGAATGTACTGGCCAACATTTCCTGGTGAAGGGAGGTGGGGAAATATACCATAGCAGAGCAGGGAGGGCAAAGGCATCTGGGCTGGTGGAGGCAGGAAAACCCACCCCCAGGCTGGGCGGCTGTGCCAGTCATGGTGCATGCTAGCATGGAGGAGTTGTGTGAGCCATGTAGGGAATGGCTGTGATGGATACTCGGTCCCCAAACATCGTCATCCCTGATGTTTGTGTTTGTGGACATGTGTGGTTGAGGGCTGCGTGGCATTTGCAGGGTGTGAAGGCATCAATGGTCCCTGAGAACCTCTCAGTCCTCTGGCTCCATACCAGAAGCAGCAAGCCAAGACAAGGGGAATCCCTCCTCAGCCTTTCAATGAGCATCTCCAGGACCTGTGGGAGAGGGTCCCTGGCTGTGTGGTGTGGAGGGCACCAGGCAGCCCTTTCAGCGATGGAGCTGAGGTGGTGCTTGATCTCCATCCCCGGGGGGAGGGGGGGGCACACGGGTCCACAGCCACCTGCAGACGTGTGGGGGCTGCAGCCAGGATCTGCCTGCATGCACAGTGCTGCAGGGTGGGGGGGTGACAAAGCTAAGCCCACAGAGGATTCCAGGGAGGCAGAGGACACCCAAGTCACAGCGGGGATGGGGAAGGGACTCGAACCCCCGAGGGTGGTGAGCAGAGATCACGCCCAGCTGGCCCTCTCGTTTCTTAGGGTGGCGAGGTGTGTGCTTCCCGGTGCTCCGCACCTCCTTGCTCCCCCCCCCATCTCCCATGCTCTGTATGTGTGTGTGTCCGTAAACCCTATTTTTTTATGATCCTCTTGCGTTGCAGCGGTTAGATGCATGGCACGCGAGGGGAGAGGGGGCAGGGCCCGCCGCGCAGTCCCCCACCCCGCCGCACTCCAGGGTGCTGGGGTTGGGAGGAGCCGGGAAGCTGCGGTGGAAGCTGGGGGGATCGCCTGGGAACCTGCCGGCGGCAGCCGGGAAACGGAGGGTAGGGGCCGCACCGCATCGCTCTGCGCCGGCGAGAATCCAGGCTCCGCTCGGCTCCCCAACCTCCTCGCCCAAAGAGAAGGGGAGGAGGAGGAAGGCACCTCCCTCTGCAGCCCTCCGCTCGCTGGTCCCCACCGGAGCCCGATGAGGCTCCGGCTGGGCGAGCGGCCACGGGAGCACCCAGCGGCGGGCCCCTCCTCCGGCAGTAGGCAGCGAGCCCGGAGGGGGGCAGCGGGCGCAACCCCCCCCCAACTTGCCGCTTTCCCCGAGGGTCTTGCACCCCCTCTTTCTGTTTTTGGCGAGCAGGAGAGGGTGCACTCCCCCTCTTTAATCCGGGGGAGGGGCAGAGAGGAAGCGGGGATCTCCCTCCTTTGCACGCTCATGACCGGGACCCCTGCTTGCAGCCCCCGCCGGGGAAAAGAGGGTGAGCCCTGGGCCCCCTCGTGGGCTCCCCCCAAACTTTGCCGGATGCGAGGACCTCGCCAACGAGCTGCTCCTGCCGCTAATTAATGCTTCTGCCTGGGATTAATTGTTGCCTCGCCTGCTTTGGGGTGGGGGAGTTGTTACGGTTGGGGTTTTTCCTTCGGGGAGTGACTTAATTCAGTTTTTTTGGTTTTGTGGTGTTTTTTTGGTGTTTTTTTTTCCCCGCTTGCTCGCTTTGAAGAACTACACTTGGAAATCTTGTTTTTATTCTTGTGTACTGGGTGGGCTGGTGACCTGCTAGCCCTGCAGCATCATCCGTCATCAGCACATCTTTGCTTTGATTTCTTTTTTTTTTTCCCCAAGAGGGGTTACACGTGCTCTTCTCTCCCCCAACCCCCCTCTGGCTCCTGAGGAGGAAGAGGAGGGGGACCCCCCCCCGCCGGCTGGGCGCTCCCTGGTCGCCCTGCAGGCACTGGGGGAGGTTTGAGGCAGGTTTGGGGCGCGGGGTGGAAGGGGTGGGGGGCCGGAGCTGGCTGA
>VWZO01018209.1:7176-33830 GCA_013396975.1 Bucco capensis | reverse complement strand
GCTTGGCTTTGCCCCCTCCTAACCTGAGCCGGGTCCCCCCCAGCCGCCCCCCCATCAAATTTCGCCTTTGGCTGCTGCTCCCGGCTCGCACGTGGCTGGATTTAGGAGATTTCTGCGGTTATTTGGTGCTTGGTTTGGNGGGGGCACAGGGGACTTCGATCCCCCCAGCTCCCCCTACCCCTTGTCTCCTTATTGCAGAGCTGCTTTAGTAGGAGGATCGGGGGCTTTATCTGCTATTATCCCCTCGCTTATATCCAAGACCCCTACCCAGGCACTTTCCCAGTCTGTGCTGACGTAGAGGGCAAGCTCTTCTGAGGTGTCACCATTTGGGGTGCGGGTTGCAGCCTATGCCATCCCACTGCTTCTTTATGATCCCCCCCGTGGGTTTCGGGGGCAGGCTTTGGGGGCTGACGGCACTGCCCCAGCCTGTGGCCTGGGGTGGGGTCCCCAGTGCCTGCACTCGCTTGCTCTTACTTGCATCCAAATCAGTGCCGTGCGATGGTGGCATCTCGGTGACAGCCCAGGGGACGCCGGCCTCTGCTGCTGGGGCTTGTTTTGGCGAGCAAGGCCGAAGAGGGGTCGTGGGGCTGTTTCTGTGGATGTTTTTTTTTTTTCCCCATGTAAAACCAAGCCCCGCAGATGCTCCAGCTGAAGTGGCTTTCACCAAGGAAAGAGAGCAGGGGGTCTGCTTGGCGTTTTGGGGGGAGCCACTCGGACCCCTCTTGCCAGCCCTACTCTGGCCGTGAGTCCGGTATGTCCTGGCAGCAGGGGGCTGCACTGCCCTGTTTAAACTAGAGCCGGAGGGCCCTCTGAACCATGCTGCACTGATAGCCTGTGGCCAAGGCACTTCTTGGGCTCAGATAGGTCTTTCCTGGGCATCTGCAGCTCTCCGAGGTTCTGTGAGGAGCGTAGGGAGCTGCTCACCCACAGTGGTGAAGTGAGGAGGCAGGATGCTGGGAGCATTGTAGGGAGATGGCAGGGGGTTTCCAGCCTTAAAAACCTCGGAGCCCAACAGAAGAGCAGGACCAGAGATGCTCCAGGCTGACAAGCACTGCAGCTTCACGTAGAATCCTTTGAGGTGGTAGACGCAGCCCACCCTGCACCTCAGGACTGGGTATTTGCTTGGGAGGCTGCCCAGGCAGAGTTTGCCAGGCAAACCTGTCCTTTCTGGAACCACCAGGTCAGGGGGGTTGCAAGCAGGGCTTTGGCAGCTGGCAGGGAAGCACAATCTCCTTCTTCTCAATTTGCCTGGATGAAGTTAAGCTGTCTGGGCCAGTGTGTCCCCGTGGTAATTTTGCTGGCAGAAAATGGGGAATATCCCCATGCAATAGAATTGCTGCTGATGCAGGAGCTGGATGTAGCCCCCTGTTTGGCATCCCTTCCTGGGCATTTCTAAGCCCCTATGTTGCTGCTGGGACACCAAGAGCCCTGTGGGTCAGGTTCCTTTGGTTTACACCAGGGCAGGATCCCTGGGCTGGGAGATGCTGTGGGGGTTCCTGTGGCAGGGCTCACCACACTGCTGCAGGAGGATGCCTGTACCAGTGGAGAGAAGCCTCTGCCAGGAGTTTTTAGACATTTTTCAGGATGTGCAGCTGCCCTCGGTTCACTTTGGCCTTTTCTGGACAAATAAATGTATCTGAGAGAGCTAGAAAAAGAGGCTGAGAGCTTCTGTTGCTTCCAGCCTTTCTTACAAATTACTGGACTGGTAGTGGGGGTCAGCCAGCAGTGAAGCAGCACCCTGCTCTCCTACCTCAGGTATTTGATTCCCTTTTTGCTCATTTTTCATTTGAGGGCAACCCTCAGCGCCAGCCTCGATCCTGCTGCACTCCTCTGCCAGCACCAGGAGTCCCAGGAACTGCCTAGCTGCTGGCCCTGGATCAGATGCTTTTTTGGCACGTCCTGGGTGGAATGGCCCCGGTGTGGCCCCAGGCCTTCTGATCCCTGGGCCACAGTCAAGTGAGGGTTGCCGGTGGTGTGTGCTTGGCATGGTTGTACTGTGAAGCTGTGAGGGACCTGTTGGGATGTGGCACTGGAGGGGAGGGGTTTACCCACTGATTTGCGAATAACCTGTGCTGTCCATGGGGTTGAGCCTGGACTCCTGTGTCTTCTCTGCTGCCTGCTGAGCCTCATCCCTGCAGCATGCCTCGGTTTCCCCTGTCCTGGAGGCAGCACTCCCTCAAATGCAGTGGTCCGGGTGTTATTGGGTTCTTGAACATCTGTCCCTGCATGCAAGGCAGGCATGGAGCCCTGCACTGGATCCTACAGCACCTCTATCCCACTGCTGGTGGGGATGGGGCTGTGCTGCTCTCCCTGTATCTCCCACCACTTGTTCCTGCTGTGAGCAAGTTCCTGCTTGGGGCTAGGGGTGAACTAAAATGCTGTGGCCTGTGGCTCCCTGGAGTGGAGGCTCCAGCCAGCACACCTCAACTCTGGGGAAGGGGGATATGGACCACCCTAAATCCCATTTCAGCTCAGAGCATCTCCTGGCTCAGGGATTTTCAGACCAGCAGGTGGGGATGCACAATAACTCACTGGGAACTGCACCCAGTGATGGCTCTTTTAACACCCCACATCCTGGCCGTGCCAATGGAATCGGAGTGGCTGAGCATACTTAGCTCTGTCTAGGAACAGAGAAAGGACAATAGCTTCTTTCCTTGCCCTGTCAGGCATATAAGAGGACAGGATCTGGCCTCTGAGCTGGGCTAAACCTGGCTCAAGTTTTACCTTTGGTGCTGCATGGAAGGGGTCACATAAGGGCACCCTGGAGCTGAAAGCGAAAAGGCTTTTGATTCCAAGGTGTCCTTGTGTGACCCCAGAGACCACTCCATCTCCCCCCCAACCCTAATACCTTAAATCCAAGCAGGATGCTTGTGCTGGGAGACAGAGGTGCAAAGCTGGACACCTCACCAGGAAATTGCCTTTTCTTCTACCTCTTTTGTCCTCTTGGTGGTGTTAAGGAAAGAGAAAAGGAAGGGGGGTGCTATCAGTGGCATGATGGAAGTCCTGTGAGTGATGACTTTGGCGAGCATCTGTCACAGAGTTTGTCCCTGGGGATTTCAAGATGCGTTGGGTGACTCGATACCCTCAGTCAGAACCATTTTTTTGCGTGTGCCTGTGTCTGTGTGTGCATGATGCTGTACGTCAGGCTGAGCCCTTTTGCATTGCTGGGGGAAACTGAAGCAAGGTGTCAGGTGGCAGCAACCCCCTGGTTGGGAGTTGCTCAGTGAATTTTAGAAACCTGGCTATTTTGTTTGGTTTTTTTTAAGTGCTGCTATTTAATTCACCTCACCATGATGGGCTGCTGAGGTCCCTCATCACACAGCTAAAAGGAGGAGGAAAGGAAAAAACAGCCTAGCCAGATTCCTGCAGAGCATCCCTTTATGTTGCACCAGCACATCCCAGTTCCATCCATTCCCATGGCACCCCAAGCTCAGTGAGGTGGAGAGCAGGATATGGCTCTATCCCAGGAGATGATGGGTGAGGGAAGAGAGGCTTACATGGCATAACGGGGTTGCTTTTGAGCTTTTGCAATCGCCTGACTGAAATACCCCATGATGGACATGTGGAGGGATTGGGAGCTGCCAGTGCATTCCCCTCCCGTGCAGTGCCTGTCACTGCTGTTGTACAAGCATACCCGTCCATCTGGAAAAGGTCACTCTCACTAATCTAATCAGAGTCTTTTACTATTAAATACACTACTCTGCTAACAATGAGTGCCCCAGGGGAGGGAGAGAGGTGGCTGCTCCTGGGGTGGGACATGCTGTGTCAGGCTGTGTACTTTGGGGACAGGATCTCACCCAGGGAGCCTGTCTGTGTGCAGTGCCAGAAAGAGAAATGGTTCAATGGTGAGAAGTCAGGCAGGTCCTGGTGCTCCTTGCCAAGTGGAGAGGAGATTGGAGCTCACCATTTTCGTTCTCTGTCAAATAACTCTAGGTTTGGGATGCAGAGGCTGCTTCTCAGGATGTGGCTTTTTTGGGTACTGGTCCCTTCTTTTTTCTTAAGACATTGCCTGACCTGTTGCCACTCCCCACTGGGCACACATCCCTTGGTGCTGGGGTGGCTCCTGAGCCCGTTGCTCACTGTTCTGGCCTCCCAAGAGTATACTGTAATCAACACAATTCACAATCTTCTGATGAAGCTGCCATCTCCTGCTGGTGAGCATTTTCCCATCAACTAGACAATATTTGCTGTCCTTGATTTTTCAATAGTTCTGCTGAAAGCCCAAGAGGATGCTACTGGGCTTGCAGTAGCTGTCGCTACTTGACAGGCACTGTCACCTTCCAGCCCCTGCAAGAGTTAATGGGGCATGTTTTGCCTTCATTAAATGGGCTTGGCCAGGCTGGGCTCTTCCCTAGGACTGCCAGAAGTTGGGAATGAATTTTAAATTTATTTTTCTGCAAGGAAAAGCTATGTTTTCCCTCTTAAAGATAAATCAGATTGAAAATGCAATGCTTGCCACTGCCATCTCAGTGCAGCTGCTGGTTGCACTCTTCCCTGGGTACCAGCTCTGTGAAAAAAGGAAGGGGATGGATTTGAGCTGTATGATGCTATGGCTGCTTTGCTGAGTGGCAAAGTGCTGAGCTGATGAAGTCCCCAATCCTGTGCCTGTCCCTAGACTTGCTTCTGGGGCTGCTGGAGTGTAGATTGAGGGTGATGCTGAACCCCAGCCCTGGTTGCTGGGGACTGGGTTTATCTGCAGCTCCTCACACTCTTTGAGTACCTCTGGAATTAAATCCTGGTCCAGCTCCAAATGCAGCATGACACACATCACTTGGGGGGGTGGGAATTAATCAGCATCTAATCAGTCTGAAACATGTCACTTGGCAGAACCTAGTCTGGCAGAGGGGGGAACACAGCCCAGGGGGCATATTTGTTGTTCAGATTTGGAGGATGCTAGAAGGATGTTCCTGCTCCTGGCCATGGTGGGAATGGATGGAGAGAGGAGGTGGGGGGACTTGGCTTTGGGTGGGGGAAATCATTGCATCGCCTCCACCCCATCACTGATGCTGGGGAGTTCTCCCTCGGGAATTGCTGTCACTGTCCCTGCTTCTGCAACCCACTCTTCAGGGTTCTCCCTTGCAGCCTGTCCTCCCACTTCTGCCTCCCCAGGGTGTTATTTGCGGAAACTGTCTATGCCTGCCTGCTGCTGGGGGCTGCTCCCAGCCCCTGGCATGGAGGAAAACCAGCATGGGGGAGACCCAGCCCAGGACCCACCGCAGCATGTGCTGGGGCATCAGAGGCTGCTGGATTTATCTGGGAGCTGCTCCCCACCTTTCCCTGCTGCCTTTTGGAGACCCCAGGCATCCCTGTGGATATTCATGGTCAGACACTTCCTCATACTTTTTTTTACCCCCTTGTTTAATTCATTTGTTGTGTTTCCTTCCTCCTCCATAAAGGGTCTTTCCTCCTGTCCCTTGGCCTGTCCATTGCTGTGATTTGTGGAAATTGCTCTAAAGTATCTGCCACGTAAAAGCCTTGCCTGCTCTGGGAATTTATGGCAGGCTGTGCCTCTGCACGGCACATCCCATTTAGGCCATTTTTATTTATTCCTTTAGGTTCCTTGCTTTTCCCTTTTTAATAATTTTGAGAGGGAAATGCAGAGCTCAGCACCACAGCCTGGTGTGGTGCTGGGGTGGTTCCCTTTTGCTTAGTGCTGCTGACCATGAAATACAGGCTATGTGCTGGCCTGGGGCTGAGTCCCACCAGCATCTCTTATTTTATTGCTTCTGTTGTTGAAGCCATGCTGGACGTTTTGAAGGGGGAGACGTCTCAAGGACATCTTGAAATACCCAGACTAAAAGAAAGAATATAGCAGCGCTCACCAGGCACGAGCACAACCTTGTATTAGACACTAGAGAATCCACTGTTGAGCCAGTGCTGTTGATCATAGGAAGGCTTGACCAACACTCATTCAATTCCTACCCCAGGCTGGTCTTGGAAAGCCTGGACCAACTTAAGCTCCTAGACTGAGTGTAGTGGTCCTTAGTACCATGGGACTTCCCAGCCCTGTCACACCATCACCACTGTGGCCATGGGCAGAGCTGGTGGCCGGGAGCATCCCTGTGTCCCTTCCTTCCCCATGGCCACAGCTGGGACTCACACCACCACATGCCAGGGGAAGGTAATTTTACATTTGTAACAATTATTCACTTTCTTGAATTCCAATTAGCTGGGACTGGAGATGGAGGCTCTTGGCGTGTCAGAGGGAAGGGAGAGCTTGTTGTTTTTTGTCACCAAAAAGAATTTTCAAAAGGCTCTGGCTGCTGGGAAACATTTCAGAGGTTTCCATGAGGGGCCTGCGTATATTTTCTAATTTCAGCTTGTCTTTTGTTAGTGGGTGGTTTTTAACCTGGCTACATGGAAGCGTGAAGCAGAGCGGGGGCTCGTGTTGGGGTTGACTGAGTTTTGGGTGGAGGTGGAGGCCTCTGTTTCTCCTTTTCATTGTTTTTTAGGGTACTTGGAGGTGCTGACCTCACTTGGGTAGGAGTGTAATGTGGCAGATCAGTGCTATGGGGTGGGAAAGAAAAGGGATGCGTGTGATGCCTATTCCCAGGAGAGGTGAGGAGAGGGTGGATAAGACCAACCTTTCCCTGTGAGCTGGGGCCACCTCTAGCTGTGGCATCCAGTTGTTGGGACATCCAGATGTGAGACGTCCCTGGGACCTCCAAATATGGTACATCCCTGGTATTTGAGGCTGTTGCCACCCATGTTTCCTTTTTTGCACTTGGCCCTGTTAGCTGTGGAGGCCAAACCCAGACACTAGATTTTGGGGCTGTGAAGCATTCTGTGGAATGCATGGAGAAGCAGGCTGGCTTTATGCTGGCTTGATACGAAACAGCAGTTGAGACATCCCTGCTGGTGGATTAGTGGGGAATAACCAGACTCGGCTTCCTCCTCGGGAGCTGCAGGGTTATGCCATGGTCCCCTGGCTGTCAGTGTTTAAGGGCAGATCCATCACCCCATTGTTTCATCTGGGTGCTGACCCATGTGGGGAAACTGAGGTAGCGGCATGTCCTCCCTTCATCTCCCTGATTCAGGGGTAGGATCGTCACCTTGTCACTCTGATATGGTGCTGGATCCAGTGGGAATGGGAACACTAGCAATCTGGGCATTGCTGGCAATGCCAGCAGCCCTGTGGCTGGGAGAACCAGGACAGTCTGCCTGTGTTTGCAGAGAATGATAGCTGTGCCCTGCGATACTGCAGTTTGCAGGGTCCTAGGACCTATGTCCAGGATCTTGGAGCACTGATGAAATCCCAGTAATGTTTTTGCCCTGCAGTCAGAAATCCTGGTGAGCAGTGACCACTGAAACCCCTCCAAAGGAGTCCTGAGTTGGGCTTAAAGCCAGTGTGAAGCTCTGCTAGGGACGATAACACAGCTCCCTGGCACACCCCTGCAGCCCTTTCTGTGTGAGGGTTTTCTCGTCATGGGAGCTCAATTCTTTGGTTTATGGACAACTTTCCTGGCGCTTGCTCTAAGGTGGGACCACTGTACAAGCCCAGCTGTGATGGGCTGGTGTGGGCTATGGCCAAGTGGCAGTGGCCTGGCAGGAGCCATGGGAGCTGGGTATCACTGGTATTTCGGCACCTCCCATTGAGCTGCATTTGGTCCATTTGTGCACCAAGCTGCCAGTGCTGCTGCTAACATCATGAGAGGTTTTAACCTTCCTGGCATGACCTAAAACCTACCCTCACTCTTCTGCAGTGCTTTTCCCTGCTCTTCCTCTGCTAAGTGGGGATATAAGCGCTGGGAGGCCCCTGCTACATCCAATGGGATAAGCTGGGATAAAGATCTCCTGCTGGAGTGTTGCTAAAGTGATCCCTATGGCAGACAGCTGGGGCTGGGGCTAAGCTGAAGCTCAGCACTGGCTCTGGGTGTTGGACAAGGGGAAGAAGAGGGGGGTTTTGGCCTCGGCTCAGTGGATGGGAGCAGGGATGGGGCACGTGAGGCTATAGCCAAGAGGGATGGAGGGGCCAAGTCATGCTCCCCCTGTGCACCATTTGCTGGGATTTTGAAACAAGAAGGGGAGGTGAAGGAGCTGGTGTCCCCCACCAGTCATAGCTGTGTCCAGTCTGTCTGGGGCCCTTGAGGAGAGGGGGACAGGCAAGGGCTTTTGGTGCTGCAGACCACCAAAAGCATCAAGATCCCTTGACCTGGAGGGTCTTCTTGATTTTAAGGCAGGGCTGGAGGGTGCTGCTGATGTCCCTGTGTGCCCTCACAGTGGGGAAGCAGCCTGGCCCATCTGGCCACGTGACTGTGGCTGGCATGGAACACATCTGGCTGGGCAGTTGTGGGGGGCTTTATGAAGGGGTCGCTGACTGTTGTGTGTTTTCGTCTCCCTGTCTTTCCCCCTTCCTCCCTCCCGTGGGTCTCAGGTCATCCTGGCTTCCTGCAGGGATGGGAAGGAAGAGACACACTGGAGTCACATCCCATCTTGCTGTGGGTCTGGGGTGACTAAACCTGGTGGGGTCCAGGCAGCTCCTGGGCTGGTCAGAGCCTGGCCAGGCACAGAGATCTGCTTTCTTGCTTGTGGTGCCGAGCTGCAAGGGTGGAAGGACCATATGGTCCCCTTTGCGCCAGCCTAATAAACCCGGGAATGCAGGTCAGGCGCTGCAAATCCTGTTAACAACAGCAGGCCACAGAGCAGAGCCTGCAACCAGGGCTTAACCCTTCTGTATCCCCAAACCCAGCTAGAGGTGGGGAAATGAAAGCCACCTTCTCCCTGGGGGCTGCTTGAAACCAGGACAGGGACTGTTATGCTTGTCTGTCCATCCTTCCATCCATCTTTTCTCCTTCCATCCATCTTTCTTCCATCTCCTGAGTTGTTCTAGTGTCCCTCTTTCCATCCATCCTTCCTTCCATCTACTGAGCCATTGTGCTATCCATCCATCCTTCCACCTACCCACCCATCCATTGCCTCTTCTCCCTCTTCCTAGAGCTCTTCTCTTGCTGTCCAGCCATTTCTGATCTCTTCTGCCTCCCCTCTCTTTCCACCCTTTCTTCCCTGCTACCTAGCCAGGAGCCCTATATCCATACAACAATATATGTCCTTCCTTTCTTCTCCTTCCCTCCCTACCCCCTGTCCCTTCATGGTGCAGAGGCTCAGGTGGAGCCGGGCTGTGATCCACCCTCCTGGCACCCACTGTGGGCTGGATGTGGATGTGTTAGATTCTTTCCTAGCAAGACTAGTGTATGGCCAAGGAATGGAAGTGCCAGTCTTGTCCCCTTCCCAGTGACAGATTATAGCATCATTTAAATGCATTTTGTCTCTGGAAGGAAATAGCTTCTCTGGGTGCTGGCAATCCACTTGCAGTGAATTAATTGTGACCGTCACTTTAATTTCCATCCCAGCTCATCCCCATTTCCTTTCCCTATGCGGCATGGCCAGGGTGCAGGGCTGTGTGGGCTTGGTGCCAGGGCCACCCCAGGTGTCCCCACCAAAGCAGGGCTTGGTGATGCTGAGCTGCCAATTGCGGTGGTGCCTTATCTGAATCAAACAGGATCCCCAGCACACATCTCCTCTGCCTGGTTGCAGAGCAGAGAGAGGTTTTCCTTCTGCCCAGCACACAACCCTTACTTGCCATCAGAGAATCCCCATGGCAAGGAGGAAGAAGCTGATTGCTGGGGGTCTCTGCCATGAGCCAGGGCTGTTTGCCAAACAGCGGACAAAACCCATCTGCTTTTGCCCTCCCAGTGCAGTGGGTGGCAGTGGGTGCCCCTCACCTGCAGGCAGGTGGGTGTGGGCTGGGTGCTCACTGAGGCAGCACAGAGACTCTTCTGACCCAAGGGACAGGCAGTGACACCAGGCATTTTACACCATCCCAGGGAAGGGTTTCAGTTGGGTGGTTTTGGAATGGGTTTTCTTCATGAAACGACCTGGTACTTATGCAAACCGTAGAGGTTTTTAAGGGTTAAAACCTGATGCTATTTAAAAGGGTCAGTTAAAGGAGCCTCTGTCCTGGCTGCCCTGTGCCTCCTTTGGGCCTGCTGATCCCTCACCCAAGCACTCAGGTTCCTGTTGCTACTGCTGCTGGATCCTTTTCTGCAGATAATGTCACACCTTGGAAAAAAATCCCCTTTTCTAATTGCTGGGGATGGCAGGAATAGCCGTGGTTGTATCAGCTGGGATGCAGGGAGGGTGTAAAACTTCACCTTTCATGGCAGAAAATGACCTCCATAAGCCAGTGGAGCAGAAAGCCCCTCACTGGTGGTTATTTCTGATCAATGACACCCATAGGTGCTTTCTGGAGCCTAGCACTTGTCCTGCAACTCCTGGCTTTCTGGGAGGTAGGAAAGCAGAGTGGGCAAGCAGGATGGGTTCAGCAGCCAGTGGCAAGGAGGGTTAGTGTGACAGGTTGCTGGAGTTGTGCCCATGGGAGTGCTGGCACAGTGGCCTCTCCGGTGATGCCAGCAATGTGTCCCCAGCATCCACCCAGCTCCTGGGAATTCTTTGCCTGGGTCTTGGATAAGTTTTATCCCAGGCAGTGTAGCAGTGGATGCTGTCTGTCCTCCTATTGAGTGCTAATCCTTTCATGAGCCCTATAAGATGCTTAATTCCCTCGTACCCCGCAGCAGAGTGTTCTCTGGGTGGGCTGCAGGATTCCCCTTCAGCCCCAGGGGGCCCAGCCAAGGCCATGCTTCTGTCTGGGGAAAGCCTTGGGCTCCAGGCACACTCTGAAGCCTGCGCTGGGGAGGGGGCTGAGCACTTCCTGGGAGCTGAGCTGTCATTTGCATCTTTGCCACTGTTTGACAGGGGTAATTTGGGCTGTCCAGCTTCAGAGCCACTTGGGAGCAGTTGCAATCAGCACTAGGAATGAGGGGTGTGAGGGGCTGGTGGAGAGCTGAGTGAGGGGGGCAGGGGGGACCCAGACCTCCTGGGAGTCACTGGCAGACACCAGTGGATGCAAAGACCTTGAGATGTCTTCTAGGGTCCTGCAGCTGCAGACATGGGGAGTGTGTGGCTGGAGAATGCTGCATGCTGCTCTGCCTGGATGGTGGCTGTTCTTTGAAGGCAAAATGGTCAAAATGGAGGGCTAAAGGGATTTCCAAAGAGCTGTCAGACCTAGGCACTTCTGGGATTTGCACAAGGTGGTACTAGTATCATCACTTTTCCAGCAGGTCAAGGCCATGCCTGGAAAAATTTGGGCTGGGTCAGCTTTGGTGCACGGGGGCAGCACTGTGTGGGTGGCACCCCTAGGTGGGTGATGGGTGACGTGTGAAGGACTGGCTGTGACACCACCCTTACAGGCAGCCAGTGGGGACAGAGCAGGTCTGAAGTGAGGGAGCTGATTTAGCCACCTTCCCCCTCTGATCTGGAAGATAAAAGCAGGAGGAAAACCTGGGTTATAGATACTCGGTGGGATCTGCCACCAAAAAATTAGCCTGAATCCGCCTAATTTTTGGTAACAAGCCTCTAAAGATGCTCAGCATCTTTTTATCTGTGCTTTTGGAAGCAGGGATGTAGCCGGTTATGCCCTATTTCTATGAGTGGATCCATGCTGCTTTGGCTTGTGGCTTGGCATGACAAGCAGGTTGGGAGACCAGCACTTTTGGCTCCCCAAGGGCAAAACAGGGTTGGATGTGGCTTCAACACACCCTGCCCCAGCCTTGGTAGTCCCTGAGATCCCTTCTGGCTGCACACACCATCTCGAGCCAAGGGTAGGTTTGGTGAGGCTGGAGCCACCCACTGGGAAGCACAACAATGCCCAAGGTCCTGAGGAAGTCTTCTGTGGTTTCAGTTTGCAGGAGAGAAGTCCAGCCAGGCTTTCTCTGCCCTTGCAAGGAATCCAAGGCTGAAGCACCAGCTCCTCCTTGCCACGGGGCTAGACTGCTCCTGCCTGTGTCTGCTTTCCTGGCTCTGGGGCTCTGGAGTTGCTCTGGAGGGGGATGCCCCACACTAACTTGCACTCTCCATCCGCTCCACAGCCCACACCAAGGGACCAGCTCCCAGCTCTGATCCTGCTGAGCCTCCTGGTGCCATCATGCTGCCCGTGAGCTACCGCCTGTCCAACACTCGCTTAGCCTTCTTCCTCAAGGAGATGGGAGCCAGCATGGTGGGTAATGGCAGCTCCCTGCTGCAACGTGCTGAGCCCTTTGTCGTATTCCAGACCAAGGAGCTGCCCATCCTCAATGTCAGCCTCGGACCCTTCAGCACAGGGCTGGTGCTTCCCAAGGAGCAGTTGCAGCCCTCCAGCACCCTGGAGGTCCCTGACCGCCTCACCGTCAACTGGAAGGTCCGCACCTTCATCATCCAGCCCCGGCTGGTGGCTAACCAGCCCGTGGTCCAAGTGCTCTTCTACGTAGCTGGCCGGGACTGGGATGACTTTGATGTCACTGACCGGCTGCCCTGCGTGCAGCTCCATGCTTTCCGTGATGCCCGTGAGATCAAGAGCTCGTGTCGGCTGCGGGGTAGCCTGGCTATGTGCCTGGTACAGGCAGAGCTGCCCCACGCCTGGTTCAGCCCCTCAGCTGTGCCGCTGGGCAGGCGGAAGAGCCCAGAGAGCCTGGAGGTGCCAGGCGAGAGCCAGCAAGCTGAGCTGTACTACACCCTGCATGCCCCAGACGGGGCTGGTCAGTGCCTTGGGGAGATGGTCCCCCGCCGTGGGGCTGGGGGGGCCAGGACCGAGGGTCCCACGCAGCACCCACTGCTGCGCATTGGCAGCGTCAGCCTCCTGCAGCCCTCCCCTGGGCAGCCCATGCAGGAGCATCGACTGGACAGCAACGTCTTCATTCGTCTGCCTGACAAACCCCTCAAGCCAGGTGAGGTGCTAAGCATCCTCCTCTACTTGATGGGCAACTCTACAGTGGAGCACTTCACGCTGAGGTAAGGTTCCAGGGCTGCCCGCACTTCAGAGGCAGCCACCTTTCAAGGGAGTGGTTGTTTTGGCTGGGCTGTGCAAGGAGGATGGAGAGGACATACTGTGTTTATGGGACTTGCTGGGGGCTAGGCTGGGTCTGGCAGGGCTCTGGGAAGGTGGGGCAGGCCAGAGGAGCAGCCAGCAGTTGGGTCACAATATTTTGGAACTTTGCAGTGAGAGCTTCTAGGAGGGAAGGGGTGTCCTTGCAGAGTTTCCATGTCTGCATCACCACTATAGGCTGCCGCATTTGCCCTCCCAGTTGCACTGGGATTAGGGCCCCACCAAACAGCTGTGAGTTTGTTCACAGTAACTTTGGGGACAAAGTGCAGTGTGGCCATAGGGCTGCCATGGAGTGAGCAGCGGCTCCCCACATCCACCCCTGTCCTGCTCCAGAGCTGAGGTGGGAGCAGAATGGGACAGTGTGCAGGAGGTGCTGAGCACCCCAGTATGGGGAAGTGTGCAGGGGAACTCCCCTTTACTGTGTGTCCCTAAGGACAAGGGAACAAGCCCCTACCACATCCCTTCAAAGGGTATTTGCAAGTGTCCCTGTGGCCACTGGGCCAGCAGTGAGGTGTGCTGGGTGGAGGAGACAAAATCCTATGAAATGGAGGGGCTGGGGTAGATTCAGCCCCATGACTGGCATGATGTTTCTGATAGCCAGGAGGGATCAGGAGCAAAAAGTCCCCCTGTGGCCATGACAGGGGCACCCTTGGAGCCCCTGCCCAGGCCCTGACTTTGCGTCTTTACAGGGTGAAGGCCAAGAAAGGTGTCAACCTGCTCAGCACCAAGTCAAGGAGTGGGCAATGGCTGGTGAGCTCGGAGCTCCTGATGGGTGGCAAGCACTCCACTGCCACCGTTGACGTCTCCAGGGTGGAAGGTGCTGGGCCTAGGTAAGGGGCTCCCCCTCACCCTCCCTGTTCCCGAGAGGTGGGGAATTTGCTGGGGTTTGGACCAATGCTGCTCTCCCTTCCTGCCTACCCTGGGTGCCTGGTTGGCTGTGATGCCAGGGGAGACTGAGGCATGGCAGTGCACAGCCCACACCATGTCAGTGAAGGAGGCACTGAAGGGGTATGAGCAATTCTGTGGTCAAAGTCTCAGTTCAGTTGAGGTTGGGGTAGGTCCCACACTGACCTCAGCTGACATCATGCAGCTGGTTAAAGGGAAGGTGAAGGAGTGTTTCATGGCCCAAGGTAGGCAGGTTTGTGGTCAGGCAGACAGCTACCCAAGGGTGTGGGAGGTGGTGCATTCAGGTGGGATCTGCTCCATGGTCAACACAGGCAACCAAGGTGGGGTGCAAACAATGTGCTCCTAAGGCATGGGAACCATTTAGCAGCTGCATCCCTGTCCTGGAGCTGGATCACCTGGCTGTGTCAGATGCTGGTAGGCACATGTGGTGGATTTTGGGGCTGAACTGTGAAGTCATGGAGGATTCCCCAGTTTGGGTTGGAAGTATTTTAAAGACGTTTTAATATGAAGAGAAGTGACAGCCTTCGCCGACTATCCTGGCGTCTCCTTCAGGAAGGAAGGAGAGCAGTCACCAGGCAAGGTTCCATCCGAACCCTAAGGTGAGGGATGAATGTCAAATGGGGAGCATGAACCAAGACAGCACCTGAGACAGAGCTGGTTCTGCCCTGTTCAACAGGAGGATGATGCCTGTTCCTGGGGCTCCAAGGTTGAGGAGAGTCCAGGGGATAGAAATGAGAATGATCTGAAGGAGGGAGGACCAACAAAGCCAAATTGAAAACCCAGAGGCTGCTCAGCTTGGAGAATGGGAGGTATGGGACTGACCTGTGAGCACATGGAGGCTGCAAGGGCCAGGGGCAGCTTTGCTCCCTGCATCCAGGGAAGGAACGACTTGGCGAGCAAGGGCAGGCGATGGGCATGGGGTAAAAAACCACCAGCAGGGAAGACTGCAGTGCTGGAAAGCAATTGTTCCCAGGCTGTGGTATCTCTGTCACTGTGTCTTCGGGGAAAAGGGAGAAAAGCGTCTCCAGGAGCTTTAAATAAGCAAGTTGATGTGCTTGAACTGTTCAGCCTTCTCCACTGGAAATCTCCCCATATCTCTGCCTCCTACCCCAAACCTGAGCTAAACTGAAGGAGAGCTCTTGCAGAAAGGAGATCCTCAGCTCTGACTGCTTCAAATGTGAGCTTAAAAGGTATCTGCAGAAAACTCTGAAGGGCTTACCTAGAGGGTGGATTTTCCTTTACCCCACGCCATTGCTTCCAGATACAAAATGCAACTGCAGCATCTGAGCCCACAGCCCTCTGGCTGACATTGGGGTGTCCCTCGGGCCACCAGCCCCCCCATCCTCTTCACAGCCACGCCAGCATCCCTGCATATGGCTACTAGACCTGCCATCAGCAAAATCCTCTCCTCCCCCGCTTCTCCCTCTCCCTGTCTGCCGCCGCTTCAAATCAGCCTGGAAAGGTTAGAGACGGAGGATGAATTTAAAGTGATTACAATCACCTTTTAGACAAACAACTCCATCAAATATTAACAGAATGGAAAGTATGAATGACTCAAAGCCATGTTGCCCTCCAGGCTGTGCAGCCAGAGGAGGTTGTTTCGCCAGGGCTCTGGGGGCTTTTGGCAGTTTTGACTGTACAGGGAGGGGGCAAGGGCTCTCAGCTTTGGGGTGATAATGGCCAATTTTGGATATTTTGCCCCCCAGCAGCTGCATCCTAAGTTGTTCCCCCAATCTGGGGCATCGCAGCTCTTGTCTCTGCTGTGGCTGAGAGCATACAATGCTTGGGGAGGGCAGAAGGTGGTGGCTGGGCCCTGGGAGGCTCCAGGAGAACCCCAAGGTGAGAGTGCTAAGCCACCTCTGATGTGAAGCCACGGCTCTGGTTCACCTTTGAACCTGACTCTTTGCAGCTGTATTTAATACTTTGCATTGGAAAGGGCAGTGATCAGCCAAATCCCCTTCTTCAGACCGAGTGGCCTTTGGTGATTCCCTTTGCACCCCTGTAGCTGTCTTGGGGACACAAAGTCCCAGCAGGACTCCACATGCTCTGCTCTGCTGCAGAGTCCATCATCATTCCTGCTGCAGGAGCAATGTTTGCCATGGCCTGAAGCAGCCCTGGCTTCTTGCTCTTCTCTTTCTTCACTCCCTTACCCACATTAGATATTTATCAGAGAGAAATGGAACTGTGTCCTGGATCCAGATCAATGGGACCTTCTCAATAGCTGCAAGATGAGAGCAGAGTCAGTCCTGGGTTCATCTTCCACAGGGATTCCACCTTTCCTCACACCCTTCCCTCCTCCTGCTCTGCTGGATCTATGATTCTCTGGGGTGTCCCTTCGGGTTGCTCTGGTTTTGGGGACCAATGGAGAAGTTTGTCCTGGAAGGGATGTGGGTTGAACCCTGAGTCCCCACAAGGGATATGCAGGTTGGATGCAGAGGTGGGAGGGCAGGATCACAGCTGGGGAGGTTTACTCATAGGGATGGGGTTTAAGAGTGATTTGTGCTGTCGCTGTGAGGCTGTGTCCAAGCCATGGCGCATAGAACAAATGGCACCAGCTGCTGAGTCCCCTCATCCCCTCTGACTAGCACTGCATGCTGGGTTTGGCAGCACACAGCCTCTCTATCCTGTCCTCACTTGAGAATACCTCAGATTTTACTCCCTGTCCATTAGCTCTGGGTCCTGCTGTCCTCAGCAGCAGCTTTAAATGGGCAGAGTTTTGACAAGCTGATGGTCTTCGAGCCACTATTCCCTGCTGATCCTGTTTACCTGCCCCCAAGTTCCAGCTCAGTGTTGTTCCATCTGCTCTCTGTGGTTAAACCTCTTTCTCCCATGCCTCAGTTTCCCCATGTGATCCCATTGGAAGGGTCTGTAAAGTCAATGACTTGGGCTAGGCTCTTGTATAGGGACTTATGAGCTGTACCTGAGTGCACTGCCCTTCCGGGGATGGTGCACTTAGGGTTTGAAGTGTGGGAGACAATTGTGCAGGTGGGAACAGTCCAAGGTGGTAAATCCAGCTGCACTGCTTGATAGATGGAGCTGGGGTGATGATGGCAGTGCCTGCAGCCACCCACCATCCCCCAGGGCCATGGCCAACACACCTGTGATAATAATGCCCAGCAGTCTTGGGAGTGCACCCACTTGAGCTGCTGAGGTTTTTCTCCTACTGGGGAGAGGTAGTGAAATGTATTTCTCTCTCCAACTGGGAGGATTCCCACGGGAATCTGCACATTCCCATCGGAGCAGCCCCTGGCAGAGAGGGGGTATCAGAACTGCTGTGTTTGCAAACAAGCAGTGTGGTGGCACCCATAGCACAGTCCCTCGGGCAGGCATGGGGATGCTGAGAAGAGATCCATGGGGCATGCTCTGCATTCCTAGAAGGAACTGCCCAGCATTGATGCCAGGGCATCTGCGGGACCTAGGGCACCCAGCTCAATGCATCCCCCTCCTGTCCTTCTGCCCAGGGATGGAGATTCCACCTCTGAGATCATGCAGCTGGATTTTGAGATGGAGAACTTCACCAGCCAGTCGGTGACGCGCCGCATCATGTGGCACATTGACTACCGGGGCCGCAACCCCCCGCCTGATCTGGAGAAGGTGGTGACAGAGCTGACAGTCATCCAGAGGGACATCCGGGCCATTGTGCCCCTGGCCATGGTGAGCAGGTTCCTGCCCTCTGGATTGATGTTGGGGATGGTTTGGGTCTCCCTGAGGGATCTTCCACCATCCCATCTGCCCCATATCACCTGTATATCCACACATCCCACCCACCCGAGCACATGGGTCCTTCTCTGCCCCAGGGCTGGAGCAAGAGAGGGGCCAGTCAGGATCTGGCCCTGGGGGTGAGGTTGCCCTGTAGTGTGACAGTCTCCTTTGCACCGCATTCCCAGGACACAGAAATCATCAACACGGCCATCCTGACAGGGCGGACGGTGGCCATTCCTGTGAAGGTCATAGCCATTGAGCTGAGTGGCATCATCGTGGATGTCTCGGCTATGGTTGAGTGCAAGTCCCACAATGAAGACATCATCAAGGTGGGTGCAAGGAGGGTGCTCTTGTGGCCCTAGCAAGGGGCTAAGCTTCCTACAGGGGTGCTGACCCTAGTAATGGCACAGGCTGGAGCCAGCTGAGCTGGGGCTGGTGGCCTATCTCAATCATCATCCCCTCAGTCGCTTCAGTCCATGTGTGCCTCTCCCTGGGATCTGTCAGAAGGACAAGACACTTTGTCACTGTCCCCAGAGAGACTGCAGGATGCTCCAGCATAGTGCAGGTTGCCACCAGGCAGCAGCAATAACTGTGGGTTATTATGGCACTTAGTGCTGATACAGTGAAGTATTGTCTCTCTGCAATATAAGCTGCACATTTCCATCGACAGTGTCACTTGTGCATCTGGATGACATCTCCCATTTGGATCAGATGCCAGGTTAAGCTCAGGCTGGGGCTGGGGACTGGTCCCAGTGAGGCAAGGGAGCATGAGCTGAGCAGTTGGAGAAGATGGAGGGAAGAGAGGGACTGAGAGAGAGGATCAAGATGGGCTGTGCAAGAGAGATGCTAATTAGGTGAACACAACATGCAGCAGCCAGATTGCCCCCACAGCTGCCCCAGCCACTGAGGTAATGGTCAGTCCCCAAATCCAACCATGATTTTTTCACCATCCAGACATCCTTACCTTCTCCCAAGCACCTCCTGTCCCTCTGCCTGCATGCACCTAGCCAGCCCACCCTCTCCCTGTCTCCGCTGCATCGAGCAGAGGCCAGGAGCCCCACATAGCCCCTTCTACCCTTCTTTGCCACCGGCAGCTTTCCCAGCTGAGCCAGGGAGATGGGTAAAGCCCTGGTTCTGTTGGGACTTGCTCTCCTAAGTAGTCCATGAGTGTGCAGGTGGGTGACAGCCAGTGTCACAAACCATCTCCCCAAGTTCTGAAACTCCAATCTGTGCAATTTACAGCACCGTCTCTAATTTATGGCGACCAGTCCTCCACAGCGTGATAAAACACTGGAGCAATAATACACTGCAGGATGGACTTCAAGACACTTAAACTGTTTAATGTGTTGCCTTTCTACTCATAAATCTATTTACACACTGTCCCCAGACCTGGGGAGGAGCAGACACATACACATGAGATGGAATGAATAATGCATGGAGCAGCCCTCCAGCCCCAGCTCACCTTCTGCTCACCGCCCGCTCACCTACTGCTCACATCCCGCTTGCTGCTCAGAGCCCTGTGCAATTTCTTGCTGAGTTATTTTGTGTTTGTGCTGGAGCTTTGTTTCCAAGGGAGCTCTCAGTTACCTGCTGAGATTGGGGAGTATGATTACGATGTCAGGGCTGTAAACCTGTTACATAAATCAAAGCTTACATAGCAGGATGTGCTATCTGTTACTGTAAATAATTTAACATGAAGGAGGGCTGGGGAGCTGCTTCTTCCCAATCTGCCTGTGGTACATGAAGGGAACACGTTCTGGACCTGGTGTAGACATGGCTGTGAAGGTGCCAGGGCCACTTGTGAAGGATGGTGGGAGAGGACAGGTGGTAGTTGTCATCCTCACTCCCTTCTGTGGTGACACAGGGTGACTGCCTGTGCCTGGGGATGAGGACATCATCATTCAAGGTAGAGTAGAAATAATCCCTGTTGCCTGCCCAGCTGATGGCCTTGGGGGCTGCATATGTGCTGAGGGGCATGAAGGGAGTTGAAGGGCCACCTCTGCTGCCAGCAAAGCTCAACAGGACATGCTCAACCTCACCTACTAAGTGAACCTTTCTTAAGAGGGCATCTACTTGAGGACCCATCAGGAGCAAGTCATCAGCTTAATGGAACTGAGCCTCAGGGACCTTGGTCACCCACAACTACTGCCAGGACCCTTGGCTGGCCAACATGGGGTGCTACCAGCCATGGTGGCTCTTTCCTCTCCTAAAGCCCTTGGAGAAGATGTGTCCCCTTGAACTTATGCTTAAGGCTACACCAAAAAGGGAGCTCCTGGCCACAGAATTGGGGCCAGTGGTGCCTTGGCTCAGAGCCCAGGCAGACCTCATCTTCTCACTTCCTGACACCTTGCTGCTAATCCGAGAATTTTCTCCGAACACTTCATTTAAAAGCTAATCTACAGTCACTCCGTCATCAAGACAGGCCTGATGTGCTGGGATTTTTTGTTGTTGTAGTTTCAACCCCCCAGTTGCAAAGCAAGTGGTCCCCAGAAGAAGATACCAGGGGGATTTATGGTAATGCAAGCAGCAGCCCATCATATTTGTTGTGATAAATGGCACAATATCCAGAGCATTCCATTGCTGGAGGATTGTCCCAGGAGCTCATCTTTATTCAGACACCAGCCTGCCAGTGATGAGATTGTCTTTTCAGATTTGCTGAGCTGTTATCTCTGATAGGAAGCCAAGGAACAAACTCTCCTGGATTGCATTTCCCTCTCATGCCTGGGGAGCAGGGAATCCCTGAGGGGCCCAGGTCCTGGGCTCTGCCTCCTCTACTGGCCTTGGGAACCATGGGTACCTTGTGGCAATCTCCTGCAGCCAAAATAGGGAGCTCTTGTAGAAGTCAGGCCCTGCTCATGGGTTCAGAAATAAAAAGTTCCTGTGGCTGAGTGACCACAGCTGCCCAACGATAAGATGGGGAGAGAGAAAGAGCAGGAAGATGAATGTGAGGATTCAGGTGGGCTCTGGGAAGCTCTTCCTGGGGATAGTGGGATAGATGGGGATGAGGCACTGGTAGGTACCTGCACTGGTCCATACTGGCTGCCTGTGCCTGCTGGGTGTGGGTGGAGGAGATTTTGGGACAAATATCCAGGATGAGCAGCTTCCAACCTCTGTGAAGCACCTGTGGGTGCCTCTAGCTCAAGTGCAGTAATGGGTTGCAGTTTGCATTGGCAGGGGCAGAGAACCTGAAGCATCAAATGAAGGTGCCTGCAAGGGCTGGCAGAGGAGCTGGATTAGGAGGAGATACATATTGTGGTCATAGTGTGTGTGGGACCACACTTCTGAGCAGGGGCATTGGGGAGGCGAGAGCATCCCTGTTCCTGGACCATCTTTAACTGGGTATGTGCCGGGTGATACTCTGCTCCTCTAGCATTTCCCATCCTCCAGGCAGGCTCCTGCCAGGATCTCTGGTGTGTCTATGGAAGCATTGCAACACGCCCATCCTCCCTTCCTCTCCAGGTCTCCAGCAGCTGTGACTATGTCTTTGTCAGCGGGAAGGAGTCACGGGGCTCCATGAGTGCCCGGGTCACCTTCACCTATGAGCACCTCTCTGCACCACTGGAGATGACAGTGTGGGTGCCTAAACTACCGCTGCACATCGAGCTCTCGGATGCCCGGTTGAGTCAAGTGAAGGGCTGGAGGGTGCCCATCCTGCCGGACAGGAGGTGGGTGCTGCAGAGCCAACGTGCTTGGGATCTGTTGGAGAAGGCAAGGTGAAGGTGGTGGTAGTTGTCTAATTGCCTTGTTCAGCTGCTTAATGAGAATGGTTTAAAGACAGTGGAGCCAGAGTCATCTCAGGGGTCCTTAATGAAAAGGCAAGAGAACATAGACATGGGGTGCACATTTGTATGGACGAAAGACAATTTCACAATGAGGTTAGTCAAATGATGGAGCTGGTTGGGAACATCTATCCTTTACAGTGATCAGAACTTCTCTGGATGAGGCCAGGAGCAGCCAGTCTCCAAAATTACCCCTACTTTGAGGTTTTGAGACCTCCAGGTGTCCATCCCAACCTGACAGATCTTGTCCTCTCATCTGGTTAGGGGGTAGAAGTGCTCATGAACCTGTTACCGCATGCTGCTAAAGCCCTTGGAGATCTCATGGTCAACAGGTATCTTTTGACCTGGATCCACCATTTTTTAGGTGACCTTGCATTTCTCCCCACCTGACTTGGTAGCACTGCTCACATTCCCTGTTCCCACAGGTCAGTCCGGGACAGTGAGCCTGAGGAGGATGAAGAGGAGCGGAAGCAAAACCGGGGCTGTGCACTGCAGTACCAGCATGCCACGCTACAGGTCTTCACCCAGTTCCATACCACGGCAGCAGAGGGCACAGGACAGGTGGTCACCATGCTGGGGCCTGACTGGCTGGTGGAGGTCACCGACCTGGTTAGCGACTTCATGCATGTGGATGACCCGCGGGTGGCCCACATAGTGGACAGCTTCACACTGGCCGGGAGGGAGCCGGGCACCACGCTCTTCAAGGTACCCTCTGGTAACCTTTCCCCACCTCTGCCTGCCTGGCTGGGGGTGGCAGATGGTGATGGGCACCCTCATCCCCTGCAGGTCGTGTCCCCACTCGTGGAGGCGGTGCTGGGTGAGACACTGGTGACAGTGGCGGAGGAGAAGGTCAGCATCACAGACCTGAAGGCCCAGGTGGTCTCCAGCCTCTCACTGTCCCTCCACCCCAGCCCTGACAACAGCCACACCATCATTGCCCGGACATCTGTGCAGCAGACCCTCAGCTTCTTCAAGCAGGTGAGGCCGGGGGTTGGTTTCAGGCCTGGGGGGACCAGTGGGGTACTTGAGGTAGGATGAGGGCTCTATCTGCAACCCTCCCTCCTTCCAAATCCTGCCCACAGTCATCCCAGGCCCTCACAGCACCCACTGTCCTTCAGACACCCTGGTGACCCCAAAGCACCCTGGAAAGCTTCACACAGACCTATGAACCAGCCCTGCCCAGCCTGGGGACAGAACACAACCATAGGGACAAAATGGTCTTGAAAAAATCCTATATGGTTCTCAGCCCAGCTCTGGTAGCTACATCTGGCACCTCTGGCTCTGAGACTTTGAGTCAGTCTGGGCAAGCATGGGGAACAAAGAGAACAGGCAAAAAGGAAAAAAGTAGGTGATGGTTGGAAATAACAAGATGGATGATGGAGGGATAAGGGATGGAGAGAAGGATGCAAAGGAGGAGGGATAGATGGAAGGATGGACAAAGAGGTTCAGGTGGTACTGGCATCATGCTGGGCAACCAGTGTCTGTGTTGGTTCTGCAGGAAGCACTCCTGAGCCTGTGGATTTCCTACAGTGACGGCACCACAGCCCCGCTCTCCCTCTATGACCCCAAGGACTACAACCTCGTGGTGAGCAGCCTTGATGAGAAGGTGGTATCTGTGACCCAGGACCGGGCATTTCCCTTGGTGGTGGCAGAGAGTGAGGGTGCGGGTGAGCTGCTGCGGGCTGAGCTGGTCATCTGCGAGAGCTGCCAGAAGACAAAGCGCAAGAGCGTGCTCTTCACAGCCTTGGCCAGTGTGCGGGTCCACTTTGGGTCCGAGGAGGACCCAACCTATGACTATGACCATGTGCCCAGCAAGCCGGGGCTGGCAGAGACGGGAGCGAGCACCACCCTGCGGGCGGAGGTGGAGAAGAAAGCAGAGCCAAGTGAGGACAGTAAGATGTCCAGTGCATCTCACCCCACTGAGGACTTCCCCACCATCCCCACTGGCTTTGTCCAGGTGACCAGGGGGCTGACGGACCTGGAGATAGGCATGTACGCCCTCCTGGGTGTCTTCTGCCTGGCCATCTTGGTCTTCCTCATCAACTGCATTGTCTTTGTGCTGAAATACCGGCACAAACGCATCCCGCCTGAAGGCCAGACCAACATGGACCACTCTCACCACTGGGTCTTCCTGGGCAATGGGCAGCCCTTGCAGGCTCATAATGACCTCTCCCCCCAGCCCGAGAGCCCTGGGAACCCCCTTGAAAATGTCCAGACCTGCTGCCATGGAGACCACCACAGCAGTGGGAGCTCGCAAACCAGCGTGCAGAGCCAGGTCCATGGCCGTGGGGATGGTTCCTCAGGGGGCTCCACACGGGACCAGAGTGAGGACCCGCTCAACTCACCCACCTCCAAACGGAAGCGGGTGAAGTTCACCACCTTTGCCACACTGCCCTCTGATGAACTAGCCTACAACTCCATCCCCATCGCTGATGAGGAGGACTTGGAGTGGGTCTGCCAGGACATGGGTCTGCAAGACCCTAAAGAGCTTCACAATTACATCTGCAGAATCAAAGAGATCGCTTAGTGCAGGGGCAGAGAGGGTGGGTCGGGATGGGGGGGGTCTGCCACGCCTTGCCGTACCACACCATGCTGTGCCACACCATGCCAGCTGCTTCCCCAGGGCTGGAGACCCAAATTTGGCTCTCTCTTGCACGTTCCCTCTTCTGCACATCTCACGTCCTCAGCTTGTTGGAAGACACCTCCAGGAGCCTTTTTCTTCTCTAGCCCTTTACTGTCAGGTATTCCCAGGGGAGGCAACAGTGCACATGTGGCCCCTCAAGCCCCTGGCCTATGGCGAGTGGGCAGCAAGGAAGGCAGTTGGGGTGGGGACAGAGATGGATGGGGTCAAACCCTTGGTGTGTGCATGCAAAACCAGTGGTGAACAGGGCAGGATGACGCTGCAGGTCCTGCTGTGCAGGTGGTGGAAGAGGGCATTGTCCTGTCTCTCCTAGGAGCCCAGCAGGGTGGTGATGGTGGTGAGGCTTCCTGAATGCAACCCCCCTGCCTTTACTGCACTCAATTGCACAATTTCGGAGGTGAGTAATGGTTCAGGGATTTGCCACCCCACAGCTGCTGGGTTGTTGAGGGGCTCTTCTACCCAGGGCCCACTGTCGACGCTACAGGTGAGGCAAGAGGCGCTTTCAAGGGGCTGGAGACCCATGGCTGTGGGTCCAGGATGCCAAAGTCCCTGTCACCTGCCACGTCCCAGCCCTAAACACAAGGTTCATCTCATTCCCTTTGGCATGGGCCCTGTGGGACTGTGACAGTAATGTTTGCCACATGAGCATCCCTTGGGGCTGCCTTTGCTCCCACCTTTCTGCCTGGGAAGGGCTGTGACCCCAAGCAGTAGTTTGGGGGTGGCCAGCAAGCTTGGTGTCTGTGAGCTAGCCTGCCGTTGCCTCTTCCTTCGCTCCCAACCGAGAGGGCTAGTGCTGGGCCTCGCCACCCAGCAGCCCTGCTGGGACCTCCAGAGCCAGACCCTTGGTTCTATCCCCATACCAGGGCTGGAACATGTCTCTGGGACTGGGAGGTGGTGCAGGGGCTTCCCATTGCCTTGGGGAGTTGGGGGGCCAAGCCTGGGTGGGGACATCCACAACCGAACCTGACCTAAGGCTTTCATTTTCCCCAGTGCTAGCCAAGCAGGGAAGACCAGAGCCAGGCTCAGCCTCCATGGTGCCTTCTGACTGGCATAAGCCAACGCCTCCCTGGTCATCCCGTTCTGGCAGCAGCTCCCAGCCCCTCTGGCTTACCTGGTTTACCCCAGCCCAGGGCCACCCCATCTCCCAGCCCAGTGCAGAGGATGAGGTATCAGGGTTGGAGGGAGGTCTCAGGCTGTGCGCTTGTATCTGTGAGCAGCAACTGCATGGGGACAGTGACCCCCCCCAGCATCAACCGGTGGAGGGGGTAGGCAGAGGCTGGCAGCAGGTTATTATTTCTGGATCAGAACTTACCTACCACTGTGTCTCTTTTTTTGTTTTTTTTCTTAAATAAAAGATGAGAAAAAAAATGTAATGAAAAGCTGAAAACAAAAGCCATTGCAGCACTGTGAGAGAGGGGCCCTGTCTCCATTGTGGTGCCCAGGGGTGTGCTCCCAGTGGTCTGGGGGTTAGCTCTAATGGGCACAGGACTGCTGGGGGCCACACACATAATGCTGCCAGGGTTGAGGGGCACAGCTCACCTTTGACCTTCACCTCAGCACTTTGGGGTTAAAGCTATGGATTTGAGGCTCCTTTCTTGGTCAGCCTGATTGAAGGTTGGGAATGAGGAACCAGGCAATGTCGCAACTCCATCCTCTCTGGCCCCCATGCTTTGGTTTCCCTGGCAGGCAAGCCACCTGGTGGTGTGTGGTGTTTCAAAAGCTTCTTCTAAAGACTGTTGGTTTGGGGCCTGTGAAAATTTCTCCCCTGAGTGGCCTTAAAACTTACCTGATATCTCTGTGCTGATTTTATATATTCATTTTTTTCATGGCTAGGCTTTGTGAACAAAGATCCGAGAAGGGCTCTACCCATGTTTTTTACAAGCGCACTGATGGCTAAAAAGGCTGATATGAGATAGACAAGAGCGGTTGCAAAAGGCACAGTAGAAGGACTCCTTAAGAGGTATAATCTGCAAGACACAATTCTTTCTACGCTGTCTTTTCTCCTCAAGAGTGATCCTGTGTGCCTTCTCAAAAACATCAGCTGCATTAAAGATAGTGTGTCTCCAGACCTCCCGAGTAGAACAGTTAAGTTGATCAATATGGCCAAGGCTGAGATGTTGTTTCAGGGAGTCCTTGTATCTCCTCTTCGGGGCTCCTCTCTTGCCACAGCCAATGGCAAGTTCACCATAAAGCATAATTTTAGGGAGGCGGTAGTTCTTCATCCTGGAGACGTGACCTGCCAACACAGCTGCGTTCTCAGCAGCATGGCCTCAATACTTGAAATTGCTGCTTGTTCTTGATGGAGCACTGGAACAGGCTGCCCAGGAGGGCTGTGGAGTCTCCTTCTCTGGAGACATTCAAGAGCCGCCTGGACACATTCCTGTGTGATCTTGTCTAGGTGATCCTGCTCTGGCAGAGGGGTTGGACTAGATGATCTTTCTAGGTCCCTTCCAACCCCTGACATACTGTGATACTGTGATACTGTGACATATTAGTCACATAGTCTGACCAATGGATGTTTAGGATTGTACGGAGACAGCGCTGATGGAAGCGTTCTAAGAGTTGCAGGTGGTGGTGATAGATGACCCATGATTCGGAACCATATAAAAGAGTGGACAACACAATGGCTCTATAAACACTGATCTTTGTACTTATCTTCAAGTGTTTATTTTGCCAAACTCTTTTACATAGTTTTCCAAAAGCACTGTAC
>VWZO01018208.1:312124-344241 GCA_013396975.1 Bucco capensis | reverse complement strand
AGTAACTCAAACATACAACTTATGTTTTCAGTTGGTCTTCCCAGGCTTATTGCAGGACAACAATTA
The DNA here is from genome assembly GCA_013396975.1 of Bucco capensis. Lineage (NCBI taxonomy): Eukaryota > Metazoa > Chordata > Aves > Piciformes > Bucconidae > Bucco > Bucco capensis. Next base: position 344,175 of record VWZO01018208.1, on the reverse strand, counting down.
GAAAACCATGCAGTCAAGCTTGAAAAAATGTAGCTAACATTGCTGAAGTGCCTGGTATCCCTTTAAGTCTAGATCTTAAAATGTTTTAAGGTTTTTCTTTAGTTTGTGTTAACCTCTGTATGCAGAGAAATATGCATATTCTTATTTGTAACTACAAGTGTGTCATCTCATTTCCCTTAGGAGGAGGTACACTTTAGCAGTAAATATCCAGTTTATCTAAAGATGCCTATTTATCATTCACGGAAAGAGCTGGAAAGAATTCTGCCCAGGAGGATGTCAATAATGGTCTGAGTATGTGTAGAAATTAAGGCAATCTAAGATTTCTTCATAAAATTATAACTATCAATAAATTCAAGAGAGGTCAAATATATCCAGTTTTGCTTTCACCTTAGAATATTTTAACACAAATGGTTAAGTCTAAGGATAGACTATATTGATTAAATCATCATTCTGCTTTTATAGTGGCACTGACATTCTCTCATGCCTAGACACTGTTCTCAGAAGCTGAGAATCTATCACTGCTTTTTGAAATTTTTTTCCATGTTTCTCTTAAAAATTAGGCAAACAAAAAAAAACAAAAACAAACCCCCCAAAAAACAAAAAACCACCTATGAACTGTATTTCTAAAAACAGAAGAAATTATTTTCTCTTAGATATTTCTTACACTAGGAAATTACCTTAACCCCTAGCTGAACCAAAATTAATGATCCTATGGGGAAGTAACGCTGAGGAAGATTCGATTAAGTAAATGCATTCAGGAATGAACTCATGTCTAGCCAAATTTCTGATAGCTTAAAAGTGATTATTTAATTAATGGAAAATATTCCATTCTATAAATCCACTGGCAGATTTCTTGTTTACTCTGAATGCACTCCATTACCTTTTGAAGCAGTAAATCAAAACAGCTTTTTTTTTTTTTTCCAATTTGGGAAAGCCTACAGCTTTTAGTAAATCACATCATACTCAAGTATTTTCAATTTTGTCCCTTCATTTGACCTTTTTTTTGTCTACATTTTCCAGGTACATTTTCTGTACCTACATATCACAGACTAAATACTACAAACAACTTTCAGAAGTAACATAATTACCATCTTCCATTATAGTTCATTCCTTCTATCTCAGAGGAGTGGGTGGAAATGGAATGTAATACTTATTCATTATTTACTAGGTAATTGTCAAAAACTATACTACTGCTACCTAACTTTATAAGATCATAGAGGAGCAGAGTCCCTTTCCTCTTTTGTTGTTGTTTTATTTTGTCTTGGTTTGTTTTTTGGGATGTTAACACTGCCTATGTGTTTAATGAACAAGAAAAACAGAAGTAGTTTTCTATAGACCTGGTGGGGAGTTCAATGAAGGGCTAGATGATGAAAAGTCTGGAGATTGTTGAGAGCTATGAGAGCTGAGGCTGTTTAACGTAGCAAAAAGGAGGCTCTGGGGAAAGCTCATCAGCATATCCCCAGGCAGCTCCTACCCCACCACCATTACTACCCTTAAACCACCCTAGAACCTCAAGTGAGAGCCTCACTCAGCTCAGGTGACATGCAGAAGGACTCATGCTCATTGAGGATGCACAGCTAGCACCCATGGGTAATGTTAAAGTGGCCACCAACACTCCTCCTGCTCCTGCCTGCCTTTGTCAAAACTTTTTAGATACACAGAACTACTATTTTTCATTACTCACTGAAGTACTTTTCAGAAACAGAATGATGAAGTCATATTTAAGGAAAAAGTTTAGTCTTTTCAGAAAAGTGGACCCAAAGAAGAACAATGTGTGCCTCTTATGTGAGGCTTTTCATATACACATGGCAGGGTGGGTGTTGGGTGAATCCTTTGTTGTCCTTTTTATGAGTGACATACAGACCATATCAATTGCACGTTGATCAACAGCCTGCTCCCAGCTGCCAGGTAGTCCTCTCTGCCCCTAACATAAACTAAAGATTCAAGCATATGATGGCTGAAGGCTAAAGAAATCTCTCAGGAAAGAAAAATGCAAGGAGTTTGCTGCCCCAAGGATATTTCATTAGACTCACTGCTTGTTCATTACACAAACTGATTTGTTTGTTAGTCAGGGTTTTTTTGTTTTGGTTTGTTTTGTTGAGTTTGTTCGGTTTTGGTTTTGAGGTGTTGTTTTTTTCCCCCCCCCTAAAAACTACAAGCAAGAGTAGCCTTCAACACTTGGTGCAGTGGCAAAGCCCACTCCATGCTGGATAGTGGACTAAGTCCTTGATCTCCATTGACTTCGGTGAAGTCTTACAGATCTAAAATACACAAAGACAAAAGCATCAAATGTCATTTCACATAGCATACATTTTGCAGCTCAAACATCTGGCTCTTCTCCAGCCAGCCTTCCAAATGCAAACCTCTCTGCTTGGCCAAGAAAGCAGACACCATCAGCATACCCCAGGCAGCTCCTGCCCCACCACCAACACCACTACTACCTTAACCCATCCTAGAACCTCAAGTGAGACCCTCACCCAGCCCAGGTGGCATGCAGAAGTGGTCATCCTCATTGAGGACACACAGCTAGCACCCATGGGTGATACTGAAGTGGCCACCAAACCTCTTCCTGCTCCTGCCTGCCTACCTGGCTGGGGGGCCACCAGGCCCCCCAGCCTTTCTTCCCCCCCTTCCAACCAGGGTGCACCCATGGGGAACTCACCGGTGATACCAAGAGGAGTCTCCTGCCTCCCTCAGCCGGGCGGGGCGCAGCTGGAGCTGCTACTCTTCCTGCCTGAGATAAAGGGCTGTGGGTGGGAGGGGCAAAGAGCCACACCTGGGGAGGGTTGGGAGCAGAGTGGGGGGTCTGCAACTGAGCCCAGGTGCTCTGTGATTTGGGGGAAAAGAGCGAGGAAATGGGGTGGGAAAGGAGAGGTGGGGGCAGAGGAGTGAGATAAGGTGAGAGAGGGGTCATTGGGACCCATCTCTGGATGTATACCAAACCTATGGACACCATCCTGTGCAACCTGCTCTAGGTTCAAGAGCTCTGGCAGTGGGGTTGAACTAGATTAAAGGTCCCTTCCAACCCCTAACGTTCTGTGTGATTGTGATGTTGATGAGCTTTTCCCAGAGCCTCCTCTTCTCTAGGTTAAAAAGGCACAGTTCTCAGATCTCATAGCTCTCCACAATCTGGAAATGCTCCAGACTTTTCATCATCTAGCCCTTCATTGAACTATCTCCAGCATGTTAATGTCTCTCTTTTGTTAAGCAGCCCAGAACTGGTCACAGTACTCAGGGTGTGGCCTCATAAGTGCTGAACAGAGAGGAAGAATCACCTCCCTCAACCACATGAGAGATTGTGTTAACAAAGTTAAAAGACACATACTTAGATCTGGGATCAGGTCCTCCTCAGTTTACTTCCAAACCTTAATGAATGCAACCTAGTTTTCAAGTTAATTTAAAATATTTCTATAGCTTTTTCCCCCACAACTAAAATATCAGAAATTTATAGAATTATACAAAAAAGTCCATAAAAATGTTGATCACTATATATATAATATATATGGTAATACTTCATGTCAAATATGATTCAGACTTTTCAGGTAACAGCTATGTGTTTTCTTGCCTGCAACCATATATCATACTACTAGTGACCTGAAAACCAACAATACAATTGCTCCACACACTAACAGAGAGACTAAGCTTCTGAGAAAAGTCTACATCTTTAGCATATGAACAAGGTTTTCAGTGATTATAAACCAAAAATCCTTCCAAGCATTGAAAAATAAAAGCACATTGCTGACAAATGGTTTCCCAGAAATGGGTATGTTTCTCAGGAAAACAAAAAGAAAAGCTACTTATAATACATAAAAGTAATTATTTTAGACCTTACACCACTTAGTACAAATCAGTTCTCTAAAGAGCAAATTAAATCCATTGTACTCAAAAGAAAGTCGTAGTTGATTTTCTGTGTTTTACTTTTATTGTTTTATTTTCCCCTGCACAACATTGACTAATTCATTTTCATAAATATCTTCATAACTATTCTTAAAATTACAGAAAGATAGAAACATAAAATTTATAGGACATTCTTAGTTTCATATAATGTGGTTGACCAAGACTCAGTATGTCACAAAAGGCACAGTTCAGAAAATAAGAGTAGTGAGGTAACAATTTGAAATAAGAAAATTAAGATTACTAAATGCATACATAGAGGACAAACCAGTAACTATGTGCATCATAATCTATACCTACAACATACATGGCCAATGTGAAATCTTAGTATTATGCTTAGTATTTGCTCTTCAAAGCAAAGAGACCTTTTATCACCAAGAGATCAGTAGATGAGCCCAATTTAAATTCTTCCTTTGAGCAAGTATGCTTCTCAGTGTAAAGAGATATTAGTTACTTAGCTTAAATATGTAAATTTTAAACAGAATTAATAACTTCGAGTTATGGTGTTATGTGATTTACTATGCTGTTTGCTTAGCTTTACTTACTTATCATGAGTAGCTAGATTTGCTGAAACCTTAACCCACAAGCTGTAAACTTTCCCTTAGATTTACTGAATTTGTACCTCCTTAAGCAAAGCAGCCATCAGAGCCAACACAAACTACAAGATAAGGAGGCTTCAAGGCTACAACCATCAACAGTATCCTCAACTAGACAAAATAGCAACCTATCTGGAGACAGTGCAGGAATTCAATAAGGAGTCAGAACAGAATCACTACTGGACCAAAAGGAGCGTGAAGAGTGCATGAGTGGTGGGTTAATAATCTGTAAGGGTATAATTGACCAGGGATTTCTTTCATAGAATCATAGAATCATAGAATGGCCAGGTTGGAAGGGACCTCAAAGATCATCTAGTTCCAACCCCCCCGCCACAAGCAGGGATGCCAAAACACTAGACCATGTTGCCCAGTGCCACATCCAGCCTGGCCTTGAACACTGCCAGGGATGGGGCAGCCACAACCTTTCTGGGCAACCTGTTCCAGTGCTTAATCACTCTCCTGGTAAAAAACCACCTCCCAATCTCCAGTCTAAACCTCTCCTCCTTCAACTTAAAACCATTCCCCCTGGTCCTATCACACTCTGATCTCCTAAAGATTCTCTGTCCCTCTGTCCTATAACTCTGTCCTTTGCTCTGTCCTCTGTCCTTTGCTCGGGTTCTTCTCCTACAGCATCCAGCTTGAGCTGATCCTGTTGCTGTACCACTCTATTAAATTATTAATTTTTTCTTTTCATGAGATACAATGTCAGAAATTCTGTTTCATGAAACCCAGGGTTTGAACTTCAGAGCGAACTTAAACAGAGTTTAATTAAATTAAACAGAGTTTAATTTTTGTTCATTAACAGTTTTATGGGGCCAGGTCAAATAATATAATACCTTCCATTTTTCATCTAAGCACAGCTTATCGAAGAAAACAGATGATTTCGGGGATTTATGTTCAGATCATGGACACCAAAATTTAGGTTCCCATACCTTTAGAGATTACTTTGGTAAAAGATTCAATTTGGTTGTTCCTTTGTAGATGTTTGTGGCGTTTAAGATGATCTACTGCATTACTCCCTGCTGAGAGGCACCGTTTTCTCTGGTATAGTGTCTTCCAATCCCTTGTGAATGCTCCAGATACTTAGGTAGCCTCAAAGAGCATGAATTATGTATATTTAGGCAATTAGATCAAAGAGTCCTAGAATTTCCCAAGTTGAAAGGGACCTGTAAGTATCACAGAGTCCATCTCCTTGCTCTTTGCAGAACTACCTAAACCAAACCCATATGGCTAAGGCTGTTGTCCACTGATTTGGTGCTGTGACCCACTTCCCTGGTGAGCTTGTTCCAGTGACAAATCAGAGATCCTGATCCTGATCTATGCTGTCTGCAACAGAAGCTTAGATACCTATCTATACGTAGCCATAGGGACCTATGGAACACTTCTAGCCTTTCTAAAATGAAAGCAGGAGACCTGGTCATACACCTTAAGATGTACCAACAGGTACATATTTCTAGGCAATTGAATTCCAGACCTTTATTTACATATGAATGTCTCAAATTTGCAGCTGAAGCTATGTATTCTAAATTACAATTACTTCTTTATTAATCTTCTAATTTTTTCTCCTTAGTGCCAATTTTTCTATAAGAAAAGTAGAGTTACTTCAGGGTTTTATTGTTGTCATTGGTGGTGGTATGTTTTGCGGGAGGTTGTTTTCTTTCTTAGTATGAAACATCCTGTAATTTTCCCTTGGAAATATGTATATCTTCAACTGATAGAGACCTACATATGAAACTTTTAAGCATGGTCATCTCAAATGCTGAGTAGATTTACAATAAGAAACCACTGCTCACTTCTTTAGAAATCACATTTTAGAAACAGCTTAATTCCTTCAGTCAGTAACTGTAAGTTTATTTTGGACAGAAGTGAACAGATATGCTTTCCTTGTAGACGTGATTCAAGCCCCTGAGCTCTAGGCAAAGATGAGAGCGCAGACATACCACTGTGTTTAGGTCTTCTCTTTGTATAGTTCTAGATTTTTTTCCACAATAAGCATACAAAAGTTTTTATGTTCTGTCTCTGAGGCCTCCAGACACCACCCTTGTGTAGCAGAGTGTATCCAATCTATTTGGGATTGGATAACTTAAAACTTAGTTCTGTGATATGTAACTGGGAGTTGACTGATTTCTTTTCTTTCAGTATGAGTCTCATGACAGGTTTATCCCTCAGGCACCAAGAAGTTAAGTAGATTTTTCTGGTAGGATTTGATGATTAGTATCAGGAAATGCTCAAAAAGCAAGTGGCTTTAAGAGCCTGGATATGAGGTAGGTAGTGTGTGGAAGACCTCATTATGCTGAATTAAGAGGATTTCTCATGCTACAGATTTCACCTGTCAGGAAGCAGGAATATACTTTGGTGATTTATATTTCTGATTATTACAATTTTCTGCATGAGAAGCCCTTTAGTTCTTCAGACAGTTTTCAGATGTATACTTGTATCTCTTGGATCAAATCATTTTCTTGCATGAGAAATTTAGGAATGCAGACAAATCTTCCTAGAACATCTAACAAATCTAATATTGAGCCTTACAGTCTCAGCAGATTTTTAAGGCTACATGTAGAGCTAGGTAAACAGAGCTTTTTTGCTTTCTTTCACTGCATGCACATATGGAAATTGTTTTCTATTTTACTTAACAGTCTAATCCTTCTAGATCTGGTTTTGAAAGTCATGCGGTAGTGTTTCCAGCCTCAAGTAGCTATTCAGAATAATAAATATCACTCACCCTTACTGTCATGTATTTTAAATCAAAAGTGTTAAACCAAGGTTGAACTTGGTATAAAAAACAGTGAAGCAAGTTAGTGCTGTATTTTGCTTTTGTCATTAATGTCATTAATTTGTGACCATTAATGTGATGAACCCTGCTTTCCTGGAGTTTGCTGAACTCTTACCTACCAAGGGGATGCAGCGAATGAATTCTTTGTTCTACTTTACATGCGCGTGTATATTTTTAAAGCTGTTCACTGTCTTTATCTCACCCCACAAGTCTGCAGTTTTGAGCTTATGATTCTCTTCCCCATTCCACTGATAGCGAGTGAGCGAGCAGCGGTGTGGTGCTTAGCTGCCTTCAGAAGTTAAATCACTACATACCCATAAGAGTTCTGTCATTAATTCAAAGGATCTCATGATGGTTGCTCTTTTATACATACATATGCTAGAATGTATTCTATGAAATCTTCCAAATATTTATTAAAATGCACTATTGATTTGGCTTTTGAAATGTATTAAATAAATTTGATTTTTGTCTATTTTAGATAAGACTGAGACCTTCTTGTTTTTAAGATATACAATATATTTTTTCATCGCATTTACTCTGATATGCTTCTGTTATTGATCTGTGATTACATTTATAAAGCAAATTTTATTTATATTACATTTTAGTGTCTCCCCAGGCTATATGAGATAGTGTGACTTCTTAATAGTGAAGCTTAGGTTAAGCCCATTAGTATAGTAAGTACATTTCTTACTTGATTTTCTGTGTAAACATCAAATGTCAGTTTTGACTTCTGGGCCTCTTGCGCTGATTGATGTGATGTACATGAACATTGCTGATTCATACAGTGCATTTTAAAACATATCTGTCATAGCTAAAATCAGCTAAAGAACAATGCTTATTTTGAAATTAAACCACTAGAGATTTGCCCTGGATTGACCTCTTCTATTTCACATTAAGCCTGAACTGCCATTTCTTGGATATAATAAAGAAATTATGAGCAGGTGTTTGTTACCTCATTTCTTTAACTCTGAGACAATAGAAACTGCTAAAGTAATTGTGAAGCTATCTTAAACAGGTAAAAGTAAACACAGTCATACAGCGTATGTTACTTAGGTAATCCAAATGCAATTACGGTTTTTATGCGTACAAAGAATTTGAATTTTTTTCAATTCAGCCATACAATTCTATCTTCACCAAAATACACTTCAACTAGAAGCAAAATGTCAGCAGTAGCTTAAGCTTCATTTTGTATACGGTTAAGTAATGAAATATACTTCATTTTAGTTTTCTTTCTCCTATGCAAACATATAACAAACTCTCTTCCAGGATTCTGTCTTGGGTTTCTATGTATTGGTATATCAAGTACCAATGTGAATGCAATGTGAATCTACTTGAGTTGTATTCCTGGAGCCATGGGATTTTTAAACTGACCTTTTCTGTTAAAATGTCTATTTACCTCTATGGAGCTTACAATATACAAGCTCTCCCATAAGTGGATTTTCTTTACCAATCATACATGTTGGTTCATAGAACTTGTGTAGCATGACTTGAGATTTCTTGTTTGGTTTGGTTTTTAAAAAAACTCACAGCTTCATTTGCTTCCCTTCCCTCAAATAATATTCTCCAGTTTTACCTGTAACCTTGTTGAAACTATGTCCTGTTGCATCCCTTTCTCTTAGGACATTTGAAGACAACTTTCCAGTAGTTGTTTTTTATATTTTTTAAATACATTTCAGATAGGATTTTTTTTTTTAATTTTTAATTTTACCTAGAGAAAGGTAAGACACATTCCCTAGAGACATTCTTTGCTCAGCAGAATTTAATTTTATATTCAAGTTCTTTGGAAGAATGAGGAATGTCGTAACAAGTGCTCGAAAGCTGTACACTGAAAAAAACAAGTGTGCAGATGCATTAACAGTAAGGATTGTTGAAGTGGGTGTGTAAGATTTAAAGACCTCCTGATCCAAAGGCCATTGAGCCAGCAAACATCCATTTCTGTTGTCTAAACAGATTTTAGAACACACATTCCAAGAGCAACTGGAGATATTAGCATCATAACACCAGTGTTACCAGAAGCTGCTGCTGTGATTTTTTTTTTGTGTGATATATTGCATACTACATTATGTTAATGGTGAGATTTATTAATGACTGAGGTCATAACAAATCATGCCTAATGGTTTAATCACTGTCAGCATTCTCTATAAAAATGACTTTGTAGAGCAAACGTAACGATAGAAATAAAGAGTTAAGGTGTATTATGAATAAACCCAGAGTAAAAAAATTATTCATCTTATCACATCTTTCACATTGCTTCCTGGAACAAAGGAATGACAAGTCAACATTATTTGGACCAACATCATCAGTAAATAGGTCAGCATTTAAAGTTCATCATATGAAAAAGTACTTCTTGTTAATGGCTAAAAGTATTACATTTCTTCTAGGTATCTGATTTTATTATTGGTGTTATATATTATACTTCCTTTGCACTAATCTCATGCATGGTATCAAAATCAGATACCAAGTACATTAGTGTAGGTTTATTTGCAGTATTTTAATGCCCCATGGGTTCCATTTTTCACTTTTAGATATATTTTACTTAAGTGGTAAAGGGAAGTAGAATCTCTGCATTACCTAAATGACAGTCTGTGTTTTTAAGTTTTTAAATGACTGTGCTTCATTAAAAATAGAATTAAATATTTAAGATTACAGTTTATTGGTGTTTAGAATTATGATATTTTTCCAACTGTTTTACTTTGTTGTTTTTTTCCCCTGAAATTATAGTTTTTTGAAACAATCATGTTCTAATCTGTCACCCTTTGTTGGAGGGTTTGATTATCTAACACACTGAGTTCTACCCTTGGGGCCATGAAATGAATGCTGAAAACATTTTTGTGCTTTAACCCAAACTGAATCCTTCTGCCTATCTATACAAAGTCTTATGTATCTCAAGATCTACCATTTTGTGCAATGCTATTTAAGCTGCATTAGGCAGAACCTGATAGCTCCCCTGCTTGTATGTATAATGTATACCAAGTCCAGATCAATGTGCTGACCATCCTTCAATCTTTGACCAGGTTTCCAAGCAAGTCTGAAGTAACAGTTAATCTGTACACAGCAAGATGGGCAAAGAAACATTCCAGTATAAAACAGGTTAGAATATTGCACAGTATAGACATATTATAAATCTTCTGAAATACACAAACATAAGAACTGCATGTTTTACAGGTACTTTCTGCTCCCCACTAACCCATAAGCACTCTATTTAATGAGGTATGATTGTAAACAGAATTTGTTTTGAAAAAAGACAATGTTAAATATTCCCCAAATGGGAACTCAGTATTATATCATTTAGATATCCTTCCTTAAAAGTGAATGTGTCTTTAGAAACCTATAAATGGTCACACCGCCTCCTCTCCTGGAGCATTCTGCCACATGGAGCCTGTCTTGCACTTCAACAAGGAATTTCTTCCTTTCCTATTCAGGTTCCTGATGCTTATGTTCAGTCATTTTCAACCTGAAAACACAAGCATTTTTCATGACAACAAGCTTGCTTTTCTATTTGGCTTTTTATGCATCCTCTAGAAATAATCCATGGGCTTTTGATTGTATTTCAAAAACTATTTTGGCTTCTTCTAAGAGAAAATCTACTATCTTCTTGAAACCAACTGACAACAGGCTAAATCTTCAAAGTTCTATGTCTCTCTTTAATGATGTGTGTTTCAAAATGCTAACCTCTGTATTTATGCCATCAGCTACCACTGAAAAACATTGATAGGGAATGTTGCCTAGTACAGGAACTTGAGCATACACATACTTCTAAATGGTTAGAAGAGTGTCTGTCAGAGATTTTGCTTAGACTAATGCTTCCAGTCAATATTTTTCATGAATTTAGAGTTGGCTTGGAGTGAGAAACATTTCCAGTATATATTTGTGTACAAACACCCTGTTTTGAAGAATGTTAAACAGAATTAATGAAAGCTGCCCCACAACAATAGGCCTCAGTGCTGTTTAATTTGTCGATCTAAATGTAGCCTATCAGTCCTTCCGTAACAAAAAAGGAAAAGGCATATTTCAAGGACGTTCTTCAAAAAACAAGTTTTTGGAGGACTATCTGTATTAAAATAAGATTTGTAAAAAACAGGAAACCCAAAGAGAGTAGAAATACTTTCCACTTTTTGAAGACATCAGATGCAGAAGAGTGAAGGATTGACAGATGCTTAGGTATGGTTAGATATGAGATGGGCCACAGTGAGAAATACAGTCATGAAATCAAATATCTAATTTCATAGTGTGTATTTTGCAGTAGAGTGTAATACAGGTTTGTTTACAAAAGACAAATAAGGACAACTTTCAGGCCCTGAAGATGTTATCAAGAAAGTATTTAGAACAAAAAAAATAATACTCTCCAGCTGACAGATACAATTGCAATCCAGAGTGAAGGACACTGGTAAGGCAACTAGGAATTAGGTTACTGACATTTGTACTAAGGGAACACTGCATTTTTTGCCATAGAAAAGGATTTTTACACACTTTTCCTGTTTTACGAAGGGCAGTGTTTTGATTGTGTACAACTACTGTAAAATAAATAGGGGAGATTTTAGTCATGGAAACTAATACTTATAAATAATGTAGTATTTGTACAGATGCTGAAGGAATGGGAAAAATACAGTTCTTTAAAACTTTGAGATGTCTCTTTGAACTCACTACTATAATCATTGAAACAGTGTAGCAAAAATACATTTGCTTCAGATTACTCACATCAGGATGTCTAAAATGGTAGAACTGGATCACAAACAATATTTAAAAAAAAATTAATTAACGACCCAAATCCTTATTCCTAATTCTTCTAGTCCACTGACTAATTTGTAATAATATTTTGGATTTATTTGGCGATGTTGAAGAAGCACTCCATGAATAGGTTTAGATATTGTATTTATAACCAGTATGTTCTCATACAGGTACTTACAAAAGATTTCAAAACGTTTCTCATAAGTCAGTCACAAGCCACCATAAAATTCAGTATGTATTTCTCAGTAGAAGTTTAATGAGACACATTCTATCCTGTCTGTATGAGAATCCTGCAGTTCTGCAGCATGAACTAAGAATGATCGTAATGTTCCATGCTTAATTAAGCAAGCTGCAGCATTTTTCACTGCTGTATGAATGTTTCATAAAACTCTGGCACAAATCGTACTTTTGCTAATAAAGACTATACCACTTACTTCAGCAGCATGTTTTAAAGTATGACTAGCTTAGTCCAGTAATTATCTAAAGCACTATTTCTTGTGATAAAATACTTAATTTCAAGTGGACCTTGTTGGGAATCAACAATGCTGTTTTCTTAGTTATTAACTGACTGAATAACCTTTCTTTATAACTTAAAGCTACAATTTCAAAGGATAATCACATTTATAAGGAACTGCTTCCACTAGTACTTTATCTGCTTTACTTTTATTGCTCAGGACTTCAAAACAAGAGCAAGGAAAAATGTTTACCCTAGTATGTCAGTAGTGTACTCATTCTGGTGCTTTGATTTTAAAGCCTGTTAAATTTTTTATACAGAATTATTTAAGAGTAATTTTGAAACTACCACATTACTTATTTATTCCACAGGTGTATTCTAGCTGTAGGGTTTAGGACTAAGGAAACCAACTCACTATGTTTTAGTATTTATGTATTTATGAATTCCCATTTAGGGATATGAACATCATCTCTTAATTAGACTCATCCAAAGCCATGGTTCTTGAAAAACAGAACTGACAATTTGAATTATATTTGAAATAGAATGGCTATAGATAGTGAAAAGCACTATTACTAAATGGACAGTGCTCTAATGAATTGCCAAAGTAAGTAAGGCCATGCATTGTTACATAGAAATATAATTAAACAGTTCTCAATATACTATGCTGATCATTGCTGTTTGACACCTATGGATCAGGGAAAAGTCTGACCATGAAAAGTGCAACCATAAATTTGATTGGCTGACAGAAGGTAAACCAACAGACATTAACTGGATTAATCCAGACTTAACACTAATTTAAGTAGCAACAGATTTTATAATTCAAAAAGTTAGAAGTACATGGACCATATCCGATAAAAAATTCTGTAGTAAATCAAATGCTTTTTTAAATAAGTGTCTTTGATACATGAAGATGACAGTTCCCCTAGCCTAGATAAATCTAATGAAGTTCTGAAAAATAAATGTTATATCAACTGATGACAGCTTTAAGAAAAAGAAAACAGAACTAGAAACCTTGGGCTAATAAAATACGACAAGGCATAAGATCTCAACCAGAGTTCCAGCAGCACATTAAAAAGAGAAAGAAATCAAGCAAGACAGTCTAATAAATATAATATGTTTCCTCCTTTTTTCTTTATTCTCTGTGAACAGATTTTATCTCTTTTTGAATATTTAAAGACAAAAGCAGCAAAATATCCCAGTTGCCCACGTTCATAATTGTGTATTCTGAACACTGTTACTCAAAACACAAAATTCTTCAAGACACAATATGAAACAATGCTTCTTAAGCAATTTTAAGATTACAAAATAAAATAAAGGGAGTTAATTACAAGTAATCAGTCAATAACTTGATCATAGTTGGAGTGCTGAGTAGAATAAGTTTGGGTCTTTTTAATAAGAAATAGATGACTATAATGGTATTATGCTTACTTACAAATCCTATTTAGAATTCTTAACAAAATGTGTTGAAACTTTTACTAAAAATGATTGGAAAGTACTTAACTGTCCGTCTCCATATATATTCTCTCTCTTTCACTTTCTGTTTGATAAATTACCTCTTCGCTGTTCCTGGTTTTGTTTTCAGCTTATTCCTAGGAGGATTTATTTTTCCAAGTTTAGCCATTTTACTTTTCAAATGCTTTTCTTCAAAATACATGTTCTGGATTTACCTCTGACTGTTAATGCCTATTTGTAGCAATTTTCTCTTCTAACTCTGATTCACTATGCTGATCTAATATCGTCTCTTCTAACTACACCAAATAACCTTTTTTTCTAAACTAGTGAGTACTGAAACAGATGTATTTTAAATGGAGAAAAAAATGACAATGTGAGCAATTTTACACAAAACCAAACACAGCATAAACAGAATATACATATGTGTCCAGCTAGCCTACAATAGTTGCCTTAGAAACACATTTCCAAAGAATGTTTCTAATTTTAGAATAGATGGTCTCTTTAGAAATGTTTTTTTTCCCAAGGATCATACAGAAAAAACAGACAATGAACTAATATCTTAACTTTTATATAAGCTATTATTAGGTGAAATAATAAACTCATGTCATGTAAGATCATTCTCAGACTTAGGAACCTCAACACCTTCTGTTTTGCAAGTCTCTGCAAACTGCATGAGGAGATCTGAAGTGTAGCTGTAAGTTTGCATTGTATTACTAGAGCAACAGCAAAGACTAGTCTTTAGAATTCACTACACTTGAATTTCCACTGGGAGGTCTCAGATAGAAGCTAATGCGCAATTTAGAAGAGCAGTACTGCAGAAAGAACTTGTGAATTTTGGTAGCACTAGTAAAAACTTAGTGAGAGTGAAATACAGCTGGGAGTTGTAGCTCTGACACCTAAGCCTCTTCTTAGTTATCTGCCAATTAGTAAAGCGAAGTTCTATGAAACAGGTCAAAAAAGTAACTGCACAATTTACTTTAGCATAGCCAATATACGTAAACATTTAAAGTTTGAAATTATTATTTGTGCACTTTCCTAGACTCAAACAGAGCAGAAGGCATCATTGCAATTTAGCTTCATAAATACCTACTTTCCTGTTGGTTTGATGTGAATGGGAGATATCACTCTGTTCTCTGATGAACTGCTGAGTTGTTAAAGCTGCTTATAAATATTTCATAAAAGAAAGGAAAATCTCTGATTTCTGATTTAGTAACTCCAGTGAATTTTGTGCTACCTGGTATTCCAACAAAAACCTTCTCTGTATTCACTATTGTCTAACACAGACTCACAAATGAAAGTTTGTCTTTTCCACTGGTTTGTATATCTTATTTGTTTGTCTCCTCTACTGAAAATAGATTGATCTGATGACTGAGTGTTTAAATGCAGTAATCCTGGCCTTACGAAATGACTTACATTCTTACAGTACAGGATAGAACAGGACTCATTCAACTAAATTTAGAATTCTGCAATGTACATCCTTATATTCAGGCTAGTTCCCCAAGGCTTCCTTTGTCCCGACTGAAAAGAAATAGGCTCTTTTAAAATAAAATTCACCAATCCTAAAAATAGGTCAGATATATTGCTTCTTAGAACTGCCAATTTCCCTTCATTAATTATAAAAGAAGCCTTGGTGATTAATTCATATGAAGACATTTAGGCCATAGATGTCTGATGGCTCATTCGGTTACCTAAACATAGGTGTCTGACAACACTTAAGATGCCCTGGGTTATCCAAGGGCACATACATACATAAGATTGGAAAGTGTAACACAAGTCTCATGAGAGAAGACAACCCTCCTAAAGTGTGAGCTAAAAGTCAGACAGGCTTCATTAAAAAAATCTCACATGTGCTACTTAGGAAAATTCATCAAATCCTATGGGTGTTTTCAGTTCCAGATTAGATGCCTGCATTTGAGTACCTATAGTATATGACGAGTAACCGTTTCTCCAAAACTAATTCATTACTTTATTCAATACTTTATTAACTGTACAGATCTCCAGACTCTACAGACCACATTAACTATACCTACAATAAAAGAAGTTAAAAATTCTAGTTGTTTGCATTTAAGCACCTAAATTTACATATTGACAATTCAGAAGTAAATTAACTCCTTAAGTGTGATAAACCAAATCCTACTACAATTGTGTTTATTGCAATTAAATCAAGTCTATTAAAAACCGTATATGTATCTTGTACGCATTCAAATTAAGATAAAGAAATACTTTCCAAAACATGTCTGGAAAATTCCAGTGAGTTTTAACTAGGTAGTTCATTGTTTGCACATGTACATGCTGGAGCTGTAGACATAAGCTCTTAAATTCCTCATCTGAATTAGAATCTCTTTAAGAAAGGTCATCAAGATATGGCCCAGTTGAGACATAAACTCTGAAAATAACCTTTATTAACCAGTGACACCCAGGCAATTAAGAAAGGGCAAATACAGGTGATGAAAAGAAAGTAGGTAACTTGAGTGAGCACTGGAAAATACAAGAATTATTTAATTAGTTAGATAAACATACTTAACTGATTCATCTTCTCTTGCACAGTTTAAATCTCCTTCCTACAACCTTCTCTTCTTCCATCCTGGTTGCAGTTCCTTTGCTTTTGTATATTCATTATGTCTTTTTTTTTTTTTTCATAATTTCTCTTACTTTACAACCAATTTCTCTTCCCTTACTTTGCTGATGGAAACTCTCCTTTCAACTTTCTCCTTTCTTATTTTTACACTATGTTACATTTCACTCTTATTCTCAAATATTCTCTTTTCTTTTTACTCTAGTTTTACTAGATGCTAGGGAAATGGTTCAATACTAAATAAATCTACTTTCAAAAGATAAGAATGCAGGGGAAATAACAGAAAGAAAAACTTCCTAAATTAGTGTTGTGGTTTAACCTCAGCCAGCAACACATCTACTCCCTCACTCCCCACCCTGGTAGCATGGATGAGGGAATTGGAAGAGTGAGAAAACTTTTGAGTTGAGATAAAGACATTGTATTCAACTACAGACCAGACCATATCTATGAAACATCTCTAAAATGCCTGTTAGTGTCCACAAACATTCACAAAATGTACACTGAGTTAATTTAGTCCATGATTTTGGGCTGCATCAGTTACAGTTGCCACTCAGGACAACAGAGGTGATGTGCTGTGTGGATATATCAGGCACCAAAGCCAGCTCAGATTGGGTCACTTCTGCATTTGCTTCTTGTAAGGCTTTTCCTACATTGGTTCAGGTGATTCCTGTTACAGTCAATTCCTATAACATGCAACTCATATCATGGGTTAGAATAATTTCAAGGTATTTGCATTACACTCTCTACCCCTGGTCCCTTTGGACCAGGTTATAGGATCAATACACTGCAATTAACTCCTGCCTTTGGACTTATCCACAGACTGCAGTCCTGTAAGGGTGTACCTCCTCCAAGTGGAGCCTTGTCTATGAGCCGCAGTCTCTCCAGAGGTATACCTGCTGCATCACACACACCATCACAGTCACTTTGAGGTGCACCTGCTGCAGCAAGTCTTTATCCACAGACCACAATGCCTTCAGAGACATATCTGCTTCAGTGTGGCTTTATCCACAGACTACAATGCCTTCAGAGACATATCTTCTTCAGCGTGGCCTTACACACAGCCACGGTCCTTCAGAATTAAACCTCCTCCAACATGGCTTTACCCATGGCTGCAGTCCCTCCACATGTGTACCTGCTCTATTGTGGGTTTATCCATGGCCACACTCTTTAAGGTGCTCCAGTATGACCTCAGGCATAGTTACTGATGCTTCAAAGTGTACCTTCTCCAGTGTGGACTTAATCTTGGGCCACTGTCCCTCCAGAGATATTTCTGCTATGGCACAGACATGGCCACAGCCACTGATGTTTCAAGTTGTACCTGTTCTGGTGTGGAGTTATTCACATCCACAGATGCTTTGGGGTGTCCTGCTCCTGCATGGACTCACCCACAGATTAGAGTCCCTTCAACTTTAGTTCACACTGGAGTTCCAGTCTCTTCAGTACAGCAGCACAGAAACAGCAGTGATGCTTTGGCCATCTGCCAGCCCAGGTGCATTGGCATTTCTGTCATCATAAAGTTCCCAGGCACAGCAGAGTAAGACAATAAGCAGTACAGCAAGGAGTGAAAGCAAAAAGTAGCCAATAATGAGCACTAGACTGTGATATACAGTGAGCAAGCAAGCCTCAATTAATTGGAGCCTGTCAATTAAAAGCTAGATAGCAGTAACAGCTGTAAATTTGATCTAACACATTCCAATTAAACCTGTTGTTTTCGGAAACCCTTTGAGCACTGTATTGAATGCCGGAAAGGACAGTCACATTTTAGCTCTAGTGGGTGACTAATCACTACACAGCCACTCACACACTTCCATGCAGTGGGATAGGGGAGAGAATCGGAAGGAGAAAAGTGAGAAAAATTATGGTTTGAGATAAAGACAGTTTAATAGGTAAAGCAAAAGCCATGTACATATGCAAAGCAAAACAAGGAATTAATTCACTGCTTCCCATCAGCAGGCAGGTGTTCGGCCATCTCCAGGAAAGCAGGGCTCCATCACATGCAACTGATTTTGTGGAAGAAAAATGTCGTAACTCTGGATGCCCTCCATTCCTTCTTCTTTCCCAAGCTTTATGTGTTGAGTATGACACCATCTGGTATGGAATAACCATTTGGTCAGTTGGGGTCAGATGTCCCAGCTGTGCCCCCTCCCGTCTTCTTGAGCACCCCTTGTGCTTACTCACTGGTGGGGTATGGTGAGAAGCAGAAAACAAGTCTGTGTAAGCCCTGCACAGCTGTAACTAAAACATCCCTGTGTTACCAACACAGTTTTCAGCACAAATCTAAAAAATAGTCCCATTCTAGCTACCAGGAATAAAATTAACTCTACTGCAGCCAAAACCAGCACAATTACAATTAAGTTCATAGTCTCAAATGAATAGCTTAGACATCTGTGTTACTTCTTGTGGGCCAAATTATCTTTAGAGCTGCTCTAATATCATTTTGATTTAATCCCCAATGAGTTCAACAGAGGTACTGCACTAAAATATTAAACAAAACAAAATAAAAACATTATACTTTGGATTATTAGTGCATTTCTTTATACCAGAATATGTTGCAATGAGTTTCTTACCAATATTCTCACACATAATTTGATTATTTTTTTTCTGAAATAGTAAGAAAGACTGTATTCCCTGGCCTGACTTGAATTTGAAGGAAAAGTCTCAGGAGTTCAGATATTATCTCCACTGCAGACATTACATTCAGTTTTAGCTTCCCCATCAAAAAAAACAGGTACAGGTTGCATACATATAGAACTGCAGGTTATCAGGTTTTCAAAAATGCCTTAAAAATGTAAAAATCTCTTCTATTTGTCATGAAAAGCTAATTCTAAAGCAGTGCTTCTTTGCTCTTACCTTTTTCAACCAGTTTATTCTCACGGAAAGTATTTCACTGGGAATATTCTCCAACGTTTCATTCTATACCAAGGGTAAAACCAGAACGGAGAAGCACTTTCCCATTATTAAGTCTCAAATAGAGATCTGTTGCACATGATTGAATGTGCCTTAAGTCTTGGGAAAATGTATCACAGTACTTCATGAGGATAATCTCCCACTTTCTAGTGGTATCTCATGGTCTTCTCTTAGTAGAAGTGGTATATGCAAATATACTTTTCTCACCTAATTTTAATTGTCTATAGTATTGACACTTAAATCTAAGCTAGTCATCCTAAGATTCCTTTTAGACCAATAGAGAGGAATAAGCACTTTTTGGAGTGCAATGAATCTTTAGAATACCACCTTAGGAAGAAGTGGATTGTACTCTAAAGCTAGACATACGCAACTGGCCAGATGAATTCTGCATAAGAATATTTGATTAATTTCTTATCAGTTAATATGTCTATTTTTTTTAAATTAGCTTTTAAGAGGCCTAGAGTGATCACAAATATGAACAAGAAAAACTTATTTCCACTTATGCTTGTGTTTGACCCCAACTACCATGGTTTTTGATACACTCGTGATAGCTAGGAAATCAGTTGTTTCTATAGCTACTATAATTTCTTAGTAAGCCTAAGCTAAGATGTAGCCATATAGAATAGTGTATTAGCATGAAATGCATTACGTAGGATCAATTATATAAAGCCCCCCAAAAAACTCAACTCAAAACCAGAAAACAAACACAACCAAATAACTTAAGCCAATATATATCTATATTTAACATCCAGGAGGCAAAACATCACTATATGAAATTGATAGACAAAATAATACAGTATTTTGAAAAAATTATTCATTCCTGTATGCATATGGTGCAAGGGTGTTTTCATTCTCTGCTTACAAACTGACTCAGATGTACATTCATGATTTATTTGAAGCATTTCTAACAGTATTTTAAACCAGGCTTTGTTCTCCCTAAAAAAAATTTCCAACTTGCAAACATGGATAAGTCTTGGTTCTGCTTCTTGTTTATATTGTACAGTATTTACATTTTATCTATAGAAATTGAAATATGTATTCTATCTATCTATCCATATATGTATGTATGCATATAAACTCCAAACTCTCAGGGAATGGTATCTTAATAATTTTGTGGTCTAGTAATTGCCATTCTACCTCTAGTTTCTAGTAATAAATATTATTGAAAATATAAATTATCCTATCTAAACCAAAGGATGACATTTACAGTAAAAGAAGCCTTTCCAATGATTAAAATATTCTTGTACAAGCATGGTTTTAGTTAATGTGTCAGGTCATTACTTTTTAGCCACAAGTTTAGTTTTCATAACGCTGCAGGACAGCTATCACAAAGAACCACTACTTCTGGCTTTAACCTTGGGACATAAATGCAATACAAGTAGTAAGGATTGGAGTTCTAATTTCTCTAACACAGATATGAAGGAGAATGGCAAAAAGCCCCTAGAGGTTCCTACCTCCTTCAGATGTCCAGAGGTTAAGTACTTCTAAATTCACAGTGCACAAGAGGATAGAAATTCTTATGCAGATACACTGTACCGTGAAGGAGGAGGAGGAAGTGGGTTTATGTTCCTTGTAAAAGAAGAAATATTTTCTCCTTCGCAGGCTTGCAGACAACAGGGAAATTCTGAAAGATCATGCAGCTACTTTTGCAAATAATTCTCAGATTATTCCTTTCTGCATGTGAGAAGCATATTAAAAGCAATTCTGCCTCAGAAGTGTGACAGTATCTACTGCAACTCGGTATTCTGAGGACAAATCTCTTCGTATTTGTGGTTGATCAGAAGAGCACAGCTTAGCCTTATACATAAAGCATAATATCTAATCATCATTCTCATATACTATTTTCCTTTCCCTTTCCTCTTTCAGATCATATTTGATTTTATTATAACCAAACACCTCTCATTTTGTTTCCCTGTTATTGGAATATCTACTAGCTACTCTCCACACAAGAAAAATCCAGTAATTGTCATATAAACATTTTTTCACTATTTGTTGAATAAAACAATTGCTATAACTTGCCTGTATTGTTTGTTTAATGGAACAAATAATACTAGTACTTCGAAGATACAGATTTCTGTTAGAAAAGGAAAAAAATATTGCCTTTGAGTGACTCAAGTTAAGAGGTCATTANTGATTTTCAGACTGTGCCTGGTCTTTTGTTACTGAATACCTGAATAATGGCATTCTGTATACAATATTGCTTTTGTTTGTGTGTTTGTGGAAAAATTACTAAATTTCCTGATCAGAGGAATGAATTCCTTTATTGTGTTTTCAGTAAATAGAATGTTATTCTTTTCTCAGTCCCACAGAATAAAATACTCATTAGATGTGTAAGTATTCCTCAGCATTAACAAGACCTTGGCCTTTAATGAACACCTCAGATATATGTAATAACAGTTTTTGGTGCAAAATTATCTGCTCACAAAAGAATAGAATAAAATAACATGGTTAAGCCATTTTTCTATTTCCTCATAATTACTATGTAAAAACACCTGCTTTATGGCAGAGCCAAGAGGTATACATTCTTTTTTGTGATTTACCATTTCTGTTAACAGTTTTGTATGAAATGTTGATACTATTGAGCTTGATGTTTTCAGCAGCAATACTTCAAGTGTTTAAGTATCCAAATTGCATTATGATGATGATAAAACTGAGAACATAAAAAAAAAAGAACAGACAAAGCTTATATCTTGGTTGATTTTTTATTACTTTAAGGAATAAAATGCCAAATAAATTTGTACATAAATTAAAATTATTAGTTACTTCTTTGAATCTTATTTTGTGAAAAATCAAGTGTCAAAAGCAAGTATGAAGACTCCCAAAGTATTTGTGTTTGAACATGATCATCTCTACAGTTTAGCATGATATTTTTGCGGTGTTATGGATTGAAAACAAAGGATTTATTTGAAAAGATATATGCTGTAAACTCGTGTCACTGAAAAACTATTTTATATTTTAGAGTTAATAATAATATATGAAATGTTGTGAATAAAAGATATTTATATATATATATATATACACTCGTGCTTTGAAAAAATTCTGTTTTGATTCTGAAAGACTTGCAAGTGGATTAAGTGTAGAAGCATATAACAAGCTAAACAGACTAAAATTATCCAAAATGTGTTAATAGACTTGTCTTTCATTGCAGCATATTCCCTCATACACTGATGCAGAAAGGCAAACTTAGCAATATTTGCCTGTGGCTCAGAGATGTTGTTTTCCGTTTTATTATTTCTCTGAAAAATTTCACTGCAGTTGCTGAAAATTAGGTTTCTCAGCAAGTATTTCTGAGTTTTGTTCATCAGAAGGAAAACTGGAAATTGTAAGCGTCCTGATAAATTTTAATTATCTGCGGTCTTGAAATAATAGCTGATATGTATCTTTTACATTATATTATTTATTCTTCTAAATAGGAAATGATATTTAATTTCCAGATAGGACACACAAAACCTCCTTATCTATTAAAGTATACCTGGAGGTAAGGCAGAGCACATTATGAAGATCTTATTGCAGTCTAAAAGCTACAGATTTTAGTATTCATTGAACAGATGTACACCAAGTCCTTGACTGTATAGTATTTAAGCTTTATTAATACCCACAATTGAGTACAGTAACTACCATCATGTTAACACTATGAATCAATCTCTTAAGATGTTAATAGCTTTTTTGTTTACCCTCCAACCATCTGGAATATTTAGAGATTCACACACACAAAATGAGAAAGCAGCATGCTCAGGTGTTACCATCCGTTTCGTCTGGACAGCTTTTACAACACAGCTATTAGCCTGAATATTCTCCATCTGTAGTGGCACGGTCCATCTAGAACACATAAATTATTGAGCAAATTCATCCTTTCACTTTAGTCTTACATTAATAATAAAAATAAATAGAATAACATCATGACAATTATACTGCACATAACATTAACATTGTGAGGTATGTTGGAGATGACTGCATTGAATTTGTCAGTCTATTCTACCTGGTAGACAGAAACATAATACTAATATCACATGTCATTCTGTAGATATTGTAGAAAAATTTAAAGCAGAAATGAAGCAGTAAAAGCAAATGTTTGGAAAGGTAGCAGAAACATTTATGAAAGCCTTTGAGAATGCCTTGGAGGTAATTTGTTAATCATATTTGATTTGTTGAAAGGCATATTACCTTCTTTGGAGCTGCTAGAAAAATTAAAGGAGTTGCATTTTTTAATCCTATATCACAATACAAATGGAAAGACATCTCTCCTACAACTGCTAAAAAACACTTCATAAGAAATATTCAGTGAAGAAACCTAAATGTAAAGATAATATAAGTTACAAATTATAGCAAGCATTGAATTACTTATCTTCCTTAATGTAATCTAGAAGAGAACAAATCTGGAAAGCACATTTACTTATTAACTAACACTATCAGAAAAATATTTCTATTGAATATGTAACTATTTTTGTATATTTAATATCCCCAAGTTCAAATAGGTTAATGAAACTGTGTCATATTATGGCACAAACTGAATGAATTAACTGATGATATCACTTGGACATTACAATATTAAGAACACAGAAGGGAAAAGAGCAAAGATTAATTATATTGATTAACATAAACATTATTCCTTTTTAACTTGTCCAAAATAAGACAAAAAATGTAACTAGATTCCATCTGCAGATGGGCTGGGTAAATATGAGATCTCATTATTGTCTGCAACTGATCTTCACTTTTTGTATTCTACAAATTTCAAGTCTAATTAGTCCGTTTAAGTCTAAAATAGTTCTTCAGCTCTTCTGCAAGGTGCATAAGGCATTCCAGTGTGGTGGGGAAAAACCCAAATCAAATACAAAAAAGATTTGTCTCAAATAATTGAGACTACCTTATGCTCCACTTCTATAGAAGACTGGGGCAGGAGGTCCCAATGTCTGTTCAAAACTAGACTTTTCTATAATTTTCCAAAAGTAGGTATTTGGTTTGGTTGTTTTGTTTCAAAATTATCTATATGTTTGTTGGTATATTTATGCATAGAACTAAAGCTCTACCAGTTCTCCATATATTCTTTTTTCCTTGATATCTTGGTTTCTAATACAACCTACTATGTTATTTTCAGCATCTAAGAATGGCTTGCACATCCACTTTTAATTTTAGTCCAGAGAGGAATGGCATATGAACCAAAGACTTAGTGAGGAAGTCACTCTTTCTGTCTAGTTCAAAAGGACAGCAAGGGCAGAAGCATGATGCAATCCATTCTGTTATTTCTTTCTGCAGGTTACCTCTAACCATTTAGCTGCTCTTGCAATGCTATATTTTCTATTTTTTAATTATATTTTGTGCCTGTATGGTTTTCTTTTTTGAAAGTACACAGTAACCTGAAGTACTGTTTTAGGAACAGAGTAAATTAATTTTTTTACAGAACTCTACAAAATTTATAATTACAGTTAATTGAATTCAGAAAACATTTTATTAAAACCACAATTAGCATATATTTCTTACTTGTGAAGCTATTTATTCAGTGGTGACATATTTTGTTTCATAATTAAGAAACAACTATCTCAAGACTGCAAAATTTTGCATAACTGTAAATCAACACAATGCTAGGGACAGCAATATGTAATTTGACAGAAATATACAGTATAATTTATACAACATGGATACCTCATGCTATTTATATTTTGTATTATTACGTATATTCTTATTTGTAGCTATGGTTTACAAGACTTCAAAAAGAAAAATCTAAAATAAAATTCTTCATTATTTATATTTAGTCTTTGTTAATTGAAACAGTGAGATAACTAAATTTTTGCCCAAGGAGTCACCTCTTAATTATTAAAATTGATTTTCACACATGACTGTGGATAATACATTCTAAAAATTCTTTTACTGTACAATAAGCTCCATGACAACCTATGCCCTCAGATATTCACCATATACAGTCCATATAAAATTAGGATAGACATAGAAGGTCTCAGAGGCATTGGTGACAGAACACCTTCTTGCATCTTGAAAGAGGGATATGCAGGAAGCAGGAAGTCTTGGGACAAGAGATGGATCAAAGATGAGTAGCCCATTTTTTACTTTTTCCGGGTGGCACAGAAGTCACTGGTTGCTTCTTTTTTACATTTTAGGTTTCTTAGAAGACATGTTCCTTAAGTTGACATGGACATTGGAAGACTGCAAGTAGTTCTGGCTTTTTGTGTGGTTTTTTGGTTGTTGGGTTTGTTGTTTTTTTTCCTTCTATGTATGAATGGAGCCTTTTAGCAGATGTACACTTTTGAGGAATAAACAATATGTAATAAAGCTTTGAAGATACTTCTCTTTGACTTTATGTCATCTTCAAATAGATGCTTTAGGGGATTTTTTTTTTTATATGTCACTTTCTTAGATCTTTCGGCTGCTTTACCCGAAGTAAAAAATTCACATCTGTCTTACAATTGCCTTTTATGTATTATGCCAAAGAAAATGGAAAAAAAACCTGTTCTGCCAGACAGATTCCCAGGGGAGTATGGAAATTTTCAGAAATACAACAAACATCAAAGTAGAAGTTCTTTTGTTTTGCAACTGATTGAAATGTGCCTGAGAAGTGAACAATATTTTTATTCCACTAATCTTCTGTTCAAAATCTACTATACTGATGAACAAGACAAAACCTAGATGCAATGTGCAAAACATGAAGATGCATTAAAAATATATTTTATGAATCTATTTATGCTGCCAAATCAGCACTCAAGAGTCATTGTTTTTGCTGGGCAGCTTGTAGACTGCCAGCAGAATGTTTGTAAAACATAAACTCTATATTAGAGTAACATTCCTGACATTGGAAACAAAGTTTCCAGAAGTAAAGAGGGACTCGTCTGATACCATAAATATTTACATACAAGATAATTCCCAGGGTCTCTTTTATAATGCCCAGACAGGGAAAAACTAATTTTCAATTGATAAAAGGTAGATGTATACTGTACTAATCAATCTGCCCTGTAAAAGCCTTTATTTCTTCTCTGACAAGGGAGTTTAGATGTCAAATTTAGCAGTTTCTAAGCATATTCGAGTATGTCAAGTACATACTGTTTCACTTCTATGGTCTTAGAATGCAATTCATCACATTTGATTTTTTTTGCCACATGCTGACAATGTGAAGCAAGGCAGAGGACTCTCAGAGTTATGATAGGTATCCTGGAAGCATCTGTATATTTCTGCAAGGAAAATAAATTTTCTCTCTGTTTTATATGTCTGTGAGATGGTAAAATAAAACGCTAACCAGACAAAAAGTACGCATGCTATGTCTTTACAGGGCTCAAGGATTAATTCCTAGGTTGCTACCATGAACAGTTGAAGGTTTTCAGTGCAGCAAGGAACTGGAAACATCTCACACCTTAAATGTCTTTTTAAGTACTTCTCTGTCCTCAACATCCCCCTCCAAATTAAATGAGTTCACCTATTTATATTATCACTATGCTTATCCATTAATTTCTTAAAAAAACCCAAGGAAACTCATACTCATTTTGGTCAAACAAGTGAATAAAATCATATTTAATGAAATCAGTAGTGGGTTGGAAAAACGAACATATCCAGAGACTTGTGTGGTTTTGCATATTGAAACCTATATGTTCATTAACCTATTTCTGTTATGATCTGGGCTGGTTCAATCTGGTATGTTGTGACAAAATCAGCTGCTGCTGTTACTTGGCCTCACACTATCTGTATCTACGCTTCCAGCTCAGTTATGGAAAAAGACCAAGTCACACAAAAAAAGATGACCTGGAGGCTCTTGCAAAAGTCACTTTGTTAGAAAGTAACAAGAGTTCCTTTTACAAAGTAATGGAGTGTAGAAATGTAGGTGGTGTAAGTTGTCCATTAGCAAAGAGACAGAAGTGGCAGTATAAGTGATTTTAGTTCAAGCTTATGCTTGAAGAGTTTGATATGATTTGAACATATATATTTAATCCTCATATAAGAGATATTACAGGCATTTATTGATTTAGAAAATTAGAAGAGACACACACATTACTCAGGCTGCTGGAGCTAATGGCAGATCTTGTATTAAACTAAATTTTGCTTAGCATTATTGATCTGTGATGTAGTTGTCAGAACTCCAACTCATGCTCTTAAAAACTTTTGCTACTGAGGATATTGAGGTAATAAATGATTATTAACAGCTGAAGAAGGTATTTCTTGGGTATGTCAGTGAGCATTATACATATCAACATATTTCTTAAGAATTTGTGGCAATTTTTATTTCTAATGTCTACCTACATTAAAACTCATCACAACTCCATGTACTGATGCAGTTCTCCACATAACTCAAGTCCTTTCACCTTTGCAAATAAATCACACTGAATGGCTTTTATCAGAATGAGGACTGTGTCAGAGAGCAGGAAGCACAGGCTACAAGAAATTGTTAGCTGGGAGCTGAGAGTAACCCCAGCACAGGCAGAGAAAATAATATTTTATAAAAAGTGAAGTTCTTCCTTTGGGGAAATAAAAAGAATCCAGAGAGTTTCTTGACTTAAAGATTTTGAAAGAAATACAATGTAGTTGCCCATGTATGATAGAAAAGTATTTCTATTTAAAGTGAAAATATTTTAGCACTTAATAATAAATCTACCAAATACATGTTCACCTAAATATTTGAAAATATTTTGAAGAATTTTTGTAATGGACATTTTTACCTTGTTCAATATGTGCATATTTCTGATTTCTCAAAATTCATATTAGAAAATAACCATTCATTCTATATGACTTTCCCATTTCAGAAACAAGCCAGAGCTGGTCACCACAGTAAGCTCTAGTACTCTTCTTGGCACTGTATAGAACTGGCTAAAATTAAGAGGAAGCCTTTCTTTTGATAAAAAGAGATATAGAAACAGACATCTTTCAGAAGAACTTAAGTTCTAAATCAATAGAGAATTGTATCCATCAACTTCATTTATTATGAGATTTTTTAAATTAATCCCTACTAACACTGAATTTTACATATTATTGTTATTGCTATTACAGTGCATTTAGTGCTTTTCCCTAGAAATAAACCAACTATAATATTGAACAGAAAATAAAGTCCCATTTATGGTTTTGTGTTTGTTAGGGTTTTTTCCCTGAAAAAAAATTTGTTTCTGGGGGCTGCTCAATATGTGAATATTTTTTATGTATTAGAAGTTACCTGTTAACTTTAGGAGGCACATAGTCTCCCTTGACATTAGTGGAAAATCATTTTTTTGTCTATCAATAGGAAAAAAGAAGAGTTAACTAATACAGCTGTAATAAACATTGAATAAACATTGATATCACATTGATATCTGATTAAAGAACGTCAGCTGTTTCTTATAAGAAATTTTTCTAGGCTTTCATTAATTTCTTCCAAACTGTCTGTTTAAACAAGGTGTGGGAAGTAGATCAGATTTTTTTCCTTGCAAACTTAGACTAGTGTCCATTCTGCAAATAGCCTCAGAGATATCCACAGAAGTACTCAAAGAGGATAACTTCCCAAATTTAACTTTTAATAGAAACTATTTCAACTATTCAGGCTTGTCAATTTCATCTTTTACACAAAAAGAGGGAGAACTGGTATTTTTAAGCAGAATAAACTTCTAAAAAAGAATTTTCTTTTAATATCTTTTTTTTTTTTAGATTATATAGAAGTATTTTCAAAATATAAACATAGGCAATAGGCTACACATGGTAATCTGATGCTTCAAACTGGTAACACACCAAGGCTTTCATTGGCAGCTATATAGAAAAGTTGAAGATGGTAATGGTGTGACACCTTGAAAGAATTTCCCCTAAAAAAAAATCTGTAGAAAAAGATGTTAGTGTAAGTACTCTATTTCCAGTTTCACTCTGTTATCACATTTTAATTCTATACAAAGCTTGCAGAATGCTCATATTATAAATCAAATAAAATATGTCATAAGAATTAGCCTTTGATACATGCATCTTCAGAATGTGCAGACTACTAGAAAAAATGTCTTCCAAGGAAGTCTCTGAAATAGAATGGATGAATTTAGAAGTATAATAGTTATTTTAAATTGTTATTATTATTATCTAAAGGAAAGAAGGAGAGAAAGAATTGAATCAGTCTTCATTATCATATGATTTCTCAGGTTGTGTGTACTTGCAAACTACAGTGTCAAGGGCCTTTCCCAAGTATTGGAGTATGGCTCTTTATTGCTAAGGATTATTCTTGCAATTGCTTCTCCCCAGTGCAATTCCAGAGTGATTTCAGGGATTAGAGCACTCCTGGGAGCACATATCATAGGCAATTCATAGTCAGTTTTGCTTTGGAGACTAAGAAAGTACATAAGAAGAGATATAGGACACCTAGTGATAGGTGTCACAGTTGTAAACTGATAGAATGGCCCATAACACAGATTTAGTCTCTCCACAGAACACTTATTCCCTGGTAAATCCTGGTAATTTTTTCATAGGTATCTAGAGTTAGAGCTCACTTGCAATAGATGGCATAATATCAAATAAAAAAGCCTTTTTTTTTTCTGAGAAGAAAGTTAGTGTCATGTCACTTTCCCCAGGCCCAGAGAATAGGCCTTGACCCTATTTAATTTGCTAGTACTGACATAGTATCCACATAGCTAAACTGATTTTATATTACAGTGTATATCTAATTGAGGTATGATGTGTAACTTGTTCACAAAGTTAATTTTCAGGTTAGGTTAAGCTAACCTAAATTAGGTTAATAACCCCCAAGGCTGTTCAATCAAAAGAAAGAAACAAAAAAAGAGTCACGAGCCTAGGTAAGAATTTAATTGCTCTCTTAATACACTACCTTAATTGACTACAAAAACAGCCTAGGGACTTTTCCAGACTTCACTTATTGTCAGTTTAAGCATCTCAGTTAATTCTCTTCCATTACATGGGATTAATCAAATCTCTGACAACCAGTTTTGTCATCTTCAACTAGGTTTTCTTAGTTTTCAAGTGGCTCTGCTGCTTCTAAAGACATTTCTGAGTTTAATCTTGAGGCAGTTAAATGAGAAAAATACACATTTTTTTCTATATCATGTAATGCAGTTCAGAGCTAATAAAGTAAAAAAATTCTCTCTTCTGTTTGTTTTCATTGTTAATGTAGTGCTTCAGAAAGAACCTAATGCAATAATGAATTATTAGATATTAAAATTAATTTAATATATATCAAATAACATTGTAACATAAATACCTTGCACTTTAATTAAGCTCATTAAAGCCAGCACAAGGTAAGGATGAAATGAGCAAACAACAGAATCTAATAGCATTTCTTCTGACAATCCATGATTTTTGTAGTAGCAACACTTAGTGCTCCAGAAAATGAAAAGCTAGTTACAAAACTCAATTTGGGAAAGCCCTTCAAATTGTGTAAAATTTTGTGCATCAAAAGGAAAGGAAAATTCATTTTTATATGAACTGTTTTATTGTCTTTAGCACTTCAACATGTAGTCTTCAGCATTTCAGTTATTACTAATTCAAGAAAATTTTGTTACTCTGCTTGGTTTGAAACTTTTTTTTTATGAATTGCAGAACACATGTGGAAAAAAGCAATCAGCTGATCACAACACATTCCTAACAAGCATTTTTACCATTAGATTGCTTTCTAGGGTACAGCTTTCCAATCATAGTTGTAAAGACATTCAACTGAAGGTAAAGCTAGAAGAGCAGAAAATGTAAAGGAGATAGATGATCAAGGTACTCCACATACAAAAAAAGGTCTAGGGACTGAAAATCATTTATACTTCAAATCCTTCTCCAGTGCAAAGTCTAAAAGATGTGGGAGCCAAAACTTAGGAAAAAGGCAAAGTCAATGTCAGTTATCATGTCTCTTCGAGAGGCCTAAAGTCTTGATAAGCTTCTGTTGTTACTTGTTTCTCTGAAAAATTCACTTTTCTGCAATACATTTTGAAAGTTGCCACTATCATTGCTGACATTCACCTCATTAACACAAATAAGAAAAACAGAGAAAGATTCTTACATATAATCCTACAGAGAATCTAATTTAATTTCTTTAGTCAATTTATTATCTGTTATATATGTACAGATGCAAACATCATCATGGCTAGGCTTCATGAACGAAGATCCAGGGAGGGCTCCATCCATGCTTTTCATCAGCGCTTTTTACAAGCGTGCTGATGGCTGAAAAGGCCAATGTGGGACAGACAAGAGCAGTTGCAAAAGACACAGCAGAAGGACTCCCCAGGAGGTATATACTTCCACACATATAGACATTCTCATATGAAATTATAATTTATGTAGTTTCTTTGCTCTTTTGAAAATCTAGTGACATAAGAACACAGTCTTCTAACAGGCCCAGAGAGGGTAAATGGAATATAACTTTTTTTTTTTTTTTTACATTTTCTAAAAATGGATAGTAACTTGTTGACTATTTTGGACAGAAATTACTTAAATCAAAGTAGTACACTGCAGTCTTATTTATCAGTTTTAGTTAGGGCATAATTACTTTTTTATACAGCTATAAGAAATTTTATCAGTTAAATATAGTAAATGACAATAGTCACAATTCACCGTAAATTATTCAGAAGTAAAATATAGCTCAGTGGTGAAGGTATTTGTATTTTCTAAATAAAAATGGACTTCATTTTAGTGAGAAGTTAACAAAAAAACTGCTTGAGGCAGTTTGAGGCTACAAAGTGATCACCTGAGTACTTGTAGGCTAGAAATACATGAGTGCATGTATCTTGGGGGGGGGGG
>VWZO01018208.1:149524-312118 GCA_013396975.1 Bucco capensis | reverse complement strand
GGGGGGGGGGGGATGCTAAATATTTTGTAACTTGAGAACACAGATCAAAAATAAAACACCCAAGGATCAGTGTCACTCAGCTGAACTGGCATTTGAGCAATGGATCATTAAAGTGATTGCTTTGAAGGCTTCCTGAGCTCTCAAAGCACACTTAGCCAGATGTTTCACATAGTTTCCTGTCGCTGACAGAACTATCTCTGTGTGTGCCAGAAAGAGGTATAGGAAGCAATTTTTATGTTCAGAAAAGCAGGAAATAAATGAAAATCTTTCCAAGTCCTTCAAAATGCTACAATTTAACCAATTCTAAGTTAAGGTATAGTATGACGCAGAAAGTTTATTTAGATACCTGTCAATAGCTCAAAGTACTCATATAGTGGAAGCAGTGCATGTTATCTACTTTGCCTATTTAGCAGTTCCTTTTCCTTTTACATGATGTTTTCTCTACTCCCATGAGTTTAACTTTTATTTGCCTAATCCTTGATTCTACCACCAAATTCTTCATCCATTAAGCCTGAGGTGTGAGATCTGATTTTCTCTTAATCTTGTTCCGTATCCTGTACAGGAAGCTATTAAAAAGTGCTGTCACTTTCTTTCCAAACCATTACTATTTTACAAATGGGTAATTTCTTTGCATTTGTGGGCTAGATCATTTTTACAGTCTCTTTTTTTATGTCCTCATTAATAACTATAATTTCTTCTGTTGTTTTTCTCTACTGTGTCAACCTATATAATGCAAATAAATCTATTCAAGCACTAAACTGTTTTAAGCAGTAGAAAGTGAATTACGTCTCCCTGGGCATACTTATGTAAATAGTTCAGTCAATAAACTCTTTAAAGTATCAGTATTTGTTCCTAGTAAGACTGGAAGAACACTGAGGGCCTGAGGAAACAAATGAGTATTTTTTTAATATTAAAACTTGCAAAAAAATTTTAGAACTGCCATTACAATATTTATTTCTAACAAAATAAGGCAATGGATAATTTGGAAGTCAACAAGTAAATATAATAAATCATTAATAAATGTATCATCCTAGGAAATAAATCCAATCAAGCAGACATGGTAATTTTAATGAAATTTCAAGTTTAATTAAAAACAAAACAAAACAAATTTTGCTGTTTAAGTGTTTTAACATCTGATGTATTCAATTTAAGGAGCAGAAAGATTCATAAGCAACAATGGATCAAAATTGCACTTTTTCTGGATGCATGCAAATTTCTTCTTCAAGGCCTAATATGGACACACAAACTCTGACAGAATTGATTCATGTGGCCCCTAATTATTGCAGTTCTCAAATCTTGAAATCTTAAGAGATTGTTAATGTTTAAAGTATTTCTTTCACCCTAAGTTATGTGCTAAAAGCTGATATCCATACACTCTGTATGCAGTATTTCTCTGAGGAAAGTACATACAAAAAATACATTAAAAAATTTATTGTTTTCAAGACCTCACTTTTACTGACTAGTTCAGGCATATAATTCCAGGTCTTTTAAATCCCATATTATAGCATATTCCAGAACAGATCAGCAGGAATTTGAAATCGTCATATCTTTATGAATGGTGACAAAAAATTTCAAAGAAACCCCCTCATCAGTTTAATTTAAGATTAAAAAAAAAATTTGCAAGATCCCATGACTCAGTATTAAAAGTAGACTAATTCAGATTCAAAGTGTAACATTTTACTGGCGAAAGTAATTACCACAAAATAATTAACCTTTTTTGAAGATTCCTTCTTCAAATGAGATTTTGAAATCGACTACTTCACTGTTTTTCCCCTAAAGTATGCGACTGAAGTTTCATCATTTATGGCATACAGTGAAAGATTATTATGGTTGCCCTGTGAAGTAGTACTCCAAAATCAGATGGATGCTGCATAGTCTTGAAAATTACATTCCTAAATAAGTTGCTTTGTGTTCCATGTATAGCCTTCAGCAAAGAATCTTTAAGATAAAATTTCTGAACTAAAAAGAAAAAACAAAAACCAAAAAAACCCCAACCCTGATTCTTTTTTTTTGGTTTGGTTTGTGTTTTTTTGCAGGTGTATGGGGTTTCTGTTGTTTGTTCATTTGTTTGGGTTTTTTTACCTTTTCTGCATAGTGGCACGTGCCTGAGAATGCTGTCTCAGCATGAAAAGACAATTTTTTTACAGGATGAAGTTGGGAAAAATGTGTTAATAAAACGGCTGCAGCACGCCAAGCAGGAGAAAGTGAGAGGAAGAACAAAAACTGCTTTCTCTGCAGTTCTTTAGGAGACGGTGGGAAAATGGTGAAGTCTGTCTGTTCCCTCTCTAGGGGCTAAAATAGCTTTGTGATGGCTAAGGAGGAAGTTCCAACTAATTAGGCCCTGAAGATCAGAAAGTATGTTTTTACTGCTCTTGCCAAATGAAAACAAGCTTTTACCTTGAGAAAACAATAAATACCTGTCCTTTTCCCATCTTTCTTTTACAGTTCCTGTGAGAAATGATCCACCAATTATGTGCCTCAGCTTCTGGCTGAAGAGGCTTATGAGGAGAAGACCACAATTTTCTATCCTTTAATAGCTCACACATTCTTCTTCAAAGTCAGTTAAACAAAGAATTCCCTCTTTCCCACTATGCACAAGAGAAATCTGTACCTTTTCTTCCCAGCACATGGTAGTCTTTCTGAGGCACTCTGCCAGCTCATGAAGTGCATGAAAGACTTGCAGTCCATGACCCTCTTTGTACCACTCCACACAATGCACCTGCTAAGAAGTCACAGAGTAATCCACAATAGTGAAAAATTTTCATTTAAATCAGAAACATGTCATGAATGTATAAGAAAAACAAAACATTTACTGAGAAAGTCAAAATCACCTGCAACTTAGTGAGACAAATGTGATGGGAAACAGAGTCTAGAATTTTATGATAGGAGAAGAGATAGGAAGAGATTTCAGTGGATGCCAAATCATCCAACACCACAAACAGCAGTAAGTGGTTCCCTGAGAGAACAGCAATAAAAAGACTTGTCAATATTGCCTGATTTTTCTTTCCCTCAGGACAGAGGGTATATAGAATGAGCTTATTTTCCTTCCAGTCAGTTTCTCTGAAGGACCAGCAGAGTGAAGTTCAGAAGAGAATTAACTACCAGTTACTGTGAAGCACTATGAATGCTCACGCTACCAGTGTACTGCAGGAGACCTTCTGTTTTTTGAATTTGTGAGACTTCAAACCTCAGCATCAGGAGAAGACAGAATAGCAGAAATAGGTGTTCAATTGATATACAGGTTTGGTGTAAACCAGTGTCAAATTGAGATGAAAAAAAAAAGTGTGCTCAAATATTAATGTCAATTCCATTCTTTATTCATGTAGTCTTTCCTGAATGGATAGGAAACCAAGTATTTCCTACTTTTTCAACAGCCCAAATGTACTCAATGAGACCTTGAACACAGCAGAGGTGTTTTGTCAGTATTTGTCATAATTGTCCTTCATGTTATGCTACTGATGGTATTCATCATAGGATCATTGAATAATTTAGGTTGTAAGGGACCTCCAGAGCTTATACAGTCATCACCTTCCTGCTACCTTTGTTCAAGTTCCCTTCAAAAATTGCCTGTAACTTCAGACTAAAACACTAGAACTCAGAGTCTACTGGTGTTAATATGTTTATGTGAGGAGATCAGTTTCTCGTAGTTTTGTTTCAAAGCCTCAGAGCTCATCATTTTTGTTGAAGATGAAGGCAAAGACAGCACTAAATGTCATTGCTTTGTCTATGTCCTCTCTGTGAGGTTTCAGTCATCATCATTAATGGGCCAATATTATTTCTTGTCTGCCTCTTCCTATTGACATATTTTAAAAAACCCTTTTTATTGTTCCCCACAGTACTGGCCAGCTTCAACTCGTATGGGCTTTGGCCACACAAATTTTCTCCCTACAGTCATGGACAGTGTTTCTGCAATTCTCCCATGTTGCCTGTCATTGCAGCCACTGGCCATACATTTTATTTTGTTGCCTTAGCTCCATAAGAAGCTCCCTGCTCAGGCTGACCTTCTGCCTCACCTCTAACTTCTGACATTTTAGATGTCCTGATACACAAAGGACAGAGATATCAGAAGAATATATCAGTCTCAATTTTGCTTGATTCTTTATGGCTAAAGGCATAGGAGACATTTTTACTATGAGACTTTCCTTGTGTAACTTCTTAAAAATCTGTTCCCTCTCTAGACAAAGTTGATTATTTTTTTATTGGTCTTTAGGATATAAAATATCTAAGAAGTTGCATAATTACAAAATTCAATAAAGGAAAAAAATAAACAGTATAGGTTTCCATGCTAAATTCAAGTGAAAATTAATTGCACTATGGAACAGTGAAAATAACTCACAGCTCTGGTACAGTTTTCTTTAGCAGAAAGTCTCACACAATAAATTTTATCTGCAAATTGAGCATATTTCTGTGTTCCATACTAGTACATAAAATCAGATAACATAGCAACAGCCTGATAAATACTTCATATAATCTGACTGGATAAACAGATTCAGATGCATCCCAATGCATGATGACTAAATGTTAGTCATAGTTACCTCTTTATGACCTTAGCCTCCTGGAAAATTAATTCATTTATTATGGTAGTGTGCATAACCTGACAACCGTGAATATAATGGGCACTTCTTCTTTGCCTGCAACAGTCAGGTCATGTTGCAAGTGTTCACAATGCACATTCGGTTGTACTGAGCAGAGAGCACTTGATGTCAGATAGGAGGTTGAGATCATATAAGACAGGTAACTGTCATCAGTGCTTGATGGATATCCATTTCCACAGAAGCTAAGGATCTTCAACACTTCCAAGCCTGAGTATATACACAATTTGACTTTGTTTTCTTTAACAGGGCAAAACAAAGCAGGTATGTTACAAAAACTGAAACTAAACATACAAATAGGCCAAGTCAAATCCTCAAGTATTATACAAACACACCCAGAGCAAAAGAGAATAAAAAGGGGCAGAAAAAAAAAATCAAAAAATCACTAACTGCACTTTCAGATCACTAGGGTTTATATATTTTATTAATACCAACACTACACTATTTTTCGAAAGAACAGCCACCAGTAAGAGCAAAACTGTATTCTGTTAGAAAAGGAGAAAGTTGAAGTGAGCATTTTCTACATAAGAAGAGACAAAATTAAATGAGCAGATGGGAGAAGACACCTATTTTAGGCTTACTGAGAGCGTTCACCAACTTCCAGGACTAGAATAAGGTCCAACATCCTCAAGGATCTTCCACAATTTTAAAATCTTACTAAGTAGCTTCTCCAACAATAAAAAAAATTAGAAGATAGCAGGGATACAGCCATGCACATTGTTCTTTCTTTTAAGTACTCAAATATAATTTAGACTAAAGAGCATACAAACTCTGTAAGTATAACCCTCTTATAAGAATTGTCCCATCTTCTGTTACCAGAACAAATCCCCATTGCAGACAGCATTTATTCACAAACACCTTGTGACTCTGCCTTAATGTCGATCAATGATCCTG
Source organism: Bucco capensis (assembly GCA_013396975.1). NCBI lineage: Eukaryota > Metazoa > Chordata > Aves > Piciformes > Bucconidae > Bucco > Bucco capensis. The sequence goes on along the minus strand of VWZO01018208.1, from coordinate 306,632 downwards.
TCTGTAAATGCAAATTGTAGCTTTTCTATAAGTGCACTCATGTGAGTTCAAATGCCATTACTGTCCTCAGCCGGAATACAAATGAAGAAAACTTCTTTTTTCTTTCTGAAAGTGACAGTCCTTTTTTTTTTTTTTTTTTAATTTTCTAATTAGAAAGCGTGCTGCCTACTCCTCTTTGCTCAGGAACTCTCTACTCAGGTGTTTTTTAATGGACAGCAGGCTAAAATTCCAGTGGGTGCAGGTGCAAAGGTTTTAGTAGCAGAGGTGCTGCAGGGGGTGGTCTCTGTGAGGAGAGGACAGAGCCAGTTCCAGCTAGCTCCACAGACCCCCTCAGTCAAGATGGTGGCATCTCTGGGAAAGGATATTTAAGACAGTGTAGAAATTCCACAAAAATCGAGGAGGAGGGTTTCTGTTCTTTTTGTGTTTTGTGAGAGATACTAGTATTTCTAGGCATAGAAACATAGATCCAGTATAAACATAAGTTGGATGCCATGATAAAATTACTGCAGTTAGGAGCCTGGATTCATGCTTCTGCTTTGAGAATGAATAGTTACACAAATGACCACTCAACTAGAATAAGACGACTAAGCCTTAGAACCTTATTGTGCTTCAGTTGGTTTTGCAGTCGCTGACTCCTTATTTTCACTTGATATAGTGAACTATTAGATACCTAACTCACATGTAATTGTCCATACTGCCTACAGTTAAGGTGTCTAAACCTGGACTTGAATCCAAGTGGCATTTACCAAACATAAGCTTACTCCAGGTTTTTGAAATAAACTTAATTGTAGGACACAAAGGATTTCTGTATGGAAAAAAAGAAAAATAGTAACAGCAAAAACTGATGCATAACCTACTGAATTTATGCAAGAACGAGGCCAAATAGACATACCTAGAATTACAGAAAAATATCAGTGCAAACACAAATATTTCCAGGCAAAGCCAAAAAGCCATGTCAGATGACCTTTAGGGAAAACGCACCCCCATACCCCCACATCCCCACCCCCCCATACACACACCAAAACAAAAAACCACCACCACCAAAAAACCCCCCAAAACCAAAACAAAAAACCCACCCAAACTGGTTAATCTTTATCAATTGATTTCTCTTTCCTTTTTATAATCTGTAAAATCACATATTTTAACAAGTTATTTAGAACTAGTGACTTGAGTTTATCCTTTTTGTGAATAAAGCTGATAGCTGTGTAGATTTTAATGTCTGAGTACTCTCTCAAAATAGGAGAAGACAATACCTCCCTCAGTAACAGAGGAATATATTTCTGTTTATTTTGAATCTAAAGAGTAAATTTTCAGCACACCAAGTCTCAAGGCAATCAGCTGGCTGATGCTACCTTGCAGCCAAATGGTTTGTGCAGAACAGCACAACCTTAAAGCTACACTAGATGCATGTCTACTCAGGTTATCTGTTGTGTGGATTGCTAACTACTCAACATGCAATGGTCTCCTGGTCAGAATCAGTATATCCCCCTCCTCCTCTTTGGCAGTAGTAATGAACTCTCATTGCAGGGTGCTAGTTCCACACAAGTCATTCAGCAGTCATTGATAATGTTTCCTTGAAGAAAAGGTTTGCCTGCAGCTTCCTTTGGCAGACTGGTCTCCTTTCTGTTGATCTACTCACCTCACTTAGCCCTGGCTTCTAGTTCATAGGTGTTCACACTTCCATATTTTCTTCTTGATCTTTGAGCCTTCTCCAAAATTTCTCTCTGAGAAATCTTTTTTTCCTCTTGCATCATTTGTTGACAAGTTTCTCCATAGTTCATAGCTTTCACAATGATTAACAGGTTGTTTATGTGTAAGATATGATTCTATGCTTATAAATAAAGAACTCCTTTATCTTAAAAGGTTAGTTGGAGTTTGTATGCTAACACCCTTGTCAGCCAGGCTTAATCCAACTTAACAGCCACACAGGAAGCTCCTAAATCAGACAGTTTTGAAAATAGGAATTATTTTCAGGCAAAGTAAGCTTACATTTATGTGTTGTTCTTATAAGCATCAACTTGCATCCACAGTTGGGAAAAAAATGCAAGACTTTGTGGATCTTTGCACTGACCTGCTACAGCTTTTCCTGTGCTATGTAGCATGTATGATTATTTCTGAAGTCAGGAAGATCTAACTAATTTTATTTTATTTTATTTTATTTTATTTTATTTTATTTTATTTTTTAGTGTGTAGCTTCTTTTGTTAGTGCAAGTCTGATAATTTCAGAACAAATAATTAATGACTGAATTATTACTTCAGTAATCAGCTGATTCTGCAAAAAATGTACTAAGGAGGCAGTATATCATGCAAATTATGTACATACATACTGTCACAAATTAAAAAAACAAACAAAAAAACAACCAAAAGAAAATTGGTTAACAGCTCATGATAAAATGGGTTGACTCTTAATATTGAATAAATTACAGCATTTCAGGTAGACCTGCTTAGAGAATAGGATATTCTGTTTATGACATATTAACCATATAAATCACATTTTTCTGTAACAAAAATGAAAACAAACCCAACATTTTTTTGAGAATGATTTTTTCTAAAATATTTTTAGTGATAATACCTCTTTAACATTATAGTTTATTTCAGTACATAAACCAGTATGACTGTGAAAACAATGTAAGCATGAGTATCTATTTTCAGTATTTTACAAACTTCATTAAACGCTAAGATACTTTTGCCTGAAGACTTTTAAAGAAAGCCAAGTACAAAAGTGATATTATGTGGAACTGAGAAGATAAAAACATTCAGGCTTTGTTTCCTGGTAATTTTCATACTTGGCATGCACATTGCAAATATTTATACCTGAACTCACCATTCTAGGCTCAGTTTATGATCAACGGGGAAAAATATCTAAGCTCAGAGGCATGATTCATGCAACATTAGATAGCATTAAGATTGACTAAAAGCAAGATCATATCTTCCTAAGATGAATCACTTCCCCAGTACTAGATTCTGCAGGAAGCGATCCTGAATTTCAAAACCATGGGATAAATTAAGGCCAGATAATTTTCTGTAGAGACTTGCAGAAGAATGGCAAATGTATCTTTGATAGAATCTTCTTTTTTTTGAGAACAATGTATGTTTTGACAAAATTAATCTCAATTTACTTTGAAGAACCTAATTCACTTCATTCTAGTTTTCAAAGAAACCTGAAATTCACCTTTCTTATATGCCAAGCCCTTGGATCTGCAAAATAAGCCAAGAACCAGCTTTAAAAATGTATAATTTCTGGAAAGTGATAGCACTCATAATCAAAATTTGAAAAGGCATAATTTTACTTTAAATTTGTACACAACTGAAACTGAGAAGAACGCTGAGGAACAATTACTTTATTCAGTGTCTGCGGTTTTTACCACATGTGCTGAGACATATAAAGGTATATTATTTATAATTATTCTATGGTGAACTGGGACTCCAAATCAACGATGGTGGGTTCTATTCAAGAAGACAAGAAAGTCATCACTACGCTTATATTTTGCATTAGGCTAATGCTACAAAACATTACTCATCTTGACATTAATCATTGTTTAGTTTTGAAATTTTCAATTATATGTTGTTTGAAGTTTACTTCTAATTGCAATTTTTGTTGTAGAATAAAAGATTATTAATGTCCCAGTGTGACTAAAATACAGTTTCCACAGGTTTTGGCAGAGTGAAATCTAGGTGGTTTTGTCTTATTTAGTGCAATGATTTTTTTATTTTTTTTTTAACAAAACAAACCCTACACTGCAATACAGGGAGAATTTAGTCTTTCATCTTAACACTGAGAATAATACCAGGAAACATGAAGATACACAAAGATATTGGCCATTAAACAATCTTCTAACTTAGAGCTTCTAGACAACTTCTTAAGAGTGCAAGAGCTTCTAGCATAGAGACTAACAGAAAACTATTATGAAGCACAAATAAAGTAGCTGAGGGAAGCTTATATAACAAAACATCTAAACCAGAGATATAAAGTTAAGAACATCAGTGCCATCTCCTCAACAGCAAGGACACATACAGATTTTGTTGGGAAAGGTGACAGTTATAGGGAAAGACATATCTCACCTACTTGTCTGCAAATTTAGTCTTAGAATTCTCCTTTCCAAAACTACATTTTACAAACTTACCTCCCATGTGTTGTTGAAAAGATGGTTTTCTACACAGCCCACTGTTGTGGTTGTTTGGCATTGTTTGGTTGGTTGGTTGGTTGGTTTTAAAAAAGTATCTTTTCATTGAAGAAATCTACTACTAATCACTTTTGCTTGCACCAAGAATATGGAATTAGGCATTATGTTTAGCAAGAATAAGTGGAAAAATTATATTTGTAATAACAGTCAACAATTAAACCTCAGCTCCCTCTTCCTAACAACCCCCTCATTCCCCCCCAAAAAGTCCAGTGTTCGTTGCATCTCTGAAATTGCAATATTAATATAAATGAATGAACATAGTAGAAGTTAATTGGAAGATTATGATAATTTTCCCCTGATATTACATGTACATATCTACTTTGCTGGCATTGCATAGTTGCATCATATGTTGTTATCTTCTGAAGTACTCTGGAAAGGCTTTAGAAAAATTCTATTAGCCAAGGACAATTTATTCACTGACATGCATATTGTATTTCTGCCACTTCTATGTTAACCTTGCAGGAAGGACAGAGATATTTATGTCACAGCTTTTAAGTTCTTCTGGCAACTTTTCAAAGCTGCTTTATTGTTATTGAACACTGTGAAGCTCTTTTGCATCATTTTCCTGTGTTCTAGCTTTTCATTTCACTGAGGTTTTATTTGTTGATATGCTTGAACATTCAAGCTATGCTCTTACTACACATTCATTTCTGATACTTCTGAAATAGTACGAGGAGATCAAGAAATTAATATGAAGAAAATGGAAGAAACTTACCCATATCTTCCATGGGTCTCAGTTTATTAATTTAATCATTGACCAAATTACATTGCCTCACATTACCATATGGGAAAAGCATCAAGTCTGATTGTAATTTCAGAAATTATTAAGAAATATACAGATTTCTAGTTTTGACAAGTCTTGTTATTCAAGTATCAGAAATTGCATTGTCTTACAAGATAAAACCTAATGATAGATAGTAAACGTTTAAGGTCATAGAAATCATACCAATAAAGTGTCACAGTATGATGTTTCAAAATTGTATTTAGTTTTTACTGATCTTATAGAACATTTGTTGCCAACGTTTGGACTTCCAAATAAGTTTTCCAATTGTACTGAAGAAGGAAAGTGAGGATTCTGATCATTAGAAAGTGGCAACTATAGGATTCCCTCAGAACTGTAAGAGTTTGTGAGGTGTAACTTTCTCAGAAATTCTTTCTCTATTTAGTTATTGATTTAGCCTAATTAACAACAGTTATTCTTTATATTCAGACTTCAGTCTGAAATCCCTCTATGTCCATAGGGAAATATAAAAATAAGGATTGCCTTAAAAAAAATGATGTGTAGTGGAAGAGACAATCATAGAAATGTTTAGGGATGGTTATTGGCTGTGAAACAGTATATCGATACAAACAGGTGAAATGAAGATTTATTTTTTTTCCCAAAATCCAGAGCTTAAATGTGTAATAGGGTGAAAAAAATAGGAATTAAAAATTAGATCCCTGTTTAGGGAGTAACATTTTCTTTTAAGTATTTTAAAAAATAAAGCATTTTTGTCTCTCCTTATGAATGTAAGAACTTATCACAGTTTTCTTCCTTCTATGACATTACAGTTTATCACACAATAGTGGAGGATTAAAGTTCAGAATTTGAAAGGTTCTTTTCAACCCTTTCTGAAATGGAACATTATCTTTTAAATAACCTTTAAAAATCTTTACGTAAAAATAATCGGCATGACTTTCTACAACTCCTGAAATTTATTACAAATAAAAAATTGACCAGTGTTTTCAGAGACTTGTGCTGGTCTTCAGTAACCATCAGTGCTGTAAAAGATTCAATCTTATTTGTATGGATGTCTAAGAAAATGCTGCCTAAGCTGCATGTTATTGAAAATGCTGTGTCCAGAATTGTAATTCACTCCAAACAATTCAGCATGTCACTCTAGTCTTGAGGGAAAGTCACAGTGCAGCTGCTTGTCAAATATCAGATTTACTTTAAAATTGCTTTAATGACTTCTACAACAACATACAGTTTTGAATTTACAACTGTAGCTCAGGAGTGGCAGTTGAAATGGGAGTGGGGAATAAAACAAACACTATTACAGAAATAAATCACTATACTAGAGATACCCATAAAACTCAATTTACCTCCTCCGGCAGAACACTGGAAAGGGTAATGTTTGAGGAATCCTCACTAGGGTTTCTGAGTATGATCCTAAGCAATAAGAGGTGCCTTTGGTCCTATATGCCAGAATAAATAATTATTTTACTAGGAAAGACTTAAAGATGCATTCGTATTTCCTGAAGAAACAGACAAATATATAATACATTAATATATACAAATGGATCATGCTATCTTCTTAACAGCATATATGCAGCATGTATATATATGTATATATAGATATGTGTGAACAAGTATACACATGTGTACATAATAGCATACGTATTAAGCACATTCTATAGATGTTGCTATTCTATTTCTTCATGTTTCTATACAGCCAATTCTTTCCTATAGTTCTTGCTTTTTTGTCGTTTTATACTGTTCTTCTTTCCAATGACTAGGGTATTATCATAAAACTTCTGTACATCATTATCTTGGGTTTTTGATCTGCAGAAATTGGTCCTCTTTCAAATGAAGGCAATATTATCTTACTTTCTCAAATATCTTGTACTTAAATGTATTCATTGCTGAGACTCATAAAACTAACTCAGATTATTTCAATTTAGTCATAGTATTGAAATACAAAATTTGCCTTTGTAGTGTAAAAGCGACATTCAACAGAGATTGTACAATGCATCACATGTCATACAACTTACATTCTTTTAGCTAAAGCTCAGCCATAAACTGCTGTGGAATTATGTAGGTTTTCCTTAGGGTACCAATAAACCTAGATCTTCCCGATCAGCTTCACCTGGTGCCTCCATCAACATAACCTACTTATGGGCCCAGAAGCCTCATTTCAGCCTGGGTCTTCACTTGTTACCTGACCTGTGTTGTAGTCTTGGGGATCACCAGCTCAGCTGAAGCAGTAATTGATCTCATTGATACTGACCTGTGGACAGTTTTCCCAACTTGACCTCAGCCCAGCCTCATCACTATGGCCCTGCCTGAACACTTTTGGGCTGTGCCTGATCCTGATTCCCCTCACCAGGTTTGATCCTATGTACTCTAACTCCTGAACTTTGCTATAAATCTGTCTTCTTTGAGTGTTTGGAACAAAGGATTTAAATCTAAACTGACTTTCATTGGACTAATTGTGTTTCCTTATGACTTCTTAGTTACTTGCATAGTAATTTTTTGTAGGAACTCTTTTCCTTGACCGAAAAAATCTGAGAAATATTTAAGCAAGTAACTACCAGTATCTATCAGACCAGGGAAGCCTGGAGAATTTAATGGGAGGTTGCGAAGTGTATTGCAAGACAAGAGTGGTGAAGTATGTTCAGACTAAGTAAAACTGGCAGCATAAATAGCTTTTGAATGGATGTATAACCTTTTTAAAGGCTATTTGTTCTCCCTCTTTTAGTTTTTTCTGACTGAGATAAATTATTCGCTTGAGGTCTGAGATACTGTGGGAAATTCACTGAAAACATAAAAGTAGTGTATTTCTGAGTATTAGAAAAGACTTCAGACATCTGAAGTTTTGTCCAGATATCTGAGATATTAACTGATTCTCCTTCTTATCCCATTATTTCCTTCTTTTATATGAGTACAGCCTCATATTGTGTATATTTTTTGAACTTTATTCTTTTTCAGTGTTATCCTGACCTCTATTGGTTCTCATACTATCGAGTGATCCCAAAACTTCTACTTGCCTTCACACCTAAGCAATTAGCTAAAATATAAACTTGTTCACAAATTAAAAATTATGAACTTAAAAAAAAAAAAATCTCTGTATTTATACAGAGGTACAGAAAGTCGCTTGGGGAATATGAATGTATCATTGTAACCTTGTGGTGTTATATAGGCATGTCCTTTGTGAAAGGACCAAGAGGACTCCAGCCGGCCTTACGGATGTTTAGCAGGCTCATATGGAACCCCACTGCACTCCTTTACAAGGATTTCAGGAGCCCCATTTCAAGCTCAGCCCTGGGTACCCAGCCCAAACCCCAGTGACACTGTGTGTGGATTCCCAGCCCTGTCTCTGCCCTTTAGCCCTGCACTTCAGGTAGCTTGGCCCCTGGACAGGCCATTTGGATGCAGTGTAGTTTGGCTCTGGCTCCATCTCCTGTTGCTCCTGACAGTATCCAGCAGCCAGACCTTGCTCCTGGCTTCCCATTTGAAATGTTAGGAGCTGTTCACTGACACTAGCACTGGTCCTCAGCTCTGCCCTATACCCTCAGGACCTGTGGGATGGCACTTACTGGGGAAGACATGGCTCACCTTGAGATCCTCATGGTGCATGGCTCCTCTTCTTCCTTTCTCTTCTTTGAACAGCAATTTTATGGTTGCAGCACAAAACGTGTAAGAAATGTAGATGGTAGACCTCAGAACTGATTATGATTTGTTTAGTATTTTCATTAGGAAAGAGTAATAAAACTATGTTGTGTTTCAAGAGAAATAAATGCAGGTCTAAGACTCCTGAACAAGACTAACACATCTTTCAAGTTTAATGTGAAAATTTCTAAGTCCTCAAATCCAAACCACAGTTTTATTATTGATTTTGATAGTTCTTCCCAAATTCCAGAGTTTCAAAAGGAACTTATCAGAGCAAGGGGGATCTAGTCTCTGTGATTCCAGTGTCCCTTCATGTCTGTTGAATCAAGAATTAAGAAAGCTTTAAATGGAGACTTAAAAGCATAACACTACAGGATAATGCAGGAAGGAAGGTAACTCAGGAGGTCTCTAGCTCATCCTCTGGCTCTAAAGAATGTCACATTTGAGGTCAGGCAAGGTAGCCCAGAGCTTGATTGGTCTACATGTGTCTTGAAAACTTACCAGGACAGAGACTGTATATCCTTTCTGAGCAACCTCCTCCATTGCTTAACTGCCCTCATGGTGACGAAGGTATTCTTTACATCTACTCTACAGTTCACTTCTTTTAATTTATGCCTGTTTTGTCTCATATTCCTGCCATGTGCCATTGTGAAAAACCTTGATCTGTTTCCCTGATGACCTCCCCATAGATATTGGACACTACATCTAGGTCCCTCCTCAGCTGTCCTTTGTCCAAGTTGAACAAGTCCTGCTCTCTCAGCCTTTGCATACAGAGCAACTGCTCCAATCTTGACTTTCTTAGTAGCCCTCCACTACCTCCACAAGTCTGTGTTGGACATCCCAAAACTGCACACAGTAACCTAGATGTGATCTAATGAGTGCTGGTAGAGAGAAGCAATCTTTTGCCTCAGTGAACTGCCTATGCTCTCTTTCATACAGCCTCAGATGCTCTTGGCCTATCTGCTGCCAGGGACACCAGAGACTTTTTTCCCCAGAGCTGCTCTCTAGCCTGTCAGCCTGTAATGCTGCTGGGGGTTTTTCTTCCCAGGAGCAGATATTTGTATTTGTCCCTGTTGGATTTCATGAAGTTGCCATCTGCCAATTCCTTCAGCTCCTCTAAAAGAGGGAGCACTGCACTCCAGTGTCTCAACTGATCTTTCAATCTGATTTCATCTGCAAAACTGACAGGCATGTACTATGACACTTCTTCCAAGTCATTGATAAAGATGTTAAACAGGAGAGCTTTCAGTACAAAATTGTGTGCTATGCTCATCATTACTTGTCACCACTACCTCTATGCTCTGAGTGCAACCATGTAAAGAGGTTTTTAAACATCCCTTTGTCTACCCAACCAGACCTTAAAGCCCCAACAAGGATAAAACAATACTGTAGCAGTCAGTACTGAAAACCTTGGTAAAGCTGAGCTGAATGGCATTCACTAGTCTCTACCTGCCCTTAAATCTAGTTATTCTATTACAGAAATTACCAGATTAATCAGCTATGAATTACCCTTGGTAAATTCATGCTTGCTATTCCTAATCATGCTTCTCTCCTTCATGTGCCCAGAAATATGTTCCAAGAGGTGTCATTCCATGATTTTCCTCACCAAAGTGAGTCTGACTGACCTATAGGTTTGTGATTTGTTCTTTTGGTCTTTATTTTGAAGATGGTACAATAGTTGTCCTCTTGTGATTATTAGTGTCCTCCCTGATCTCCATTACCTGTCAAAGATTATGACAACAGCTTCACAAAACATTTTCTACCTCTCTCACCACAAGATGCAGCCTATTGGATGCAATGGGTATTCATTAGTAAAGGTCACTCAAATAACCTTTGACTTGATCCTCATCCACTGTTGGCATTTTTCCTCCACCTTAAACCTTTTCATTAATCACAAAAGCCGGGGAGACCTTGTTGGTGGAGACTGAGGAGAAAATGGCACAGCTACTGAGACTTGCAAGTCCTTTTTCTTTTCAGTCTCCTATATTTAAGCAATCAAATAAGTTTTATTTGGAAAACTCTTTTCTTTTTGTCCTTGATTTTGATTTGAATACACATCTCTTATAAGTTAGCGTACAGAGGTCTTAGATGCAAAACAAGTTCACCTTATCTTCTTACAATGGAAAAAGGACTGCAAAATATTACCTGTATTTTGTCTTCAATTTTAGTCTCTATATGAGCTTTGTTCATTTTCATGATTTGCATTTGTTTGCTATACATGAAAATATTTTAGAAATGTTTAGTTAGCAACAGCAGCTTTCATTTCCGTTATATTTGCTACATATAATTATAAAGATATTCTCTAGTTCGTTATATGTTCTAACTATGCTGGTATTATACCACCCTGTAGCATAAAACTTTGCTGAGAATGAGAATAATCTTAAGTCTGTGTAACAAAAAATAATGTAAAGACTTTTTTTTGGCTGGTTTAGATTTCTAAAATATGTAATAAGAGAGACCATTTGCATAAGCTTATGCATATGCACCATGGAAAACTAAAACATCTTAGAAACGTGATTATTTAATTAAAAAGTTAGATTTGTTCATGTAAGAACCTTAGGACTAGCAATCTGTAGAAAAGGAGGAGAGTCTCATCGCATGATCATTTCCAAATGTGACATGACAGTATTTAAATTTCCATGACTGAAATGAGTATAAAATTATTATATGAATGCACCATGTGGTATTGTGTGTTAACAGATGCTGTGAATGCCCTAAAGGACAGGGAGGTACTTAAAACATAATATAAAACTTTTCCCATACTTATTCTTTCTCAATCCTGAAGTAATCTTAGGTGAGTATTTACAAAATTGCATTATGCCAAACAATAACACTATCTTAGCACAGTTTTTTTATCAGTAGACAGATAAGATAATCTATATTTACAGCAAGTTAGCACAATAAATATTGGCTGTTTCTCTTAAAGGGACAGCATTGAAATACCTAAAAATCACCACAAATTGTGTTTAATATGAAATTATTTTATTGAACATCCAGAGTATTTATATCTTGAAGAATGTAACACAAGTGTATAGTTTTCTTAAACTACAGGCAACTGCTCATTATTTTATTGCTATATTCAAAAATTGAAGTGCAACACTAAGCTGAAATCAGTCTAAAATAAAGTAGTCTTGGATATGAAAACACTGACAAAAAAAAGATGCTTTGTTAAGTTTTATGATTGGTTTACCTGCAGATTATTGAAAACTACAGAATGATAATATGTCTCCACTTATCTGTACTTTATGGAAATAATTTGTTCTGCCTGTAACTGTAGAAGTACTTAGGTATACAACATTCTGCTCTGTGGAGAAATGGTGTAAATCAAGAAATGATAGCCAGCTATTTAATTAATGGCTAGTGTTTTACTGAACAGCTGAATAGACTATTGTTATTTGGCAATCACAGTTCTCTCTCTTTTCATTCCGTTCTTGCTTAATGCCTCAATCCTTCACAGAAAAAAATACAACTAGCATACTAAGATAGTCCTTAATTCATGGAGAAATTTAGGATGAGGTGATGTAAGCAAAAACCCTAATGTATTCATAATTATAAATTCCATCTCATAGCACACTATGGACAAAATCTGTTGCAAGTTTTCATCTTATGCTTATCAGATTAAAATATACGTTACTGTATAAAAAAAAAAATTACACATCAGAGTAAAATGGAAAACTTTCAAACATAAGTGTGAATTTAGCTGTTTAAAATGTCCTGACAGTGCTAGAAACTCAGAACCATAATTACAATTACTGCCATTTATCCCAGGTCTATAGCTTGCTACACAATTAGCTCATTACAGTCTGTGACCATCTAGGAGTCTCAGTGATGGCCTTAGCAATAATAGCATAATCTGTTAAAAAGAGAAATACAAATAGACTGTAATGCAGCGGTGATAAATTAGAAGGATTTATCTTAATAATTTTCCTTAGATGCTTCCTCCATACAACCTAGGAGTGCAATGACAGTTTTCAGTTCCCTGTAGCCTTATTTTCTACTGCTTCTAGTAAAGTCCAGCACTTTCAACTAGTCTATTGATTATAGATATAAGAAGATGCATTTATACTTCTGTATTTGGGCATGGCTTTGTTTTCACTTATGAAAGTATGCAAGCATATATAGATGATGCTTAATTTTAACAGCCTGTATTGACTCATCCAACAGGGCCAAAGGAACACACCTCATATAGCAAAGTATATGTATATGTATATATGTATGTATGCATGTATGTATGTATATAATTTGCTTATATCCAATTATCAACAGAAAAAAGGAAAATAAAAGACACTATTACAGAAAAAACACATAGTACACAACTTTCCTAGTGTCTATTCATTTTCTCTGTAGTGCTCTCTCTCCCAATATTATTTTCTGTACTTAGGCTGACGAATCTTCAAGAAGATGTGATGAATTTTGTGATGTGATGGATCATCAGTGTATTGAGTCCTTCTCAGTGAGGAGTGTAATGGTGACAGGGAGATCTGCCTCCTTACTATACAATTTGTTTGGGATTATTATTCATTTCTGAGTAGTGTTCTGGGCAAGCTTTTCAATCAAAACTGATTGCTGTCTCCTACAGCTGTTCTTGATACAAATTTCTGAAATTTCATCCAAAGTGTAACTGTAAGAAAATAAAAATTACATGGCAAAGAATGGAAAACAAAAAGCAGAAGTGTACAACATATGAAGATAATAGGAAAACACAAGCAGCCTGAAGAAAAATAGATTGAATTCTCACTAATAACTGTTTAACAAAAAACATCTGAGGATATTATATGTTTACGTAATTCCTTTTTTATTTACTGTCATATGCAGATTTATTGGGAAATCAGTCCTTACACAAAATAATTATTATGAATTTCATTTCAATAATATTGCAAGCAGTTTGTGCATCATAATATTGAGTTACATTAATATTCTCCCCTGGAGGATTTTGAAGATTAAACTTGATATCCTGTTCTTACATTAATTATTAAATCACAAAAAGAAACTCAATTTCAAGTAACTCTTCCCTTATAGTATTCCACATTAAAATGCTGAATTGCACTTGTCTTTGTAAATGAACTTATTTAAATCTGAGAGTTTCTATGAAAACAAATATCCCTGAGATTAAATACAATTGTAATTGGTTCATTACCTAGGATGACGCTTTATAGAACAAATTATTTAGAAATGTATATTCCCCACTGAAAAGATTAAAAATATTGCACATTTAACATTAACCAAGTTTTATCACTTAATTAATGAACTCATTTCTTATGAATGTTCAGTCATTAAAAATCATTGCAATTAAAGAGAGAATACTTTTTATTATGCAATATTTCAGAAAGCATATTCAAACCTATGTATTTCTGCTTTTTTGGAAGTATGTGTAAGTAGGGATCAGGAAGAGTTCTTGATCATCCTGTATAGCAGACACCATCAAGAGTTTTAAGGTGCACAACAGATGGAAAACAGCTATTTCTGACAGAAATAATGATGAAGTTTGAAGACAGAACTGTATCTTGTCATATATTCTTATAATTATTAAAAAAAAACTTGTAAAAAATGATCTGTAGTGCAAGTTTGTTCGTATTGAAATAGTATTTTATAGTCATTAGTCAAATTTTGTGGAAAGAGCATGGCAATAATTCAAGTAACTATTTGCAGTAACTTTAAGTAAATGTAAGTTGTCAAATATATGTATGGTACCTGGTAAAAATAAGATTTCACTGTACCAACAGCTATTTTTGAAAACAGCTTTTCTACAACATGGTTGATTCTATTGCAAAATGAAGTTAGAATAACTTGAAGATGTTAGTAGCAGAGGTTCTGACCATATTTTTCAATGTAAGTTGCTTTTGTTCAACAAGAAAATTTAAAGTCGTAGCTGACTCTTGAAATGATATCTTGAAGTCATCTAGTCCATACCTTTCCTCAAACAAGGATTAGCTTCAAAGTTGACTGTTCAGGTCCTTGTCCGAAAAATCTCTGTCTTCAAGAAGGTAGAATGCCTAACCTCACTGGGCAACCATTTCTCCTCTCTTTGTGATCAACCCTATCCTTTCTTCTAGATAGAATTTTCTTGCTGTTACATACCTCTGAGAATTATATTCTGGTCTTCCCTATAACACCTTTTTCCCCCCTCAGATATGCAGCTGAAAAGGAAAATTAGATTTCCCCTAGTTTTCTCTTTCCAAGCAGAACAATCCTATTTTCCTCTTCTTGTACATCTTATATAAGCCCTCAACTACCTCAGTGTAGGTATCTTCTCCAGAGCAAGATAAGTAACTCTTAAGACTGGCTTTCCAACATCTACAGTGAGAATTTATATACTCTGATTTCTGAGTGACCTGAACTCTGTAGACATCTTAATTTAGGAGACTGGGCCACGAGAGCTGGAGGAGACAAAGAAAAAAAACAAACAAACAAACAAAAAACAAACTCTGAATACTAACAACATTACACATTTATGTACTGCTACATGTGGAAGACTCCCTGGTTAACTATGTTGGCCTTCATGAACATTCATTCTCAGGTAGAGGCTTATTGAAAACTTAGATAAACTGTTCCAGTCTGGCTCAATATTAATTATTTTCCCAACCAGCAAAGACATTCTGCAAATTAAAAGATAAATTTCACTTCCTCCTATGTTTTAGATGGGGTTTACTCTATCTGAAATTGATTCCAGGCACATGAAATGCACAGTCTTGTCACGATTACCAGTACTAGGCTGGATGTTCAAGGGTAAGGTTCCTTCCACTCATCATGTCATTGCTACATGGAGTAAATGGGTTGTATTAATCACACTGAGAGCTCAGATAGGAAATCCCAATTGTCCAGGAACTGTAGAATTGGTCACGGATTGGCCGGAAGGTAAAGAATTTGGTATGACACCAGAAGAGGTAGTGACTTCGGCTGAAGAAACCCTGCCATATAATCTGTTACCACTGAGGGTATTGGATTTGGTGTTGGTTTTGTATATATTTCATTTTATTGTTATTATTTTAAGTAGTTTTTCTTTTCCAATCCACAAGTCTGTCTCTCATTTTTATTCCTTATCCCTTCCCATGGGAGGGAGGAGAGAGGGTAATAGAGAGCATCTATCACTTGGTTAGTGGCTTGCCCAGCCCTAACTCTTGATGTATATGCACAAAAATTGTTTCTAAAATGACCTGAAATTGTTGTGTCTCATACTTCATGCCTGATGTATGATGTGAGAGGTGTTTTATATGCTTGATATGAGATGAAATGCATAAATAACCTACTACTTTTCAAGACTGAGCTATGTGACTGTGTTCAACTTACACAAATAAATTTTTATATAATACTACAACAAAATCTACCTAATTTGTATTACAAGCCAACTAGAAACTGTATTGCTGTTTCTGTGTCCTGGTTTGGGCTGGAGCGTAACTCAAATGATAACATTCTCTTAAGTTAAATCTCTTACCAACTGCTTAGTATTATGAAACCTTAACATCAATATAGAAGCTCTTTTGGCGTGTGTATTGCAACATGTCTTGCAAGAAAACTTGCTTTCCCTTTGAGAAATGCTTGTCAAGAATGCCAATATGAGCAGATTTTTTAGCCTCTTGAGCAGTACTCTGGAAAATCAAGACTATGAGCTACTATGTAGCCTACTATTCCTCTCCACATTCTGTTCTCTTTCATGGTTGCTAACCGTTAGTTTATGTCCTATGATTTCTATGTAGGGTATGGATTAATAACTGTTTCAGGATTTGCTTGCATTCTGTTTGTTTTTAATCCACTCAGTTGTTTTTTCTTGTTTTATATGTTAGTTACAAATTGTCTTCACGTTTTCTTTTTCTGTGTCTGCAAAGCACCCAATACCATGGAGATAGGGAGGATTTTTATTTAAGTCGACTTTTGAAGAGGTGGCAAATGAAAGTAAAGAAACTGAATAACAAACTCAACAAGCAAGTTTATGGACAGATGGACTAGATCTACCGTACAGAAAACTGATGACTTCATTATACTATGTTTTGAATTCTAATAACACTGTCAGCTTAGTGAAGATAAAAAGCTTTATTTTGATAACTCTATGATGAAAATTCATGTAATTTTATTATCTACTTTTTTGTTAAAAATGGTGATTTATCTTAGAAGTATCTTCTATTCATCAGACTCTGAGTCTAAACCTTCAATTCTTTCATTAGAGCTCTCATTATTTCCTCCCTGTGCTTAAAACAGTGATATAGGATTTTCTGTCTGCTACATATTAATCACAGGCAGTATATCTCATTACTATTCTTTCCAAAAGAAAAAACAAATGGCATGAAATTCTTTTACTGGATCTGAAATGTTTCCATGGTTTAGAAGGCATGTGTTTGATAAATGTATTTAAGCTTTCATTACCTCGTGAGGGGAAAGAAAAGAAGCTACAAGCCAGATGATTAGAATGTTAGAAAGATCTTAGTTATGAGGAAAGAATACTTCTTATCTGTATTTATTCACTGATGTTGAAGAGTTGCCATAATAAAATTTAGTATTGCATTAATTTAATTTGAAGTTGCCATTAAATATAGTGGTACTCATCTCTGGCCTCCACTCCTTTCTAGCTATGTAAGGGTGGAGAGGATAATCTTTAGCAATTAAATCACCAGTTTTCATTCACCACATGGCAACTAAAAACGTAATAACCAAATGATACTGAAAGAAAGAAGAGAAGGTGGTCTTGCCCTTTATGAAATCAGCAAGGAATTGCAGAATTAAAGCATGCTGCACATAGGTACCAAATTTTTGATAGTGAGGGGCTGCAGGAGTGGCCTCTGTGAGTAGAAACTGCAACTACTCCATGCTAGACATATCCAGTTCTAGTCATTCCAAGGGACCTAGAGCAGCATGGGGCTACATTTTGAATTTGTGCTGAAAAGAATGTTGATAACACAGGGATGTTTTAGCCATTTCTGAGCAATGCTTACACAGCATCAAAGCCCTTCCTACTTCTTATGTATCCTTGCCACTAAGTAAGCTAGGGTTGCATAAGAAGTTGGGAGGGGACACAGCTGAGACAGCTGACCTAAACTGTCCAAAGTGATATCCCATACTATATGACATTGTGCTCAGCAATAAAAGATGGGGGAAGAAGTGTATATGGGGGCAGGGTATTTACACTTACAGTGTTTGTCTTCTCAGGTAACCATTATGTATGATCTCAGATCCCTGCTTTCCTGGAGATGACTGAATAACTGCCTGCTGGAGGCCAGTAGTGAATTAATTCCTTGTTTTGCTTTGCTTGTGCAGTTTTTGTATCACCTATTAAAATGTCTTTATCTCAACCCACAATATTTCTCACTTTTATCCTTCTGATTTTCTCCTCCATCCCACTAGTGGGGAGTGAGTGAGCTTAACTGACTACCAGGTTTACACCACACCACCACATTATGGCAGAGGAATTCCAGCCTCACCCATTTTAACAAAAATGTCTGTGTTGAAATTGACTTTCATATAGACTTCAAAATGAGAAAAATATGCAGGTGTGTTACTTTAAAAATGGCTTAGGCAGCTCCATGAGATAAAAATTATGCCTTTCTCTAGGACAAGAGCTGAGTTGTAATCTGCTGGCTTGCCCCAGTACCAGCTTGCAATACAGTGTGCCAACTCCTGTTTATGAATGATCAGCTCCACCCTCTAGCTTCTTGCTCAGTGGGCAATTCAAAGCAATGCTATGTATTTCAATGAATGTTTTTGCTCAGAAGCAGGAGAAGAAAAGGCTATTTATGTCCTTCTTTATCACCAGTTTATGTACAGATCCACAAGCATCCCAGTTCTTCATATTTACTAAAATGAACTCATATCAATTTATAAAAAAATCAGAAATAAATGTCATACATCTTTACCAGGAAATAGATAAACAAATAAACAATCAAATAAATAAACAAACAGATTTTGCAGTGAGGCAATACCTAGAAGATGGGAGTTGAGTTTTTTATTTTTGGTATTCCAAAAGAAAGTTACTGGGAAAAAAAACAATTTTATATTAAAAGTCATTCTTATACTAGAATTAAAATTCAATCCCTCTGAATTATAATGGACATTCCATTGCATTCTCAAGGGTATCTCTGGTTACCCTAAAGTCACCTATTTGGTATGAATAGAGCTTTTGGCATAATATGATGTGAAATCCAATATCATAGATGCTGTCTTGTGGTCTTTTTCGTTAGTTGAGTGTTCTCAGGATACTGATGATGATGCTCGTATGCTCCAGGACTAATAAAATTCCCTATGGCTAAATTTTTGTTGTAAAGTATGGTAATTTTCTAAGTGAAAACCAGGGTATTATTAAGCTATATATTGTTGTTAGTAATGTTGCAACTTTTACTGCAGATATCTGAATGTCTCCAGTAACTATTTGCTGAATCTATCCTCAAAGGAAAGTGTAAAATATTGCTGAATTATTGTTGTCAAAACTAACAGAGGCTTTGTGTTACAGTGACAGTCTGTGGTATTAAAAAAAATTAAAAAAGGACATTAGGCAGAGAAAAGAATAAAAACAACTTAAACAACAACAAACTGAAAAAAAACCACAGTTCCTACACAAGTTTTTTTTCTCTGTTTTCCTGTAATCCTTCCCTTTTATCATTTGAATCTCAAATATCATATTTTTTTTATTAAATTTATTTTTCCTGGTTTTAGAGTAGATTTTGTTTCCTTAATGATTTTCTTAGAGACTCTCTCCTTTAACATTTTTTTAAAAAGGCAATAAAATCCACAGGTGCTGTTTCACAGTCACAACCAGTCTTGTTACAATTGTTCTTACACTGAAGCTAATGGGACATATGTTGACTAGTACTTACACCTGTTGAAAAGCCTCCTTTATATTATGATAAATTAATAATTCACAACAGAAAATTTAAAGACACAAGCTGAGTCACAAAAAGGAGAGCAAAACTACTAAAAAATTGAGTTAACTTCTGTCACAATATCACGAAGTACAAGAAAGAATAAAAATTATGAAGAATTTTTGAAAAAGTAAGGTATTTACATGGCGGATTTGATTCTTGTTTTAAAGCATACGTCTATGAAACCACTATTGACAGGAAAGCTGAAATGCAAAAGAATAGGTAGGGCTAAATACTTCAACATTGTGTCCAAATATATATGAAGAAAAAAATATATTTAGGAGTCTGTGGAAACACTTCTTTTTTAAAACTTCATATTAAAAAAATAGAAGTTTTCAGATTCTGAACCTTATTAAGAGAAACTCAGGTTATGGGGATGGAGTATTTGTGGGTTTTTTATGAAAGATCTGAAAGGAAATGAAAGTTTCAACATCTCTACTTGCAAAGTATGTATTTTGTATAACTATCATAACTCTCAGCTGAATTAGGCTATGGAGAATCTAATACAATAACCTGGCAACATTGAACAGTGTAGATTAATTTTTTTATGTTTACATATGTGTTGGCTTCTGCTTTGGTTTTTTTCCTGTTCAAGAATTCCCATGTGCCCTGCGACTATTCCCAACACATGCAAGATATATCCTTGCTTTCATTCCATGAAAACACTGTTCTGCTGAATAGCAAAACAATCTTCATGTTATTTTTGACACCTTAGACAGAGAAACAACAGAAACCAACACATATAAGAAATATGCAAAGGTACATAACTACAATCCAGTGTAGATGGGTGCGACTTTAGACATTATTTGAAAAGTGCTTGTTTATCTCTGGTTTATAGGAAGATTTTTTTGAATGACTTAGCCTCAGAAAACTAACCTGTTAAAATCTAGGTTAGAGAAGATAAACTACACATACAGAATCTTAGATATTCAAAAAGAATACAGTGGGGTAAGCAGACTAAGGATTTGTGGGCAGAAGGGAAACAAAAGGCTACCTTCAGAGAAAGATTCACTGTAGGTGGGAAAACGTGAAGTAGTAAAATAATGAGACCGAAGATGGTGAATTGTTACAAAAGCCATACACAAGTGATGAGATATTAAATTCTGTAAGACTTCAGAGGACATACAAGAACAGTCACAAGTATAGCATTGCAACACATCAAATTTAGCGTTTTCACATCTGTTAGCCCACCCATCTTTTACTAAATTAGTAATAAAAGGACTAATGGCTCTTCAGGTGTTTCTGGGTCTGCTTGTTCTTTCCTTTTAGTTTAGTTTTAGCTGCACACCATGTTGCCAACAATCTGGTGACTCTCTTCTGACTTGCCTCTAGCATCATCTTAGCTTTTTGCAACTGCACCAGGAATTGTACCACATATGGTAGATGTTTAATAAAACTTATCAATCACTGAATCTAAATTTGTGCATCAGGGAAACAGAAGTGTTAGCAACAGACTGTTTGGAAAGATGATAAAGAACACCACACGCAAGACTGAAGAGGAAGGAAAATGAACTACCACCACTACTGATTCCATACTCCTCTCGGCAAATGACTCTGGATTCAGACAATCCACCACATTATCCCATGGTAGGAAAAATGGTTCTTGACTTTGCGTATAGGTGCTCAGAAAAGTGAGTACTGTAATGGAGAATGGGGAAAACACTAGAAACTCTGTGTGCCTAATAGTTTTAACTGAATTATTAATGGAAAACAGGAATAATTCAACAATCTGAATGAAAAGCATTAATATCACTATAATTAGATTAATGATAGCTGCTTGTTTTATTGTGATTAGACTGTTAAACACTACTCAGACCTGTGTCTACATAAAAGATGTGTTCCCTTTTTGCCCATAAGAAAATATTGTCATAAAAGTTGATTCATGTACACACGTCAGGCCTCTCATTGTTTTGTACAGGCTTGTATATGTCTTGCACAGACTGAAAGTGAGTGTGATTTGTCTTTAAATTCTCTCACACTCACAGTAGAAACAGAAAAAATATTTACGGGTCTTTGAGTGCCTGGAAGGACATACTAGATAAAAGTGATATGTCACCTAGCTAAGGAATCTATCCTGGTTTTTCTGAAGTTACTTCTGGTGTGTGGAATATGGGGTTTATTTCCATGTTGCACATCTGCATACATGACTCACTTGTGTGTACATTGGCATACACAGTTCTGCACTGAATGCACAGAACTCCTTCTCCTCTGCATCTGGTTTTCTTCAGAAAAAAAAAAGGTCAGATGTATGATATGAAGGCAACTGTTATGTTCTCCAGCAGTCCTCTACTCTGGTTGATCAGACTCTGTTCCTGAGTTTTGATGCTGAGTTGTGTTCAAGTAGCGTTTATTTCTCTGCAGTGGCTAAATAGAGAGCATATGCTCCTAACTTAGAAGTGAAACAACATGCCTAGAGATATTTATACTAAAAATTCCTATGTTTTCCTATTCTACTGGCAGTAATGTTATAAGAGTTGATAGACTAACAAAAACAGAAAGGCAAATCCAGGGCAAAATTTCTTAATCTATTTAAGGGAAAGGTTGCTTACAGAAAAGGTATAAAATAACAAGAAACAAAGTATGCTAGCATTCCTGAATTGTTTGAAAGAATAAGAATTTTAGAGGCATTCTAAGAAAAAGCTTAAAAAAAAAGAGCCTGGGGAAAAAAAAATGGTATGAAATTTTAAACCCAATTCAATTTAATGAAGAATACCACCAGTCCAATCATTCAATATAACAATGTGTGCTGACATATTCAGGTGTGATGTATCACACCCAGGAAGCTTTGTAAAGATATATAATTTCTGTATTTAACATAATAGTACAAGTTACTATGAAAGTATGGTAGATATCCATTATATAATAGCATGATAATAACTATATTGCCCTATACATTAAATCCAGGAGTAAATAACATTGACAGTCTATAATAGGGATATATTACTGTTTACTTGAATATTCTGTGGAATAGGCATGTCCTTAAGCTTATGTATAAATGAGACTTTGCTGAACTGGGATCTATTGCATAATTTTTCATGCTAGTTTGCTTTCAATAAGGAAAATAAAAGAGTAAAATGAAGCACATTAAATTAAATCTGCTTAATGTTGTAGAAAAACAGAATCTTTATTATCTATTTCTGACTACTCAATTTTTTTGTGTTAATATTGAACTATTGCATCTATCTTGATGTAACTAATGTGAATCTGCAGGTCCTTGAGTGCGTTTATATCCATTCCATGACATACGACTCATACACTTGAAGTGTTTCACAGAAAGAGCTCCTGATCCTTTCTGACATATATTGTCGACTTACAGCAGAAGTTTCCTTGGATCGTTGGGGAATAAAAGCTCCTAACATCAAATTTTGATTTATGGCCTACAAGGATTTGAAGACTGGTGTGGAAATATAAAATATGGCAAGCACACTTTCCTTTTCTGGCCAGTTTAAGTTTTAAATGTGTTAAACAAAGGCTCTTTGATCAAGAAACTTGAATAAGAAAGTTCAAACTGGGGTGTCTAGGTAGTACTAATTTGTGATGGTAGGTGTCTGCAAAGACTACTTGTGGCTATTCAGAAGTCCTAGGCATCCAGCAGTGTTCCTGCAGGAGTAATGTAGAGACATCCAGATCAGGAGATGGAAAACCATAAGCAAAGGCAGTAGGAGGAAGAATCTAGAAAGTAGGTGCCTCTATCTCCATGAATTCAGAACAATGGGCAGTCTCCTGAGGACAATAACAGCTGCTGTGCTTTAAATAGTCTCTTATTTATTGTACTCCTTCAGGCAGCAGAGATTTGTCTCTAAGTCCTCTTCAGCTTGGAGGTGGTTACGTGTGACCTTATTTTCCAGAGAAGGACCTTAATCAGAAAGCTGCAGGTGATGCTGAGGTAGAGCTAGATTCCATCCTTCTCATAGTAGCTCTTAAGAGTAATTGCAAAGGAGCTTGACTTAATAGGTTTAAGTGACAAGCATTTTCACTTTATGTGATAGCACTGAGATTCAAAATTGCTACTGCAAGGATTATGCACATACTCAAAATTAGAGTTTATACTAATGTCTTGTGTACTTAAATAGGACAGAATAAAAAGAAAATTGGTTTGAGATCACATTTAGAGAGCAGGTCATTGGAACAGAGTCCACATGAATTAACAAACAATAGAGCATGCCAGCTATGTTTATGAATGAGAACTGCCTGATCCTATATTCATTCCTTGGGATTTTATTGGTTCTTTAAGATACATTTATACATCATGCTCTACTCATGTCATTATTGAAGGTCTAAATTAACTCAGTGGGCTGCAGATTTACCCTCAGGTACTATTCTAGTAGAGAAATTAGCTACCTTAACTGTGACTCATAGACTCATAAAATGGTTTGGGTTTGCAAGGGACCTTAAAGATCATCTAGTTCCAACCACCCTGTCATTGACAGGGATTATTAATCTGTGTTACTAAGATTAATAGGTCTTGAAGACATACTTTTGCCTTGGTAAGAGAGTTTCAAATGCTTGCCTGATCTATATAACACAATAGTCCTTTTTAAAATGCACAGAGCTGTTTGTTTTTTATATAGCATATTTAAAGTTAAATAATGTATATAGCTTTAAAACCAGAATCACAGGATCAAAATAATATTTGTAACCATGGTATGATTCTAACTTCAAGAATTCTTCATAGCTTTTTACATCTTATTAAAGTAGATAATGCCTAATTATTACCGTCACAAGCTGTGTTGACATGTAAATAAAATTTGATCAATCTCGGGAACTACTAGATTATTTGTCTGCATGAAAAGATGCATTGCATTATGGAGAAAAACAACTGGATTCTTTAATGATCTGTCTTCTCCTGAGATGAATGGTTTATTTTTGTAGTGTATATGTATATGCACATCAACTTCTCCTACAGAAATACTGAAATTACTTCCAGGAAGCTTTGAAAAATACCAGTAAATCACTTTGAAGGGTATTTTTTTCTTTTCTGAAATTACACTGCATTTTCTGTTTAAACCCTTTCCAAAAAAGGGGAACATTGACAAAATGCTTCTGATGATTGATTTTTCAAATTTTGCCACATGCAGGAGACAGAAAGTAAGGAAAGTATTTTCTTAAGGAAGTCAGTTCTATATTTTTTCTCTCTAATCATCCTGAAATGGCATATAGACATCAAATTTTAATCAGTCTCTGATGAAATGCATCTTCTTCAGCAGAAGAGCATCATTAAAGATAATACATATATTCTTTCCTCATTTTAATTACCCCAAATTCTAAAATTAAGAAGTATCCTGTATACTTGAGAAATAGGGATGCTAGTTGAACTAGATCTTGCTGAAATCTCTCTCAATATCTCAGCTATAGCTCAGAAAATTATACTATTCTCTGTTATCTTTTAGTCACCTGTGGGACAATCACTGGCATTCTCCCTCTTGATTGACAGAATCATAGAATGTCCTGAATGTGAAGGGACTCATGAGGATTATTGAGTCCAACTCCTGGGACTATGCATGGGACAATCTCCCAGGAAAAAAAAAAAAATCACACCGTGTGTTCTAAGAGCACTGCCCAGGTGCTTCTTTAATTCTGTCAGGATTGGCTCCATGACTATTTCCTTGGGGAACGTGTTCTACTGCTCCATGACCCTCTGGGTGAAGAAGCTTTTCCTAATATCCAAACTAAATGTACCCTGGCAGAGCTTCATGATATTTGCTGGTCACCAGAGGGAAGAGATCAGCTCCTGTCCCTCCACTTCCCTTCGTGATGAAGCTATAGACTACAATGAGGTCTCCCCTCAGTTTCCTCTTCTCCAGGTTGAACAAACCATGTGACCTCAGCTATTCCTTGTATGGCTTCCCCTCCTGACCCTTCACTGTTTTCATGGTCTTCCTCTGGATGATCTCCAACAGCTTCATATTCTTTCTATATTGTAGGGTCCAAAACTGCCCACAATACTCTAGGTGAGGCTACACCAGCACAGAACAGAGTGGGACTATCATACCTCTTGACTGACTAAAAATGATTATTTAAACTTTCTCAGTTTCCTTATTCTTTAAAATTCTCTAATTCCTTCTTCTGTGTTAAGAGAGTTCTGTAGGTTTCTTCTGTATGTTCCTTGTTTCTCTCCATCAGTCAGTTCTCAAACTTATAAGTGATCTGATTGTGTGCCTTCATGTTGTACATTTTGGTCTAACTAATGTTGAAGATTCTATATGCCGCCTCACAAGAATTTCCAAAACAGAAAAGGGAAGTTTCTTAAGCTATCCTGATGGTGACTAAAACTGGCTGAAATATCTAGAGGTGAAGACCAGAAAAAGCAAAGTGCTTGTAATTCAATTGATCTAGTTAAACTTGAATATTTCCAAACAGTGCCAAAAGCAGCCTTGTGGTACAGGTATCAGAAATAAGATTGTTTTAAACATGATAATAATGCGTAGATAATCATGAAA
This sequence comes from Bucco capensis, assembly GCA_013396975.1. NCBI lineage: Eukaryota > Metazoa > Chordata > Aves > Piciformes > Bucconidae > Bucco > Bucco capensis. The sequence continues at coordinate 280,792 of VWZO01018208.1, read as the reverse complement.
TGTATAATAAAATAAAAAGGAGTCACTGTTGTGTAAGAGGGAATTCTGAATTTACAGCCTAAGGGCAGTAGTTGATCTCTGTTGGTGGTTTGACAAGAAGCAGGCAACAACTATAATGCTTGCCAAAATGTCTGAGCTAAATAAAAACTAGTAAAAGCTTTGTTCACAAACTAAGCTTTGGATCTCTGATTGATGCTCCCGTCAATCACAGAAATGTTGCAGAAAGAGTCAGTATAACTATCTGAGTATTACTACTGATGTGTAAATCTGTGTAGCCTTCCCTAATACAAATATATCTCAGAGGTGAAATGCATTTAAGTAAATTTTAAAAAAGCAATAAAATTGGATAGAATTGTGAGATTGTTCTACGTCTTATGTGTATATATAGATCATTTACAGTCCAGAATTGATTTTTTTTTGTGAAGTTATTTTAAAAGACTATACATTTTTTTAAGATGTGGGCAGAATGTCTACAGTTCTTCATGAATACCTTCTTAGTACCTGACGAGTGCACAGAAGGTTAAAAAAGTGTTTCTGGCTGTCTCTTTTTCATAAAAGTACTGAGTTGTTAGATTTAATCAGGGAATTACATTATTATTGCTAGAAAGAACTTCAGTAATAATGAAGGCATTCAGCAAAATATTTGCTTATTCCAAGTGATTTAAAATTTTTCACACAAAGAGATTCCTAAACATTTCCAACCAGAGTGCAATACAGACTATTATTTTGTAAACAGAAAATAAATCTACCCGACAGGAAACAACACCAGCTTAGGACACTATTGACAGTATTATTTGAAATCAATAGGATGTAAGTACATAATTATAAGTCCTGCTGTATTTATTGTAAGCCTGCCTAAAAGAAGAGTGGATTTAATTCTGTATTAGGGAGTAGTCACAAGAAGACAAAAATCTTTCAGTGTAGACGTGCCTAGCATATGACATCATACTGAATGCAGAGAACTCAGAGTGAATGCTAAGCTGTGGCAATAAGTCTATGTAACACAGTACAGAAAAAGATATTTAAATGGCAATTGTTTGGATTTATTAGCTTGGGCATAATGAAACACTTAAGTGACCAAAGAGTGTTTAGCCCCAAGGCTGCCCTAACAGCAAGTTACCCTCACTATCTTTGCTCAGCTGCCTCTAATATTTAGAGATCAGCATGCACAGAGCTCTTTCAGGTTTTCCATACAATACAGATTTCTACAGGTATTGCAGAAGGTTTGTAAAGAGGAGCACAACTTATTGTCAATATAAATAACTTTTACAAACATTCTCATTATTATTGTCAGATTCTTCTAAAAACTAATCAGTATCTGTTACACTGAATGTTATGTATGTCAAATTGAATGTTGAGTTCTTTGTCCAAGAATCCATCAAGTTATATTAATCCTTGGAATAGTCTCTGATGTAAATTCTCCTCAGGGTGACTGATTTTGATGTAATTACTCTGCATACCCACAGGCACAACAAAATGTTGTGATTTTTTACATATCAGAACAGAAATTAACTGTTTTAAAAGTTTATTGAATCTTACTGTAAGACAAGCTAGCCCATGGGAATCATTATGCAAATGACCTATAATTGTATTGTGGATTTTTCTCCATTAAGTAGAATTTCAAAAAGCAGAGATATCAACTGAATTTTTAAAAAAATATTTTACTCTCTAGGGTTAATGTTAGCGTGCAACTGGTTAGTATAAGCAGTGAAGCATATTTAATCTTTTTAACATTAAGAAGCAACTTGTCTTTATTTTTGCTGTTGTGCCTAATGGACCCTTAAGGTTTAATAGGCTTTTTTATGAAAAGATTAAATTTTATGCAACATTTCTGATAATATGTTTACATGTTTAGCTAAAGTACTTTGAGGATTTTAAAAAATGTATTCACTCTTCTTATTTGCTCTCATTATTTATATCTCTTCTTCTTTTTCTTCTTTTTCCTCTGTTTCTCTCACATCTGCCCTGCACACACTGCATAATTGTCTTTTGGGTTTTTCTGTTTTATTTGTTTTTAAAAATCAGAGCTTTCTAATTTTTAGCAGTACAATACTACAATGCACTTGAAGGGACTAGGCTGGACTGCTTAATAGTGCTGAGTCCTATGGATGTCATATTTACCACATATTTTGCATCCCAAAATCTGGGGAGGTTTCCCTTTTAAAAAGATGTTGGGTTTTGTTTGATTTTTTTCCCCTGTAGATCTCGCAAGTGGTAAATTAATCTTGAAAACTCAGTGCATTGCAATGGATGGATTTCAGTGAACCTCATTCAAAAGGTATTGAACGATCTCAGAAAATAAGCATGCTTTAGGTATCAACACTGGTAACAATTCCATCTCTCTAAAGGAAGTAAGGAGGCAAAAGGATTCATAAAAATAATTGTACAGGCAACGTGTATGCAACTAGTTAGCTTCATTTGGAAGTGTCTTGCACATGTGAATTTTTCTATAGGACATGCTGAGGTTACATTCAAACCAAGACACCTAACACTTCATACATTATCCAGGATTAAGCTGTGTGTAGGGTTATCTCTGATCATACTGCGTAGACATGAAAGTCACAACATCTGCTTTGTCCAATTTCTCACAGTCAAAGTGTTTTCGGATGGTGCTTTTTCCTGTTTGTTCAACTCTTTGGAGTGAAAGAACCACATGGGCATTGTCAAACATACAAACAGTGCAGTCATGTAACAATTGAATCCATGTTGTCAATATTTTTTGAAGGGCTTTGAATTTTAATAGCTTTTATGTATTCAGTATCTCCTCTTTTTTTTCTTTTTTTGTTTGTGTGTTTTTTTATAAGATTACCATGACAAATTCTTAGGCCTTTACTCAAGAGACAGAAGTGGAGAAGTGAATTGCTAATACAAATACTGCTCACCATTGGAGACTTATACTGAACTGTTTTGGATGAGCAGATTAAGCAAAGCCCTGTAGAAAATTGGATGATGAAGCTGTATAATATTATGTGAGCTATGTAACAAGGAAGGATATAGCATGTATTTGGGCAATGTGGAATAGAAGTTGAACAATGCTAAAGAATCTTAGTTTTCATCTGTGTTAGCCTTTTGGTTTGGATCAGAATGTATTCTGTGTTTTCCAACAATAGAAAACAGAGCTCAGATCTCTGTGATTTACACTTCTGTGTCCATGGATTATATTTTGACAGTTTGTAAATAATCTTTGAGGGGTTTATATATTTTGCAATTAATTTAAAATTGCACTAAACATTTGTAGTTACTTAGTAGATGTTTATGGTTAGTCAGACCGCATCAGGACATGCCAATGAAAGAACTGACTACAAAATCTTAAAATGATCTTTCTTTCCTTGCAAATTTGTATTTCATTAATTGTTATAATTCAGAGCCTTATCTTCATTACATCACTGGTCCTGTTTCAGCACAGACTTCCTACATATTTAATGTGTACAGTATCAAAACAAAGTAAAACACATTCAAACTATTTTAACACTCCAGTTCTTATTTAATTCTACTTCCAATGTGCGTTTAGAGGTAGTATGCACCAGACTGGCAAATACTGTGTATCACCAAAGACAACTAGAGATGGAGGTAGAGGGTGCGTAAGGACAATATGCTGAAAACTTTCAGTAGGAGCAGTACTGAGCAGCTTCCAATGGTAATAAAAGAAGGAAAAAAAGGATGTTCGCAACAGAGATCAAAATAGGTGTTTTTGAACAAGAAAGAGAGTAGTTATTGCACATGTGCCACATGAGAAAAGTTAGCCAGGTTGATATTTCCTGATATTTTGACAATTTATAAGAGGTGGCAAGCCAATGCATAGTCATATAAGTTAATACAAATTAATTCACTTATATCACTGTACCTGTGAATAAGTATTGAAAAAAATTGTCATTAGAAATACTATATTTTACTAGAAGTACTGTAACATTAGACCAGTGTTTTTATTTAGTGAATAAAAATATTTTTAAGTTTGTTGTATTTCCATATCTTTAAAAAAGCAATTTTGAGGACATATAGAGAATGTGAACCAGAAAATTTAAATTAAAAATGAAAGATAAGTATTTTGGTTATGAAAGTGGAAAACTTACCCCTTGGAAACTTTGGAATTACTCTAGATTTACAACTGTATTTTCTAACTCTGAACAAAATGTTGATCCAAGATGTTTTATTTTACTTAGTATATATTGAATTCTCTTTAATATGTTTCCTAGAAACATAGAATCAGAGAACAGCTGAAGTTGGAAGGGACATCTTTAGCTCATCTAGTACAATCCCTTGCTTAAGCAGGGTCAGTTAAGCAGGTTGTCCACAGTTGTATCCAGTTGGTTTCTGAATGTCTCTATAGTTGGAGACTCCAGAACACCTCTGGACAACTAATTCCAATGGTTGATCACCCTGACAGTAAAAAAAGGTATTTATTTTGTTTGAACATGATTTCCTGAGACAATTAGAGCCTGTTGATCCTTGCTTTATCACTAGATTCCACTGAGTAAAGACTGAATTCACATTTTTTGCTCATCGTAGACAGTTCTTTATTCATATTTACAAGCTCTCCCCTCAACCTGCTCATCTTTCAGTTAAACAGTCCCAGATCTCTTAGCCTTTACTTACATGAGAGATGCTCTAGTCCTTTAATCACCTGGCACTTTGCTATACTCATTCCAGTATGTCCATGAATGGATTGTTGTAGTTACATTATATATTCAAATGCTACTATGTAATTTATAGCTGTGACACATTACATTTGGCTATAGGATATACCTGATCTCATCAGATCACAGAGCAAGCTGAAATCTATGAAGGCCCAGCTTCTTATATTTGTATTGCTTTTGTATTCAGGCTGCCTGCAAATAATACCTACCTCTGCCCTGTAAAATACAACAACTGCTCTAGAAGGAGCACTTTGCAGAGGGGGAATTCAGTTCCATCCATCTACACTGGTGGACACTTAACCTCTCACTTTGTTTTTGTATGCACTGAATAGCTGCAATAGGAATCCTTTTTGCTATCCTTCAGGTATCTTGGAGGAAACACTGAAAGATTAAGGTACTTTTCAGCTTGCTCAGGATTTTCGTAAGTAAGGGATTCCAGGGTTGTTATCAGCTCTGTTAAATCTCATTTAAAGCAAGACAGATGAAGTTAAAATATGAATAATGAGATAAGTTCACAATCCTCAATATATATATATATATAGACATATCAGAAGGTATCCTTATCCCTCTTTCAGTTGGCTTTCTGATGTTTATTTGACTAAGAGGATTTTAGGCTTTGGCCATGACTATTCAATGGGTTGCAGCTTCTGAGACCCTTCTTTTAGGGACTTATCTATATGATTTTTCCTTCAGTGGCTTTAATCAGTGAATATCTCCAGAAGGATACTATAGAGTGCAACTCCAGAGAAGATACCATTTCAGAACACTCTGGCAAAATATACTAATCATACAGTAATATTGTTTCTTTCTGTGGCTTTTATTACTTTTTCTTGTTTTAGTTAGGTTTTCATGTTATTAAACCCCATTATTTTATAACACATCTAAGAAATAATATACAAAAAATCAGGATATATTTATTTTTAAACACTAATCTACAAAATGCAGACTTTTATCTCTTTGATCAAGACTGCTTAGATATTTCCTTGAATAGAAAATCCCCCTTCTTTAAAAGGAAAAAAAAAAAAGAGAATTACATTTTTTAAAAAATTCTCAAAGCTCAGACGATTTGTTTACCCTTAAAGGAAGATGTATTTTTCCAGAAAAAAAAAATATGTGTCAATTGGTTTTATTCTTTAGTTTAATAAACTATATCAATAATGTCAAGTTATTCTGACTACAGAGACTTTTGGTTCAATTTTTTGTTCATCCGCCTATGAAAAGACCTAGATTGTCAAAATACAAATTAAGTTTCTACTTGACCCTAAGCTAGACACTTCCAGATATTCTAGGAGATGGCAAAAGCAGTCACAGCAGGAGAACTTGACTCTCAAGCATTTGTAGCTGAAGGGCTTTGCTTACTATTATACAACACAAGTGTTGAGGGTTTATTAGATAAAAGCAGCAAGATCATGCTGCTAACAATATGAGTAAGCAGTTGACATGTACATGAATTACACTCTTCTGCATTTGGATCTTGTCTTTTTTTTTTTTAATCTCTCTTTTCTCTTGCTGTTTCTGAATAAAAAAATCACAGTAAGAACATCTCATGATGTTAACTGTTTATTTCCCTTGTAAAATACATGTTTCTCTCTTTAGAATAATTAAGCTGAAAGTCTCTTGGTTCCAAGAACTTAAGGGCTGTGCTTTCCAATTAGGCAACTGCTTCCACTATTTGTTTAGGCCTCTGAATTCAATATTATTTCCATAACTGAAAAGAAGACTATTTCTCAATATATGGGCAACTGCTAATGGCATGTATAGTATATCTATGCTGGGAGATGTACGTCAAGGGAATCATGAGATAATCTGTTGGAAGCCAAAAAGATAGACTGTTTTGAAAATTTTAGTTTTTTGAAGAAGGATATCAACTGATTAGTTAGCATTTTATGGTGCTAATTTATATAACATAAATATCTAAAACAAAAGAAGATAATGGAGTTCAAAATGGAAATATATGGAAACTTCTCATATTTAATAAATAAAATTGCAAGTTACTTGCATTACAGATTTGTAATCATAACTAATTCCTGCAATAGCAACATAGCTGAAATTTGCTGTTAATTTAATATACTTAACCCTTCTAAAATGTAGGTACTCTCAGCATATTGAATTTTGCATAACATTGAAATTAGTCATAGCTTTCATTTTAATGAAGTGACATAGACTAATGAATTAAATGAACATACTAATTGAGTAATTGACTGAGGAAATTAACTTGGGTTATTGTTGTAAATAAGCTAATGCTAAGTTTATCAGTGTTGTTGAGAAAAGTACCTGATGGCAAGAAAATGAGAACTTGAAGATTACCCAGCCCTCTCTGTTATATACTCTGTGTTACATGGGAATGCTGGGACATGGACAAAGCATTGCCTTTACTTTGTCGATGGAACACATTCCACCAGCCCAACCCAATGCTACCCATATATTCCCCATAATTTTTAATCTGTAAAAGAACTTTCCACTTGTTTTGAAAACTTCAGCTAAAATTTTCCACCACAATCTGAGTGACATCAGACACTAAAAAATGTAGCTTATATAAATAAACACTTTGTAACTTTAAACAGCTGAATACAAGGTGTTACAATATCAAATGTCTTTTGAAAAAAATCTGAAAATGTGATCTTTCCGTAGGATTTTATGTTTTTCCTCTTTCAAGTAGGTTAATGCAAATCTCACTTTTTGCAGGAAAATCCCTTCATAATTTTGTTTTGATTAGTCTATTTGAAAATAACTGGTTTTTTTTAAAATATGCTTTCCAATAGAATGCAGACTTCTTTGCGCTAGTTCAGACTCATCATGCTGGTAGTAAAAAAAAAAAAATCCAAACATTCAATACTAAAGAATGGTCAAATATTGCTAGATATCAGGTATTCAGTGTAATCAAAACTGTCCTGTATTGATACTCAAGAGTTTTAAAAGATTCTAGCAGCAAAAATAATTGCATGCATTTTTTGTGGTGTTTTTCTTGGCTAGGTTTCATACCTTTTAAACTGTGTTTTGGGGCAGATGAATATCACTTAAAAGTACTTTGACATGTAACTTGCAAGGACTTCATAAGGATCGCCACAAATGTAGTTGAATTTTTTTATTGTTGTAGTGGGGTAAAGAAATTGTGAGAGACGGATACTGCTTTCTCAGAGAGTGAGATCAATTCCACTTCCTGTCAGTTTCTAAATTGTGTTTGCCAATTGTGATGGAAATTATGGAGACAGATGATCACTGGTCTTGACCTTTCATTACTCCAAGGCCATTGTGTGAAGAAGTGGTGCACTGCTTTTAAGCTTTTGTGATTTGTTTCAATTTACAGGATCTCAAGTTTCATTTCTCAAAGACTGGAATTGAAAAAGTGTTTCTGAAGTATTTTGGATTCATGGGGTTAGCAAATTAGAAATCTTGATTTTCTCCTGTATCTTCATTTTTTATCTATTGGTTTTGCTAGTATGATAATAAATCTTTTACGGAAGACATAGTCAGAAGGAGCATCCATTCTTTTCCTAGAGCTGAATTTGCCACTTGATTGCCTTTGCTAAAGTTATTTATATAAATTAGGTATGGAATTGGCCGTAATAGACTGGACCTAAGTTGCATTATTCCTATTTGTGTTTCTTGCTTAGTAGTCTCACTTTAAATTTTAAAAATTTTCCAGCAAATGAGATTTTGTCTAATTCAGTATGGCACTTTTAATGTAGAACTTATAGAAACACATATGGAGTTCTAAAAATCTCTGGTGCTATATAATTCTTCATAAAGGATGGTTCATAGTGCTAGGCAAACAACTAAAAAAAAAAAAAGAAAAAACCCTAAGACACTCATCAAATTCTAAAACCTGTTGGCTGCTTTCCCATGGCTCCTGCATCTTACATTAGCGCTCTGTGAATGTCCCAGGTGACATAAAGACCAATAAAAATCACTAGGTACATACATTTTGGGAATCAAATCTCATTCTAAATTCTAGATCTGAGCTACCAAATGTGAGATCCTACTGATTTCAAATGAAACAGGAATCACTAGTTTATAATTCACCTCCTGTTAAGGGTTATATAAAATAGAGAAACAGAATGGCCCTATTGGTGTTTGTATGTCTATGAAATCACCTAAGAAGATTAGCTCAGGCTTATGCATCTAGGACGCAAATGCATAGTAATGTTTTGCAAATTTACTATGTTTTCATAACTATAATTTTGTTATTTTTATTATAAACAAATATTGTTGTAAAAGCAATAAATATGAAAATGCTGAAATATAACCCGTGTGACTTTTGTCTTGAGACAAATGTTTTATTAATTTAAGAAATTTGCCTGCAGTTTACCAATTACTAGTGAACATTCTTGTATTACCTGATAAGAATGTTACATTTTCTCATGTACAAAATTTCCACATTATTTCTCTATGAGCTGATATGTAAACCAACAGTGAATGCTATTGATTCATTGCAAGTTTAGATGGTGATCATTGTCGGTTCCTTTGTTATGGTTTTGGTGGGTTGTTGTTTTTTTTTTGGTTTTTTTTTGTGAGGAGTCTAAATGTCTATGCTTTCCTTTTAACCAAGTGAATTCTTNGCCCTTTTTTTTTTTTTTTTTTTTTTTTTTTTGTGAGGAGTCTGAATGTCTGTGCTTTCCTTTTAAGTAAGTGAATTCTTCCAGCAATGAATTTGCTACAATACTAGATCTTTATGAGTTTCAGATCTCATTAGAGATCATTAGGCTCTTGAGAGATGCATAAGTCCCACAAATGCTGTAAACAATACCTTTTCAACCTTGATTGCAGGTTTTGTAATCCCTGATTAATGTTTTTGCATTAGCATAGATTAAGACTGTAAAGGACAGAAAACCATTTGAAAACATGTTCTTGGTCAGCAAATTCTTCGTAAATGTCTTTTGAATATGCAATCAATGAGTGAAACTTCTTTCCTTCCTTCTTTTCAGTTAAAGTGAATCTCTGAACGAACCTCACTGACAGATAAGACAACATGAAATGAAGAATAACTTCTAAAGAGTAATGTTTTGCAATAAAATTTATAAACTGGGTTGAAATATGCTAGCATAAAACTTGAGCTCCAAAAACGTTGTCTGTTTTGAACTAGCAAAGAATCCTGAACTTTTCTCTGGCATTTGTAGTTTTGATCTTAGCCCATTGAAAGGGATCATATTTCTGCCTCTTTTCCAGAGCAAAACACAATCATCCTTTCAACGTGACACATGAACTTGAGATTGCATAAACAATACAAATTCTGCAACAGTCCTACCATGTTATAGCTGTAGGGAATATTTCAACATGTTGCTGGATGGTAGATGGCCACTGGAGACAAGAACTTAATCTTAAATTATAATCACATTTATAAACTTACTGAGCCAGAGCACAATACTCATTGTAAAGTAGGATATGCTTTTTCCAAGGCATTACAAAAAGATGCTGATGGCCTCACTGAATGATGAAAAGCACGTGTTGTGTTTGTGTTACTGTGCCCTCAGGTAACTGTGAAGGGAGATGCAAACCCAGATGCACAGCCTGAAGCTGGCCTCCAGCATAAGCCTTTAGAGTTGTGACCTCTGTATGGCAGGCAATCCCACAAGCGAAAAGAGTGAGTGAAAGCAAGAGAAGGGAGAGCAGGTAGAGTACAGCTAATGCTATAGATTATTTTAAAACATCATGTTTAACTACCTAAACAGACCATATTATGGAAAACACATGAACCTGCTAAGACCTGGGTAAATCAAACAGGCTTTTAAACAGACTGCCAAGGTGAAAGTTTCAGTAATTAATACTCATGAGGAAAGACAGTACAGAATGAGATAAAAGATGATTTGTAGTTATGAAAGACTCAAATCTTGGTTTCATCACAATACAGAAGAGATTGAGAGGGCTAGAAACAAAGAGGAAGAGGTATTCTAAATTGCAGTAAAAATTTCCTAGCAACTTCCTGCTCATGACTAGACAAAATCTGTGGACATAAGAAGACTTCAAGGTAAAAAAGTATCCAAGCAGATTAAGTATTTCTTAAATTGTCTAAAAGTATAAGCACTTGTTATACAACATGAAATAGAGAAAAAACTATTTGTGTTTTTTAATTAACAGCAAATATCATTCTTTTTGTTAGAAATTATCTGGTATCTGATTCCTAGCTCTTTTTCCAGGCCATCAAACTTTTGTTCATCTGGTGCCGAACTTTCAGGAGTTGCTTTTCAACAGACTGCTGTTGACTGTAGGAGTCAACACAGGAGTTGTATTTGCTTAGGTAAGCAAAAGAGAAATGAAGATCTGTATTGAGCTTATGTCAGAATTTATATTTATACACTGAATATCATATGTCAATGAGAGGACTGATTGATGTTGTAAAGATATTATTCACACACAATCTTCCTTTGTGATTTCACCAAAAGAAGGAGTAAAGCAATTAAGTAGTACAGTTCTGCACTCTCTCAATGTAAAATACAAGATGGATAGTACGAAAGCTTTCAAGAGCTCTCACAAAAGTAATACAACTTTTTCAGACAGAACATTGCCTAAGTTGCATTATCATTTCTCCAGTGCAGACTGTTGACCTCTGACATTTACACAACTTGAGATTTTGCCCTTTCAGTTTTAAGCTGAATGTATGCTCCCATTTATGATATCTTAAATTATATACTGCCCTTAACTAGATCATATATTTTATTTGAAATCTAAATTACAATTAAAATGTTTGACTTATTACTATCATTCTAACTACCTTACTGTTTACTGATGATAAATATTAAAACCATTTAATATTATCTTCTCTTTTTTCATTTTTCAATCTTTTTCCTCTTTTTATTTTATGATATTGTGGAGTTTTTTTATTTAGCAATGCAGCACAATGAGAGGTTACATCCAATTAATTTGAAAAATCAGATCTGTGTAAAATCTCCCAATTTAGAAAAACATGAAAAAATGTAGTTATGAATTATCATATTTTCACTAGCTTTTTTAAAGTAACAGATGTCTTCTCCTTTGCAGTTTTAAAATGAATATAAGGGTTTTAAATACTCATCTTTTCATGAGGTTTACCATAGAAAATATAACATGTTAATACTGTATAAAAAATGAATAATTAATTACATATGTGAAAATCAATGTATTCTCAATTTTTCTAATCTTTCCTAAAAAAAAAAAAAAGTGAAAAGACAAACATCCAGTTTCTGTCCTTATTTATTTTCCTTTCACTGTTTCATTTATGGATATTTGTCCAAACTTTCACATGTTTCAGAACATCACCATGCCATAGTATATTTTTGAGCTTGTCTTTGATCAGGTAATTCATGAGTCTCAATTTGTCTAATTAGCTAATTTAGGAGCTAATTTAGCTTCAACATACTACAGTGTTAATGGAAAGGCAGGCATATTTAGATACTGATTAAGAAATGTTAAGCGTTACTTCGGCTCTGAATTACCCATCTCCTATCAGTGATTTCATAGGCATTTCAGGTAACATTTAGTCAGAGATACCAGTACTATAGTTTACAGCTATTGTGCTTTTCAATGCATCTGAATTAATTTCCTATGAAATTATACTATGGAAATCAAAATACGGCAGGAAACTAGGACTGTGAGGTCTCACTTACTACAGAGCTGGGAGTAATCCATCCCTGAAACTGAAGTGTTTCCAAATGATGTTTAAATGAAATTAAAATTAGTAGCTTAATTTTGGGGGATTTGAATGCTCCTAAATGTGTTCAAGAATATTCACAAATAATTGAAAATGACCATCATATGTATATATTCATCATAAATATATTATAGCTAGCTACAAATTTTAAACTAGAAATTTATCCTGGTCTACCTCAAATACTAGGTATGTTTAAGTTTGTGACAATTGACCAGTATTTTTTATGACATTGAACTACAAGTAATACTGTAGGGGAAGAAACAGACAGTAAACTAAAAGCTCTAAGGACAAAATAATTGCTTCCCAAAGGAAAGCAGGATCTGTAAGGAGATTCTTTGGGGATGTCTCTGTCCTTTTCTGTTTGAACACTAGAAACACGAAAGACCTTTGGATTTCTAAGTAAGCACTGAAAAGGGAAGAAAATCCATGAATTATTAACAAGAAAAAAAAAGAGGGTGCATACACTCATGAGAATTTTAACAGGATTCTAGATGTGTGGCTATGACTTAATAAATCAGTTTCACTTAAACAGGCTTAGTATTTTAATGTCTATAATGCTATTCTGTAACTTGGAGTTATTTAATCGATATTGTCTTTTAACCATGTCAGGTTCTTAAAGTATTTGAATGGACTGTATTTTGCAGTTATATATAACTGGGAAATGAGAAAAGATATTGCTGCTTTGAATAGCAACTGAAATGTTCATATATCTTCTTTCGTGTTATCACATAACAGAATAACAATAGACAGAAAATTTGCAATTGCCAAAATATTTTGCTATAGTTTGGCAATAGAAGTATAAAGGATCCTTACCTTGTCAAGTTTGATCTGAAAATAGTTTAGTTTTCTGGCTGCGAAATATGTCCATTAAAGGAAATGAGTGCGGCGATGTGCTTTAGTCAATATTGTACAGAGTATAATTATTATGAACAATTTTTAGCCAATAAGACTAATGTCTTCATTTCATCTTTCAGTGTGTATCTGTACTTCATACTGCTGCTGTATCTTTGGAAGCTGCCAGATGGATTTAACCAAATTTGTCTGTGAGGAAAAGGTCTTAAGACAGAAAATCTTTGATAAACTACAGGAGTATCTCTAATTTCATCTGATTTACTATTGTAATATCAGAATACTCCTGGACTATGTCCACAAGGTCATATTGCAAAGAAACACTGAATATCAATGCGTAGTTAGGTCACACCATTCAAGGCAATGTGGGGTATCTTGCATCTTATGTTTGGCATCCCAATTTCACTCACCATTGTCCAAAAGCTTCCTCTAGTACCCGCAGACTTCATGTCCCCTCACAGCCACGTATCAGTACCTATCTGGGTTTCTGGGTTTTTTTATTGTTGTTGTGTAGGGTTTTTTTGTTGGGTTTTTTTGGGGGGGAGGGGGGGTGGTTTTTGTTTTTTTTCTGGTTTGTTTTTTTGGTGTGGCAAGTAACATTTACACGACTGGAAATTAACTTTTCAGCTCTGAAGTCTCCATGCTGCTGTGTAAATTTGGTGACAATGGAGTGCTATGGAACAAGTAAGAAGACAAAGAAAAGTTTCTGAACAGAGCTGAGCTATTTTTAAGAGGTGCATAAAGGCTGTGGTGAGACAAAACCTGACTAGAAGCAGCAAAAAAAGGTACAATTCTGTTATACTATAAAGTTTATTTGTGTATTTGTTAATAGCCTACCTCTTCAGTTTCTCTCTCTAACAAAACAATGTGGGGTTTTTTTCCCTAAATAAACAACAACCAGAAAATTTAGTTGACAAAGTAAAAAAGAGAATATCATCAGCATTCATTTTGGACTAAAATACCTCCTAAATTTTCACAAGAGAGGAGCCCCAAAAAGGAGATACAAGGACTCCCTGAAACAACAGCTCAGCCTTGGCCATATTGATCACCTTAACTGCTCTACTCTGGCCTCCAATCGGGAGCTCTGAGACACACTATTTTTAATGCCGCAGATGTTTTTGAGAAGGCACACAGGATCACTCTTGAGGAGAAAAGACAACGTGGAAAGAATCGTGTCTTGCAGTTTATACCTCCTGAGGAGTCCTTCTGCTGTGCCTTTTGTAACCGCTCTTGTCTGTCCTGCGTTGGCCTTTTCAACCATCAGCGCACTTGTAAAAAGCGCTTATGAAGAGCCTAGATGAAGCTGATCAAAATAGAGTAGGTCTTATGTAATATCTTGATATTTTGAGGGATATGTTAGGCTTACTTAGTTTATGTGTGGTTTGGTTTTGGTTTTTATCATTGTTTTCTTTTAAAAAGTTTCTTGTTTGTTTTTGTGGGTTTTTTTGTGGTTGTTAGTTTTCTGTTTGCTTGGTTTGGGTTCCTCTCCCTCACCTCCATAAAAAGTAGCAAGAATTGTTCTTGTAGGGGTTTTTCCTTTTTTTTCTTTATCAATTGTGGTGAATTTGGTGACGTCTTTACTCTGATTTTTATATTAAACAAACAACTACTAAACCTCTAAAAGTAGTTGATTTTTGCTATGTACTAGTTTTCTTTCTTTGATTTACAAGTAATTTTATCTCTCAGTCACATCAGTGAGCTTTATCACTCTATCATTTCATCATTTCCTTTGCATTCATCTGTGCTCAATTGAAAGTTCAGGGTAATATCTTAATCATATCTACATTCGAAAGTCAAAAATTATGTTATGAACAATATATTAACTGACTGGTTTCATTAACTTTATTGCCTTTTCAGTTTAAAGAAAGATAGTTTGGAATAGTATGAAACCTAGAAATAGCGGTGAAAACTTTTGACTAAGAGTAGTTTTCAATTAATTTATTTTGGAGATGTGGGAATTAATTCTCAACCATGAAGTTGAATTTGATTCTGCAGGACTAGCATATATCTGTAATATACAATTCTCTGTACTATTTTGTAATTTTTGTAGCGCCAGTAGAATTTGAAAGTGACAATTAAAATTGAAGTGATACACTAAAAAATAACAAGGTAAGTATTTGATTCATACCTTTTACGTGCCTCCTTTTACATGCTATAATTCCTTATCCACCCTTTCTGACCTGTTTTACTAGCCAGAAAGCAAGGAAAGCATATAAACAACATTTCTGGTTTGTTTCCTGTACAAAGGAGGTAATTCTGTCTCCCCTTTGTCAACAACTCAAGGAACATGTTATGCTAAGAACAGAAATACATTTTTGATACAATACTGTCTCTTATAAGAAAACAAATACGGAGAGATTTCAAAAATAGCCAAGTAGAAATGGTGCAATTCAAGACATTTATCCATGTTACAAAGCTGTCATTATACTTGTATTTCAGCAATAAATGGCACCAAGATCATCTGGCTTTTCTCTGACCAGAAGACACTGACCAGGGATCGAAGTCATATACTTCATTTTCCTGCCACAATACAGCCCTTAGCAGAGTGCTTATGACTATGGACTATTAAAGACTAAGTAAAAGTAAGTGTTTAATTGTTTGAGTGTTTTGGGTTTTGGGGTTGGTTTTTTTTTTTGGTTTTGTGGATTTGAGTTACCTTTTTGCTGTTTGTCTGACTTACCAGTGCACTTGTCAGGAGGAGATGTCAGAAATGGTGGTAAGGTTTCATGCTAAAAAAAACCCCAATAGTTCAAACATATTATTTTTTGTATGCCTAACATTGAAGTGACTTACATGCATTATGATTTACAAATTTTGTACAATTTTCATCCAACACCACTTGGTACTTCCTAAGTTAGAATGAGAAGTATTGTTCTCTGGCACAACACAGTTCACAGAATATCCTGAGTTGGAAGGGACCCACAAGGATCATCAAGTCCAGCTCCTATTTAGGCATAGGACAACCCCAAAGTCACACTATGTGTTTGAGAGCATTGTCCAAGTGCTTCTTAAACTCCATGAGAGTTGGTGCCATGACTGCCTCCCTGGGGAGCCTGTTCCAATGCTCCACCACTATCTGGGTAAAGAATCTCTTCCTAACATCCAAGTAGAACCTTCATTGGCACAGCTTCATGCCATTCCCCTGGGTGCTGTTGCTGGTTGCTTAGAGAGATGAGATCAGCACCCACCCCTCCCTCTCTGGTTAGGAAGTTATAAACCACAATGAGGTCTCCCCTCAGTCTCCTTCTTCTCCACACTGAACAGACCAAATGATTCGGCCTTTCCTCATATGACTTCCGCTCCAAGCCCTTAAACATCTTTGTGGCCCTCCTCTGGACACTCTCCAACAACTTCACGTTCTTCTTGTACTGTGGTGCCCAAAACCGCACACAGTATCCAGGTGAGGCCACAGCAGTGCCGAGTACTTCTCTTGATCGGCTAGTGATGGAGTGCTTGATGCACCCCAGGACCCAATTGGCCCTTTTGGCTGCTAGGGCATACTGTTGACTCATCTTTAACTTACTCTCTGTTAACGCTCCCAGATCCCTCTCTGCAGTGTTGCATTCTGAGTTGGTAGGTGGGTTTTGGATTTCCCCTTCCCAAGTGCAGAACCCAGCTTTGCCCTTGTTAAACTTCATATGATTTGTGAAACCCCGGTCCACCAATCTGTCCAGATCTCTCTGCAGTACCTTACTGCCTTCATTGGTGTCAACAGCACCCCCAACTTAGTGTCACCTGTGAGTTATTGTTATATATGGCTATGTTGGTACACACAATCATAGCCTCAGAAAAAAAAGCAATGTGAACAAATGTATCAAAGTGTGAAGTAGCAGTGGATCAATTGATTAGAAAAAGAACAGGTTCTTACTTAGTTTTAATGTTTGCATTCCGAGCCAATTTTTATTATACCATTGATGAAAAATCTCTGCTTCAGCCCTCTGGGATCTTGAAATCATGAAGTTACATATTAAAAAACAAAGAAAAAAAACCCTCAAACCAACCTCATTACAATATTTATTGCTACAATTATTGTTTAATTTCACTGTAAGACATATTATTTAGTTTAAATTTTCACCTTTAGCCACTGAATATTTCTATATCTTGCTGTTAGGCTGCAGAATCTCTTACAGTTTTGGTTCCTTTAGTAAGTACTTATACATAATCACCACAATCTGTAAATATTCTAAAAATTACAGAAACTGAACCTCTTGAGTCTTTAGGATATGTTTCCAAATGTTGTCATGATACCAATAACTGTTCTGTAAATACTTTTCTGTTTATTCTGTATCCTAAAATGCAGACAACATTTAATTATGCAGTCACATTTTGTTCATTAATGACCATCTCATTATGACATAAATATTGAAATACATTAAACCAGCATACTGAACAAGGTTATTCTATGTGGGACAATCTTACTTTTAAGAAGAGGAAGAATGTTAAAGGCTTGTATTGCCTGAGGCAAAGATCTGTAGGAGCAGAGAGAAATGTTTTCTGAGTTACCATATTTAAAGCTACCCTGAAGAATGTTAATGCTGCTTTTTCTTCCTCCCTGCTGCCAGAAAAACATCACACATTAAATAAACAAAACAAAACAACCCTCTGCCTCATATTCTGGAGAATCAATGTGATTGTCATGAAATGCTGGATTCTTGTACCATTAGTTGATGCTGTTTAAGCTCTCCTCTCTCTTACCTACATCCTGCCTACGTATGTGCTTCTGTTCTCATCCTTGCTTTTATCATTTTTACTTCTTTGAAGAGTTTACAGTCTTTGTTTTACCTATGTCCTACTTTTACTACTGATTCTGAGACCATTTATGTACTTCCATTTACTGTTTTACATACCCTCAGTTCCTCAATGCAGATTGTTGGCCTCCATATATTTTTTCTTTACTCTGTGTCATAACTTTCCATGGCACTCCTCTCTCCTTTCCACTTTGACCATGAAACTGGAGATTTTATTCTCCATTTGTCTGGGAAATGGGAAGTGGTTGCTTATGTTTAATTATAACTGCTTATGACTGAAATTTTCTGGGGCTTGTTCATCTCCTGTGGTGACAAAAAGAATAATTTGGTTTTTTGAAAGTATAAGATCCTTTATACATTTTAATGAATAGTATGAGATACTAGTTACCATTAATGACAGGAAATATTCATGTCAAATTAATTATTTGTACTTCCCTGAATCCAGAAGTAAAAGAAAACAAACAAAAAAATTGCTTGGCATGTTACATAAAATGCTGCCTTTATTCATCTACAGATAAAGTATGATTGACAGCCAACAAAAAGGAATTCACTCAGTATTCTAACATGAAAAAAGAAAATCATCTTGGATACTCAAGTAATAAGCTCCATTGAGGCTGGGAACTCATGCAAATTAATTGTCAAATACACAGAGAAAAGACAGATTGCCTCTCATTGAATAACAGAAACTGAAACCTGACTGCTTCTATCATGGTACTGCAGCAGTCACACACATGGATGTCTCTCACACAAGCACATTAACAGTACTTAGCAAGAGGAAGTTATTACTAAACAGCTTAAGTTAAATCAGGTTCCCAGCCACAAAATTTGGAGAATGGTCTTCCTTGTATTCAGATATGGTTAGTTCCTTTTAGCTCAAAATTGGTCTTGTTAAGTACTAGATCTTTCCTTACTGAGAAGAAAGTAAATTCCTAAAGGTTTCTTGGGGTATTTTTTTGAATGGGTGTGTGTGATTTTATTTGTTTGTTTGGGTTGGGTTTGTCTTCTGGAACAGTGAAACGTTATCACATAGCTTTCATTACAATACCTTTGCAATTCAGAGATCTTTACAAAAATGGAAGTACCTATTTATTATTTTCAATGTATGGGTTTTTTTCTATTTGCTGAATCAGAATATATAGACAAATACAAAATAACTCAGACATTCTACCTGCCTTTTCAGACAGAATTTTCAAACGAGTTTGTCTTTGAAAAACTATTCAAAGAATTTTTTGGAAGTTTTCTGTTGAATTATGTGAATTCATTTTGGGAAGATAAAAATTAGAGACGGCCTTGAAACATGGTACTTCCTTTTGGTTCTGAAGTTTTATAGCAAAAAACGTAACTCTGGGAAATATTCAGTAGGCCTTGCACCTCAAGATCATACAACACTTAAAATGTTTTTCTGTGCACTTTTTCATATTTCATTTTTGTCTTTCAAAGAAAAAAAGTGAAAAGTTAGGAGATTTTCAAGGGGAAAAGTGTAAAATAATTAAAAGGCCCAGAATGTGAATATTTTGAATTATGAATATTATACATTACCAGATTACTTAATTTGTAAATGCATCTTGCATCCTATTAGGGTTTTTAGCCCTTTGAGAATACAATACTATGCAATTCAAATACAAGATATTTTACCTGCAGATTCAGTTTAGAACAATTGCAGTTGAAGATAAGGGTTTTCTTTCCCAATTTAAGGCATAACATTAAAAGACAGACACAGCAAGAAACATGGGAAATTTTCAAAATTTAGTTAGCATTGACTGAAAACAAACAGACAAAAAAAACCCCAAACGTACTTGTACTCCATTGTGCCACAAAAAACCCTGAAAAATATTTTCCTTCTTATGTAGTAATTTTATGCTAGAAAATATAGTGCTGCAGGCCTGGAAAATGCTATGGGCTATTCATATGGCTTTTCCCTAAACTGTTAAAATCTTTTCTGGTTTTATTGTTTTTCAAATACCAATTTTAAAAGTCTCAAATGCTGTTGTTAATGTTTCAAAGCCCCAGTACTTCAGCAAAGAGATGGTGTATATTTTAGTCCGTATTTTTATGACATCCAGAAGTTTTTCTAACAAAACATGGAAACTGACTAAAACAATTACAGTGGAAAACAAAGCGTATTAAGTTCTGTAAGAAAACAGAACATTTGTGTCAAAATATGAAAACCACAGAATTCTCTGAAGCCTTGAAAAATACACCTTATGTTTAAATTTCTGATTTTAATAAAGTCTAAAGATCCAAGTACAAATTGATTAGAAAAGTTAAGATTATTTTACATAGGAAGTCTATGTATAATAATAATAATAAGACTGTATTAATAATATCCTAGCAGAAAACTATGTTTACAATTCTGCAATGACAGTTGACTTTACACTATTACCTTATGAAGTTATAAGATAGAAGCCTAATGTCTTATTTTATTCATTACAGGCTGTGTTTATGTCCATCAAATACAGAAAACTATGAAGTGTTTGTCAGACCACCTAAATCTTATCTTTCTTAACCACAAGGAAAAAGATAGAGAAAATTACTTCATTGACTTAAGAGGGAATCTAGGGCAAAAAGGCTTCAAACTCAGCCACCAGAGTTAAGGTTTGAGAGTGGATGAAATATAGCCATAAACAAACTTCTGGGAAAAAAACAAATAATTAAAGTCAACATTACTAATAATATTGAAAAAAACACCCATATATTCTCTTTAAACCCTGACTGTTTTCCCCAATATAAACATACACATACAATTTTTTCTGTGGAGTGTATGGGAGTGCACAAGGTTTAATATCTTACAGAAGTAAATGAGGACAAAAATTACACTTCAGATTTTATTGAGTTGTTTCCGTACAATATAATATCACACCTTTCACAAAGTTTTTAACCCCATTTTTAGCAGTTAAGCCAATGAAAGTGTTTTACTTCCTTTACTTATTCAACGAGTAAACCATTCCTTTGTATTTGCCAGATTTAGGAAGTAAAATAATTTTTATTCTAAATGATAGTTGTAGAAAATGTTATATAAGAACAAAAATGTTATACAATGATAATAAAAGAAGTTAAATATTTAAGGTTTTCCAGAAATTGTCATTGAAAAACACTTAAATTTAATATTGACTTTTAAAATGTTATTATAATAATGTTAATGTTAAACATATTACACTATAAAAGTGTAAAACAAGAATAAGAATGTTTGTTACAGGATTTTATCATGAACAGGAGTTTTAAGGCTTGCCCTAGAGTGGAATGGTAAAAATTGTTACCAAAGCAAGGGCAAAACTTCAAGACAGATAGCGAGAGAAGAAGCAAAATGGGAAAGGGTGTTTTTAAGTGAGTCAATGTAGAGTGCCAAAATCCTAATAATGTTTCCTGCACTCCACAGACAAATGCTTTTAGTCATTTGGGATTTTCTAGGCTAATAATATAAAAGCATCTCTTCTCCACTTTTTTCAGTAATGCATATATTTTCTGCTCCATTATTCTCCATTAACTAGGTACCATTAGCAGCATTGTACAATACTTCTGTCAGTCAGGCTGATATGAGCATAAACCGATGTATTTTGCTGGTAATAGGAAACATAATAAGAGGAAAAATGGATCATTTTACCATTAACTCAACAGGAAGCTTTGGCTGAGGTGAGGACAAATTCTTGAGGCATTTTCCCAGGCCATGTCTCCCTTGTGCATTGTACAAATTTGTCAGCCTTTGATGTTGAAACGAGATTTGAAAACTGTTTATCTATTCAAGTATTTTCCTCTCAGTATCTTTAAAAAAAGAGATCAGGAAGAAATCAGAAAAAGAAGTACTGTCATCTTATTTCACTTCATTAAACACTGACTGCTTGGAAAGATACTAAGGTATTAAAATACTTACCAAAATATGGACATCATAAATTGAAAATTGTATAGCATTTTCAGACTGCTTTTAGTTCTACTTTTCCTGAAGACTTGCATTCAAAAAACAGCAATTTGTGCCACGTAATGAACAAAAATCATGAATGATAAATAATTTTCAATACACCTAGAAGCTCCCTAGTTCACCAAACCCTGTTAACTGATCTCTAATTACATCATCTTTAAGAATAAGCATGGGATTGTCAGTAGCCAAACATAAAACAAAAGACATCAGAGTTTGGAATATACAAAAATGTTATTTCCAAAGCACACCAATGAATGATAAATTTAGTTTGATTGAAGATGACTGATACAGAATTTTGAGATAATTTCATTTGACATTCTCATTAAGAAATAAGAAGTTAGGAAATTACTGCAGAGATGCAAAACTAAACAAAAGGAACAAAAATATTCAAAGTAACACTCAAAGGGTAGTTATCAAGCTACTTGTCATTTGGGGAAGCCTTAAGTAGTAGCCTGATGAGAGTGCACCAAGGATTTTTCTTGCATCGAGTTCTGTTCAATTGCTTGATTAATCTTCTGTGTAATAGAGGATATTTTTTCATATCTACAGATTACAGTAGAGTACACTAGTTGGAAACATTTTGGAACAGTAGAATCAAATTTGTTTTGGTTCCTTTTCTGTCTTAATATCCTTCATGTATTTGTGTTGCATAATGAATGTCACCGGGGGACAGACATAGACTTAAAAATAATCAAAACACAAAGAAAAATATCTGAGATCAATCAATGTCAATAAGCTTTAAGGGGAAAAACATATTGTCAATATATAAAGCAGCAGCTGGACAGAGATCATGATGTAGGATGGTATAGTAGACCACGTTAGGCAAGAATCAGTGTTTGATCCCTGTCACAGAAATAGAAAAGATGTGCTTTATTTGAATGCCTGTAACTACATTATGGACACCTACATCTGATCTGCAATTCACTCTAAGTTTTCCTTATAGTATTAGCAACTCAAATGTCAATAAGGATGGCTAGAGTTAGGAAAGATAAACCTTTTCTCAGGAATTAAGACTGTTATTCATAAGCTATGATAGATAAATTGTTAAAGAATTTAGTGATTAACTAAAACAGGAAATACTTCACATACTTTATAAAGATCCATTGGATTTGGAACATATTGTAGTAAAAAAAATACAAATAAGCTAAATGTTGGAAAAAACAGAGCCTTTTTGCTCATCACAAGACAAAAAATATATTGTGTCAGCATATGTGATAGAATCTGAGAGAATATGAATTGAAATTCTAGGTCTCATGCCATCATGTTCTACACCTACTTTACCATCTTTCAGGAAGGTTTTACCCTCCTCTAAAACCCTTATGGCAACTAAATAATAACGTTCTCAAGGCTGAGAATACCAAGATTGTTGTATGAACTTACCTATATTCAGAAATGAGGGCTAACTGAATATATATTCCTTCTGATGTTACCTGAAACATTTTGGAAGGCCAGTCTGTGTTAAGGGATGTTATAGGCAGAGTTTCTCAGCTTCCAAATACCCTTACAGTCTATCATTCTTAAGATTGGAGAGGGGGAGTTAATCAGGACTAGAACAAAGTTTTTGTCTCTTTTTGGACTGCATGGTCAGTCTTGAGTCTTTTGCTACATGTATAACAAACATCTCCAGTCATGTGCTTTGGATCTCCAGGTAAGATTTTTTATAGTATGGATCTTTTCATCATCTCTTGTTTGCTTTTTTCTAAAACTTTTCCTCTTTGGAGCATGTGTATCCCACCTTAATAAGTGTGCTACTTTTTGAAATCAGACGTGGGAATTCCAAGCTTTGTTTCTGTACCTTTACATTTCTCCTCAGAGTGCTACTTGAGTACTGATCTATGGCTATATGCTAGGATGGAGTATCAGGCAAAATAAGGAACATGGAGTTTTAGAAAATTTTCTGACAAAGTGATACACACATGCTCAATTCATCCTGAATTCATATGCTTGTTTGTGTCAATGCTCTTGATCCAAGATCACTCTAAGGCAGCTGTGGCAAGGACAATTTATATTCTGTGAGCAATGGTTTAAATGTTTCCTAAAAATCAATTTTTATGTGCTGAAGATAATCAACTCCCACAGCTTGTGGGAGTAAGTCTGATATAAATAGAGTAAATCTGATATAAATAAATAGTCCTCTTGCTGTCAAACTATCTTCCTTTGTATAATATACACCTTCAGTAAACTAGTGGTGGCGAACTTAGTTTCTAAAACATTGTTGGATCAATCTGTCATTGCTTTGTTCCATAAACGAGTAGATTTCTCTTTATGAACTCCATGATTCATAGGTTTTGAATCACTGGGTAAAATACGCAAAAAAAAAAAATTTAAGAAAAATATTTTTATTCATGTCTATGGCATTTAGGCCACAGGCATCCTGTGAGAAAGTGGTTCATAACTTAGCTTTATAAGCTGTGATATTACTTATTATTTACTGTGATGTGCCTAACAGTAGGAGGAAGAAGGACTATCACACTAACATATTCCAGTAATTCTTCTCCATTAGTTTTGCTAAGACAGAGCTGTTGTCAGGTAGCATGGAAGATACACAGCTGAACATTATGTAGATTATATTGTTTTCCATGTCAGTTACGAACTGTAACTAGACTTTAAGAAAAACTTACAGTGACAAGAATAATGAAGGCTGTGGATACTACTTAGAGAAGTTACAGATTATCCATAGAGGAGAAATTTGCAAATAGAATGCCTAAATATCTGCTAGTAATTACTCAAGTGATATTATTTGCAGGAAGAAGCAATTTCAGTCATTCAGCTGCAAAAACAGGCAAGCCTTCATGCTGGCAGGGAATATTCTAAATGGTCTCCTGAAGCCTCAGTTTTCTATTTTCCAAGGACTTTAAATTTTCCCTGTACTAATTATGACTACACTAACTTGCAAAGGATCTTCTGTACTCATTGTCTACTGGATTCTTGGCAGGATTTGACTACAGATCTTCAGAAGATTTTGGCCTTTTTACTTATTTGGCTGATGGAAGAATAACCAGATTCAGTCAGGAGTCCAGATCACCAGAGAAATATGAAGTGAAGAGGCAAGTCTGAGGTCACATTGGGAAAACAAGTTGGAAGATCAGAGTGAGGATTAATGAGGTACGTGTCTAGGCATAGAAGTACTTGCAATATAACTCAGGCAGGGACCAAAGCTAAGATCTAGAGCTTAAATGCTATATTGATGGGAATAGGTCCTTGGTAAGTTTTCTTTCATACCACTCTTTCCCAGCAGTCATATCCAATGTTGCAAAGCTGCACTCTGTCAGTGGGTGTAGGTGGCCAAACCCCTCTGGGGATTTGCCCTAAGGGGGCAAGAGATTGCATTCAGAGACTTTTGCTGCTAAATATTTGGAGAAAGGCCATACACTTTGTGTGCAATATAATCAATACACCAGAGAGTTATTCAGTTTTTCATATGTGTTTACAAAAAAAGCCCATAATTATTGGAGAAATCTCCTTCCAGGATAGTTTTATTTTCTAGTTTAGTAAAAATCTGTTCTAAATGTTGAGATATCCAGAAGATATTTATAATATACTTTCTGAACCTTCTTCCATGTGTAGTACTCCGTTACTCAGAAAAAAGTATCTTCTTGGGTCAGAGTCAAAGGAATTATCTGCCAGTTTTTTGCTTGGCTACAATAATTTAGATGTTTGTTGGGCTCAGTTGTCTGTCTGCTGTAATGTTTGGAGTAATTTACAAGTACGAAACTACATGTGATTTAATATTTGTCTAGTGTGAAGCTCTTGGATCCCTGGCAAAAAAAACTCTTAGTATGTATGGTGAACTAACTGCTGCTGAGACATTATTGCAGGAATTTTAAAGTTGTTTTTTAGTTTTTCAGAAGTTGTTCGCTATATTACTATTTTATTTTCAAATAAAATTGTGATAAATTTGCAGTGGTCTGTGAGAAATTTTACCTATTATCTAATCTAATTTATCTAATATCTAGTTCTTGAAATTCAAATAAGTTAAGACTGATATTCTTAGCACTCAGGATGTTTAGATGACCCTGCAGTATAAAGGGGAGCAGGCAGCCCAGTACTTCCCTGTCTGCACAGGGCAACCAAGTGTAAGTTTTGGTGGAGAAAAGAAACCAGAATTGTTTTATTCTCTAGCTCCAGTGTGACATGATCAGTCACAGAGCTGCTCAACAGATATCCTGAACATTGATTTACTTCACCTTGTATTTCCCCTTTCCTTTCTTCAGTTCTTCTTCTTTACCAGACTCATTCCCTTCCAAATAAAGAGCTCATATCTGTTTACACTTTTCCTACTGCTCATGGTTTAGCAGATTTTATAACCTTATTTGCTGTTTATGATTTGCTTTCCCTGGTTATTTCTACCTTGTTCAGCAGTTTTGCTAAGCTACTAGTTTCTATTGTTATCTACAGTTTCATGATGCATCTTATGTTGTTGTCTTGTTAATGGTGCTCTGGGTCAGAGCTAGCCCTTGGTGTATACATTACTACTACCTTACCTTAAACAGTTTGTTGTCATCCATTGTGTCCTGCAAGGAAAGATCTTCAGTAGCAACCAAAATATCACTATCCATAGCAGCCAGGTACTTCTCATATTGCTATTTTTTACAATTTCCACATGTCAGGATTCACCATTACATAGTTTGAATGTCTGCATACTTCTGTGACACTCTTCCCTTCATTATCTGGTTATATAGATATGCAATGGTAGGGAAATAACAAGTAACCAATTTTTTTTTCCCCATCACTTTCCACAATTGCCATTTTAGAAGTAGTGATCTGTAAAGATGTTGAGTAACAACATTGTAAACCTCATCTGACACATGATGTGATACCCTGTCCACTTAAATGAAGTATTCTCTTTGTGTGGCTCTTTCTTGGGAGGTAAAAAACAGAGTGCATCTTAGGTAATGAAATTGGACAGACTGGATCCAATCCACAGAGCCAAAAAAGGAATAATGAAACATAATGATAAAGTCCTTGAGCTAATATTTTAAATGGTTACAGGTATTTTATTTCTAGCTGTCTCTTGATGTCAAGAGATCAATTTCTTTGCATTTTGTCATTGATAATTTTATGCTGATGTGTAACTGATTAAGCATGAATAATTGAACTAAAAATGTTTCAATAAAAAAATAGTTGCACACTTTTTTTTATTATTATTTTGAAGTTTATTTTGTAAAATAAACACAAAATCTATGCATCAGATATAAGGCAAAAATTGTATTGAATACCAAATTAAAAAAAGGCCCTGCTAAAGGACTGTTGATAAAGATGTCTCATTTTTTCCTTAACTTTTAGAGCATTTGTCTAGTGATCTTTAAAGAGTCAAAAGTCAAAGAGTTAATTCAGTACTTCGACCTGATTAGAATACTATGCTTTCACATAAGAGTGAAACTTGCAGCTCTCATTCTTTGAAAGAGATCAGCAATTTCTGGCAACCATTATCATTTCCTTTATTTTAAATGTGATAAAAAAAGAGATCATAAGCCAGCTTTTGCATTTGAGGGGTGAACTATGCTGAGGAGAATGTCAGGAAACTATGAAAGAAGGAAGCAAAAATATCCCCCAAAACATCATCTCTAGTATGCTACTAGCTTACTACGAGATGTAGTTTTTTGACTCTGCTCTTTGGAATCTCGTAATACTGTCTAAAGGCTGCTTCAGAAGTTATGTCAGCCACTTTGCATGGTGAGCTGGGCTGAAATTCTTACTTTTTAACTTCTTTCAGAGTACCTCATTTTGGAGTGAGTGCTGCAGTCTTGTTATGCTTCCTTTTCTGTTCAGCAAAACCATGTTCGTGCAGCTAACTGAGGCGGTTAACATATGCAGCCGTTTGTGCAGAAAGGCACAAAGAGGGAGCCAGCAGCTCTCCACCAAACAGCATACATATACTTAACCTGTGGTGGTGACATGCCACAGGCAACAGGGTATGGTTCCCAGCTGCTTTTAGACCTACTATCTCTGCGACATTCAAGGTCTGACCCACACAAATCTTCAGAGGGAGGATTCAGATACACAAATCTCAAGCTTCAGGGAGTGCATGGGACATCTCATTGAGGCTAGGCCAGATGTAGCAGCTGTGCAGTTGTCAAGAAGCTGTGCCACCAAATGAAAAAGCTGCAGAAAGAGGTCAGCAGATTGAGTAGCATCAGAGATGAAAAGAAAGCAATTAAATGGCTTTTCTCTGAGAGACTGTTTCAAGAGCTCAAACCTCCAGCTGTAGCAGAGGGATAGGCAGAGTGTGTTATACACACGCATGACTAAGTCTGCTGCTGGTAAAATGTTATTGTTCAAGATGAAGGTATGACAAGCTGACTAGAGAAATTTGGGATTGAAGTGTATTCCCCATATCTTGCTGTCAAATAGATAATTTGATTATCATCACAGCTGGAAAACACCTCTTCCACGCTTGTTACGACAGATGTACATCACACAAGACATTTTACTGAAACTTTATTTATTTGGCTAATCTAGAAAATCACGAGAGAAAAAGATTCATTTTATATTGTTAAGGTCCATTTTATATAAGCCCTACCACAAGATTAGAAAGGAGTTCCTGTTCTCTAGCTACTTTGAAATCATTCATGTCCAGTTAAGGTAAAATGAACAAAATCCAGAGTAGACTACACAGTTGCAACAGTTATTAGACATACATGAAGCAACAAAAAAAGAAAATAATCTACTTGCATTAAAATTAAATCAATTACATTAAGATTTAATCAGAAAGTCTTCTTACCCTCTTTCTCCAGCTGAATTGCTATAGATTTTTCTTGTGACCCATCTACCAGGAAGTATTTCTGTATAGAATCTATTTGAGGTTGCATTTATTAAAAAGAACTCCATATTTGTGTATTATGTCAACTTTGATCATGAACTGAGTTACTGAAGTTGCTCAAGAGATGTAAAAGCATTTAATGTCTGAAAGCTACTTTATTTCTTAAGACATAGACAAATATAGTTGTCTAAATGTAGTCTTCTAGCGACAATTTAGGCAAATACCTATCCATATGGGGCTGGAAGTTACAATACAACATATATGCGAGATAATGTTCTCTGGCAGTGGCAGCTGGAAGACAAAGAGGATGAGCCAATGCAGCTCAAGTGGCTTCAAAATTGCCTAATTATAGACAGCTGATACCACCAGTCTCTGTATTTTTACTAGTTAGTTTTGCGTTACTACTTTGAGATGTAAATCTCTGTTAGACCAAATATGTTCACCAGTTTTAAAGGATTATCAGTTAGCTGCATCTACAAGTAACTACTGCATCTTGCTGTTTTTACCTTTCTGTGTAGGCAGATCAGCAGTATCAGAGATTTCAAAATGGTAGTATAGCCTCACAGAATGCAAGCAATGTGAGATGTTATTGCAGACACAACTGAAGTAACTGCTGGTTTTGAACTATAATACATAGCATTTGTGTCATAGTGATTCTCTGGACATTTCCTCTCATCTCTCCAACTCATCAGAACACTACCTAACCAGCCTCCAAAAATTGTCATCCATATCTTTTTCCACACACTTGAAGCATATTTTCTTCCACGGGCAGTCATTCTGATGCCATTGGTGGAATTTTGGTTTTTTTTATCTTATATGACACCAGGCTTGCTGGAGACAGATGGAGTTCACCTGTCTCAAAGGAGGAAAAGGATTCTAGTCCAGAAGTTGGCAGAACTCACTGAGAAAGCTTTAAAGTAGGTTTGAAGTGGAAAGGGGTTAAAACCAGGCTTGCTAGATGCGAGCCTGGGGGCAGCATGTCAGGACTGAGGGTGAGACCAATAGCCCAGTTGAAGTGTATCTACACCAGTGCATGCGACATGAGCAACAAACAGAAAGAGCTGGAAGCCATTGTACAACAGGAAAACTATGACCTAGTCACCATCATGGAAACACGATAGGATAACTCTCATGATTGGAACACTGCAATGTACGGATATAAGCTCTTCAGAAGGGGCAGGCAAAGAGGGAGAGGTAGGGAGGTGGCTCTGTACATTAAAGAGTGCTTCAGTTGTATAGGGTTCAGTGATGTTAATGATAAGATTGAGCCTGGGGAAAGGCTTCTTTACTTCCAGTTATGTGAAATGGCCTCTGCTAATGTATATTTCAGAATCAATCAGTTAAGTCACAGAACTTTTAAACAATGTGATCCGGAGTAGTGAGGGGAATAAACAAACCAGAGATAAAAGGAAGTGAATATGAGTCAAAAATATTTAATGTATTCAGCAAATGAAAAATAGTATAATTTGGTTATTGAGTAATCTCATCCATGCAATTTTCTATTTTGACTTTGCATATCCTTCAATGATATTTAAGCTAGAAAACAAAACCTCTTCATCCAAATGCTTTTATCAATAATTACACCCCTACTATCCCATGAAGTCCATTACTTCCTATAATAGACTATATATTTCTAGGACTTAGTATTTCATTCTTAAGTGAAAACAATGTGTTGTGTATTACAGACAAAGACTTAAGCTTAAATTTGTTTTTATTATGTTGCTTTTACTTTCCCTGCATCAATTTTCACCGTCCCTGGAGGTGTTTAAGAAAAGATTGGATGTGGCACTGAGTGGCATGGTATAGATGTTGGGTGTATAGGGTCATAGGCTGGACTTGGTGATCCTGGGGGTCTTTTCCAGTCTTTGTGATTCTGTGAAATACACTAGCTAATTATTTATGTAAGGCTGCTGAGTTCTGAATTGATAAACTCTGTATTCTGTATGCAACTTTGAAAGTATAGCAAATGTTGAAGAGTGATAAAGGTAAAGCTACAAAATAAATTATAGATTGGAATTTCTCCTGATGCTAAGTTTTCCCTTGGAACCATAATATAGCAAAAGAATAAATTAGACCACATTCTGGAAAAAAAGCCTGTTAGCATCAAAATTACTTGGGAGACAACTGAATACTATGTCAATACAGAGTGAGAAGGATGGACAGTTGCTCCATCTTTGGACTGTAAGACTTCTGATGTGCTCAGGGTTGTTTGCTTTACACTTGACTCCTACCCTTCAATCTATGTTGGCCATATTTCTTTCTTAAAAAGAGAAAGAGGGCAACACTGCTTCTGAACTGTCACCTGTCAGATGTGATGAACTACATAGATGCAATAAAGAACTTAGTCCTCTGAGTTCACCAATACTCTAATTTAAATGTAACAGATTATAACAAATCACCTTTCTCTCAAAATGTGTCCTTAATAACATTTTCAAGATGGAAAATATTTTAAAACCTTGAAAATGACATCTTCTAATGTCAAATTTAATAAAGCTGGTATGATGACCTTATAATCATAGGAGATAATTAAGTTAATCGTAGTACCTGAGCTAATTACTTCAAAGTTCCCTCTCCTATTACATATAAAACATTCAGGATATGCTTTTAAATGAGATAAAATAGTCAGAGCTCAGCCTAATTTCCTATATTATATATTGGGTCTTGCTCTTGTTTTCATCATAAACACATATACAGTCCTTTAATTAAATAATATGTTTTCCTTCCAAGGTTAAATGTGTGAACTAAATAGCCTATATGTCTCCTCCCTGTTCTGTGTCCTGTACTTCTAAAAAAAACTCTGGATTTTTAAATAAACAGAAAGTGTCTTCTTAAAAAAACTAACACCACTAAAGGTTTGAATATATTCCATGTAAAAACAAGTCTTATAATATGTGCATGAGAAGAATTTTCACGCAATATAATTTTGGCCAAATGTGGGAGGGTTTTTTGCATTTGTTGCTTTACATCATTATATGTTTACTGTGCTAACTGTATTGTAAATGTATGTCAGAGCATGGAGCGAGCTAAGAAAGAAATCTCAGTATCAAGGCTTTATACTATTGTCCATCTTATTGTTTTTCAGTCTATCTTCTGTGAATTTATGAGGGTCTATTAACAAATAAAGCCTATAGAGAGAAAGAGAGAGAGAAATTTAAGACAGAATTATATACAAATCTAGCAAACAGGATGATGTGTTTAATTACCTACATTTCTTTCCCACTTACTTTTAACATACTGGTTTGACTGCAAATTTTGGGTTGTAAAAATCAGAAAGAATGCCTGTGCTACACACAGTAGTAAAAAATGACTGTTATTCCCTTGGTCCTATTGAGGTAATACATCCGCAGAGTTCAGAGGAGGACCAATCAAGGTCAGGTTCTGGCACAGAACTATAGGCCTAGTTCTGGGTTTATTTAACTATCTGAGACCAAATAGCTTATTATCTGTCAATACAATGTAAGGTTCCTGCTTGTTCTAGTTCTATTAGTTAAATTATTTCAAAAACAACTTATCCTCTTTATGTAGCAGTGTTCTAGCTTTCTGTAGCATTATATTGGCATACAGCAGTATATTTTGCCATAAGGCAAAATTACAGTTAGCCCTAGGAGGACAATAGACTTAATTCATGCTACACCCATGAAAGAAAATCTATGTAGATTTTAATAAATTGAAGTCTGACAGGCATTTTCCAGGCATTGGAAGGCTACTATTTTATGATTATAGCACTGGAAAAGATTCCTAGAACATATTTAGCTTATGTCAACAATCATTGTCCCAAACATTTATCTGGGAACAGGTGAGGATTTAACACAGGCTGGAGACTACTACTGGAAGGGTTGCTGCCATGTGGCTATTGCTATCTTCTTTTGTAGAGTAAGAGAATTTAATAATGGGCTGTTCAGGTAATTTAGCATCAGGGCTAGGAATTGACAAGAATTTATTTTTATAGATGAAAATGGAGTGATTTCTTTGGAAGAAATCCTACTGGAGATAACAATTTTCCCTAAATTTAGGACTGTGTCATTTAGAGATGATTTAGGTAAGCAGTTAAGCCTAGAAATTTTTGTTCATCCTGCTTTTGCTACCTCTTTATCCCATTCAGCTCTGCTTCTTCCACTTCTATTTGCCTCCTCTCTCTTATTAAGTGTTGTGACTTTGTCATTATTCATCTGATAAGGCTCTCCCTTTTGATAGTTGAAGGGAAAACTAGTAGGAACACTTAGACAATGCACTGGAGCACTGGTGTACTCCATGCTACCTCAAAACCTTCTAGGGACAATGAAGTAAAAAAAGGGGGAAGTTTCCTACTGTTTATTTCAGTCTGAATCTCTCTTATAGTATGTCAAAGGGTCCTATGATTCCCTTCATCCAATTTCAGTAGAAAGGAGATTATACAGGAGTTCATAAAGCCTATGTAATTAAAAGTAATAATCACACCAAGTATGCATACTTAAAATGTCTGAATGACTGAGTGTATTATCTGAATTTCACTACATGACGGCTCTCCCACTTACAATACTGAATCTCCAAGGTGACAGCACATGTACGTATGCTTGTGGGTGTATTACATTTTCCTTGCATCTAGTATGAAGAAAAGCGAAAAATCTGTAAAGATAAATGCTTCCTTATTTTTTCATATGTGGGGAGTGAACAAACTGGAACATCATGTTCTTTTGCACAAACCTATGTAAATGGAACTCGAATGCCTATGGAATAGCTAAGAAAATAAAAATGGAGAAGGAACAAGAAGCAGAAATTACATCTTTGCTTCTGTTTTGAATCAGGCTTGGCATTCAGAGAAGATGCTTGAGTAGCTGCTACAGGAAACCAGGCAGGAACAGTTAAACTATTGTATAAAAAGAAGAAAATAACCGCTAGTTTAAAAATGCAAAGCCATAGCCATTGATAATATACATGGAAATGTGCTTGGCAATAACTGCAGAACCAGAGACAGGATGCAGATGGCTAAATGGCAGTGTTAGCAGCATCTTCTTGCACTCATCTCTCTAGGGAAAAATACACTTTTGAGATTCATGCCTTGTACCCATATTGTCCAGAGAGTTCATGTTCTGACATTGCACATACGGTTTTAAAAAATTTTGTTATCGTATTGCCTATATAGGATAACTGATACTTAGATTCAGCAATACATTACACCATATACATCTTTTACATCATACCTATCAAAATTCCAAAAGATGTTTAGACCCCAGGTTCATTTTTAGGTTCCTAGCTCACAGTTTTGATTGTGGAACACAAGTGTAGTTTTTTAGAGATAGGCTTTGACATCATTCACATGCTAATACAGGCACTGGCTCAACTAAATGCCTGCACTAAATGCAAATAAGAATAGCTCAATAACAGAATAGAAGCAGACATCTGTGTTTCTCTTTATTCATATATATGTGTATACTTGAATGAATATTCACATATCCCCTTAGCCTAGTATTCACTGCACATTTGTGTACATTCACGCTATATACACATGTACTTACAGTTACCCAGGACAATGTCTAGATAGCTTTTGAGTATCTCCAAGGATGGAGACTCCATGAACTCCCTGGGCTACCTATGCCAGCACTCAGTTGCCCTCACAGTAAAAGTCTGTTTTCTGATGATTAGGGGAAGCCTCTTTTTTTCCAATTTCTGCCCATTGTCTCTAGTCCTGTGACTGAGTACCACTGAAAAGAGATTGGCTCCCTCTCAACTTGCTGTCCATTAGTACTCCCAATCATTTATTGCAAAGCTACTTTCTACCTGGGTGAGCCCCAGCATGTAGCGGTGCATGGCATTGTTCTCCCTCAGGTGCAGGACTTTGCAATTCCCTTTGTTGGTCTTCATGAGCTTCCTGTGAGCCTATTTCTCCAGCCTGTCGAGGTTGGTCTGAATGGCAGCATAAACCTCTAGTCTTATCAGCAACTCCTCCCAGTATTGTGTATTCATCAGCAAACATGTTGAGGGTACACTCTGCCCATCATCCAAGCCATTAAGAAAGATGTTGAGCAGGATTGGACCCAGTATTGACCACTGGAATACACAACTGGTTGTCAGCCTCCCAATGGGCTTTGTGATATTGATTGCCACCCTCTGGGCCTAGCCAGACACTGTTCCTGCTTCACACTCCATGCTAAGTTAAAACAGGTGAAGTCTATTTGAACATGTCCTTCTTTTAGATGGTCAAGAACGTAAGAAAGGTACTTTTTCAGTATAAGAAAAGACAATCTTACAAGTTTTTATAGATAGATACAAAATCTATACAATACTGCAATTGAATAGTACAAAATCAAAGATGTAAAATTAAACATGTGCAATAGAAAGGAGACGTAGCATAGACTTACATCTCACAGTATGTCAGAATATTTTCTTACAATTATTCTGAAAAAAGAAAATAATGTAAGAACTACAGGAAAATCATTTGAAAAGATGATAGAAAAATGGAGAAAATGTTCTGTTGTTTAAAGTCAAGACATTTTCGTTCCTCTTTCTTATTAGTCCCTCTGTACATATTTTCTGATAAACTTCTGTTCTCAGACTATACTATGCCAACCATTCTGCTCTGACTTCTGGGAAAAAAAATAAAATAAAAAAAAAAATATATTTTCTCCTAAGGATGGTGCCTTAATCAGAAGATGAACAGAACATTCTCTCATCTGTTTATCCTCTATCATTTGTTCTTTCTTCAACAGAAGAAATGAATGACCAAGGTTCAATACTTTATATCCTCATGAAAATCCAAACCTCAAAGTGTCACAAATATATGCCTTTTCACTATGGCACATTTAGCATATCAGGATATGAGATATGGAATAGAACAATCAGAAATTCTCAGAGGTATTTTTTTCTCTTGAGCACCTCACTGCCTCCTCCTCCATCAAAATGTTTATAACCTGGCTGAAATATAAGTAGCTGAATTTGCAGTGAGTGACATGCCTAGTGGATATGTTTATATGTAGTCAGATGATGAGGGCAGACACCATCATGTGCTAAGTTATATCTTTCTTTTCATCACGCAATAGAAAATGTTTACTATTATCTTATGAAGTGATACATCATAAAAACAAATACTCAAAACTCAGAGCAATGATTGTGTTTCTTTGATATGAGAACTCATAGTCAGAATAAAAGGCTGATTAACAGAAAAGTGCTAAATGTGTGATGAAATTTAACACTGAATTTAAAAAAATATAAGGTGAAAGCTTTCCAAGGACTGACTGACTAAAAAGATGAAGAACCAAAGTATTTCTGAAGATTATTAGCAACTGGAAAGATGATATCATGTTGAATCCACAAATCAAGGTAAAAGGAGAAGCAAAATTGTGTATTCTATCAAGAATTGTTTAACTCAGATTATGTCTAAAAGGTAGGGAGGTGAGAGGAATCTGCTTGCTTTCCCTAACAAAGTTTCATAACCCCCAAATCAAATAAAACTATAACTCATACAGTTCCAGTGTGACATGGATTATGCTATATATTTTTTTTTAATTTACCTTTCCTATTTGACTAAAAAAGTCAAAAGTCCCATGGGACTTTATCAAGCAGTTCCCTGAGAAGGCCAAAGTTGTCTTTTCTGAAGTCCAGGGTAGCGATCCTGCTCTTGTCCCTGTGCCTACTGCCCACAGTCTTGAACTCCACCAACTCATGTCACTACAGCCAAGGGTGCCCCCTACCTTCACATCCTCAACTAGTCCCTCTTTACTTGTTAGTACAAGCTCCAGCAACACCCCTCTCCTTGTCGGTTCCTCCACCAACTGAGTTAGAAAGTTATCATCAATGCTCTGGAGGAACCTACTAGACTGCATATGTCTGGCTGTGTAAGTCTCCAACAAATGTCTGGGTAATTAAAGTCCCCCATGGCAACCAGAGCCTGTGATCTCGAGGCTACTCCCTACAGCCTGCTATCTGGGCCATTTCATTCCTCCTCGAGGACTCTGTCTGGGTTGCCACTTCCCAACGAGCTAAAGCTTTTTTCCTTGT
This sequence comes from Bucco capensis, assembly GCA_013396975.1. Classification (NCBI taxonomy): domain Eukaryota; kingdom Metazoa; phylum Chordata; class Aves; order Piciformes; family Bucconidae; genus Bucco; species Bucco capensis. The sequence continues at coordinate 244,287 of VWZO01018208.1, read as the reverse complement.
AATAACCATTGGTAGGTATCAAGAAGGCAAGTGCCAACCACTCGTGTAGCTTACCTATAAAACCTTAAAACGGGAGAGCACCCTCCTGTATGCCCTCCCTTCACGCCCTGCTTTCATGAACTGCTTTGTACCTGTTTGCTCAGTTCCTGTTCGCTCACGTTCCAGGTCGCTCACATTCCCTAAGCCTAGTTAATATGGGAGACCAACCCAGCTGACTTCACTTGAGCAGTCTTTAAAGCATGCCCAGAAATTCAGCTCTGCCCCTGCCTTTGCTCAGGCCACAGAGGTTTTACTCACAGGTAAAGTTTCTCCTCTTTGGCAAAGCAGTGTGTGGTTTTTTTCTGTTCTATTTACAAATGATATATGTTTTGAATAAAGTGTTCTGCTAATGATTTCAATATTATTTTCCTGAGCTGATAGACTTTGCCAATTCTTTATATCTTTTTATTTACAACAACCAGTGAAATACAAGATGATAGAAATTTTGCAGTTGGCATATTCTTGTATTATCAAGGCTAACTAGCTGCCATAATACAGAAAAACATGGTAGACTGCGGCAGTTGCAGATCACTACAATATGTTTAAAACAGCTGCTGCTGAGAGACTAAAATTGCTGTGCATGTTTTCATACCACTTTTTTCTAAAAGCACTACTTCTCAAATACCTAAAATGCTAGCACTTCTGACAAAATTATAACCTCCCTTGTAGTTAAATTATTTTCTCTTTTCTTACTTTTCTGGAGCTTTGGTACTACTATGAAGACAATTTGCAGGAAAATGATCATAGTTCAGGAAGGTGAAAATAAAGAAAGGTTTCAAGGGATTTGCATGTACGATGACTCCTAGAAGAATATGCATCAAGTTCTCAAAAAAATAAAGAACTTGAATCAGCAGCAAATGTCAATATATTCTATTCAGAAAAGGTTGCTCAGAAATTATTACCTAGGCAGTATTTTGTTCCTCAAAATATGACAATATTACCAATTTCTCAGTTACTATTTNGCCCTCCCTGGATCTTCGTTCGCGAAGCCTAGCCATACACACATTTCTGAATAATTACTTCTTTCTCCTTATTTCTCTAGGCAATAGCATTTTGAATAGTTCTTATAATAAAAGAATTTTCTTGATTAAGAGAAGACTTATCAATGTTTATTCTATAAAATCAGAGATTGGAATTATAATTTGTCATTAAAGAGCATTATTTGAGACCACAAGGTCATAAAAGGTCCTGAATTCCAGTGGCTGGCAAAGCTAGAGAGAAAAATGCAACAGGCTTCTCTCATTGCAATAAATATGTTGGATAAAATTCCACCTGGCATATGGTCCCAGCAATTCCCAGCTGGTACATGGTCCATTGCACAGTCTATAGCAGCCCCTGGTGGTTTCGCACTGGGCAGCAAATCAAAAAGCTGCTTCTGGCTTTCTAACAGCTTTCAACTACCGAAATTCAATACACCAAAAGCTGTATGAGTAAGACTGAAAAAGTTCAGTAGTAATGAGGAAGAAAAAAACAGTTGCATCAACAGTACAAAAGTATTCATGCTGTCTAGCTGGGAGATTAATCCATCCTCTACAATCAGAAATTAGATCAATTCTTAAGTAATAAGGGTAACAATGGAGAATTGTGCAGTGACTTCGTGACATATATACTAACCTTGTCTTTTGCCACAATTTTCTCCTTATAACCTTAGCAAAGTGAATAAACGAGGGTAGGCAAGGGGGGAGGCTTGTAGGGAGCAAATATTAACATATTAACCTGTCATAGCAAATGACATGTTCAGTATATTATTCTTCCACATTATGTTGCTATAGTGAATTTTTATATCACTATATTATCAGTGAATTTGTATAACAAGTAGTTTCTTTTTGTTTTGTATTCTCAACTCTCACAAATAATAATAAATAGACACTAAAATTAAACTTGTGTTGTCTGAACTTTCCACGTATAACAACTAAGCATATCACATATAACATAGCATCATTTTGACCATGTACATTAGCAGTAAGTTTAACATTCATACAAAATATAAACTTGGAGGCAAGCTGAATCATTTCTGTAAGGAAACATAAATTGTAAATCAGCTAAAAAAAAATAAATCCTTAAATGACTCCTGAATTTAAGAAAATGTATATATTGATTTTTCTAAGTGAGACTACACTTTTTAAAGGATATACTTAAAAAAACCCAAACAAACAAAAGACCCCGTAATCATTATTAAGTTACCAATATTAAATTTCAATTTATAGTGAGGAAGTAAGATGCATGACTCACCTCTCTATTGTGTTGCTAAAACCACTTTTTGATCAGCCTACAAAAATGGGTTTAAACTTTCCAGCACACATCTGGTGAAATTTCAAATATTATAAAGTACCAAAGATAATTTCACAGCACTAGCTGAGAGCCTCAGAGAGACTTCCTGCATTCTAAACAACATACAGAAGGACAATCATGATGAGCTCAGATATTTTGAATTTCACTAGACATTTTTGTTTGTACAGCTGAGTCTCAACCTTCATGCCTATTTTAGAATGAGCTGATGTACTAGGTGTGGCTGAGATGGAGACAATTTTCCTCATCACAGACCATACGGTGCTGTATTTCGGATATGTTACTAAAACAGTTTTGATAAAAAACCAGCATTTTTTCAATTACTGAACAATGTTTGCATAGGATCAAAGGTTTTTGTTTTTGTCACTCTGCACCCACCAGCAATGACCATATGACACTGTGCTCAGCAATAAAGCTAGAGGAAGAAGGAGCAAGGGCAGATGTTTGCGATTATTGGATTTGTCTTCCCACATAACAAACATGTGATGAGGTTTTGCTTTCCATGAATTGGCTCATATCATAAACAGAGTATCTATACAATTTAAAATAGGGTATTGGAGACCATTCCTTGATGCACAGTCTGACTATGCTAATTGCATTCTCAAGTACTGTCCACTCTGTGTACATAGAGTTTACCTACTTGGTGTCAGGCTACATGTTTCATAAGAGAAATTACAGGAGTACAGCACTGTATGCGATTGTTGCGATATGAAGTATTCTTGTAGATCTAATATTTAGATGCTAATCAGTAAGTCAAACAAAATCACTTTAAGATGTCTATTTACCGCTGAACTTTCGTTAGAACTCACAGTACAGGTTTCAATGCAACAAAATAAAGGTGTTCTCTGTATTGTTTACGGATTTTATTGTGGCAGGTGCATTCACCGCTATGAAGGCTGAAGCTTCTTGACGGTTAAAAGGAAGAATTAAAGTTAGAAGCTGTGGTTTAGTGATCAAGCCACCCAGCTGTGTGGTGACTGTGGTCACATACATACCTCAGTCAAGTGATAGGAAAGACAAGGCACTTTGGTTGAGACCCAAGGCCCTCAGCCAGTGAAACTGAGAAGTTTCTAGAGTGTTGACCATGTTTGACCACAGATCAGATTTGACTAGGGTATAAATGGAGCATTGTCAGAGGGTAAATTAAGCCAGTGTCCTCAAAGAAGTGTGTCTGCAGTCAGGGACTCACCCCTTGGATCAGGACACTGCCCAACGTAAATCCTTCAAAGTTTGAGAGCCCTCACCTTACTGGGTGGGCAATACAGGCATTTTGAGTCATCATCCTTAAAACTTAAGGTTAAGTTAGCTGTGTGGTATTAGTTCCGCTTGACAGACATCAGACTCTGTTCCTTACTGAAGTTTGTTGGAGTGCTAAACAGTTCTGATTAGAATAAATCTCTTTCTGGGTACATGCCTTGTCTATTTTGAGAGACTTCATGACATAATTGAAACGGATATGTCAGTAAAACACACCAGAGGAAACATTTCGTTGCTGAAGTTTACCATAACTATATTAAGTTAATTAAAGATACAATAGTACTGAATTAAAAATAACTTAATCTTAAAGACTGAATCAACAACTCAATATGTACAAATTACCAAACCATCAAATCAATGCAGAAAGTAATCAAATAAAACTCTGAGCTTGACATTGATATGAACTATTTTGTGTTAATCTTGTTCAAACAGATTAAAGGAAGAAATAAATGATTTTGCAGGTTTTTCTTTCATCTATTTTTTTTAGCCAATGCAGTAGATATCTGTAACTGCTTGTAAATATGCAGTTGAAATGTAAATGCCAGATTTGCTCTTCAACACGTCCCACAATGGTTCATTGCATTTAAAAAAAACTTACTAAAAGAGAAATTATGATGAAACATAAAATCCATATAAAACAGAGTACTAATCAAGGATATTTTTCTGGAAAATACATGCCTAAATAGAATAGCAAATCAAAAAGGAATTTTGGAGATTATTATACTGAAAATTAAAATATATTTTTCAGAATTTTCTCTGAAGACTGAAGCCTAACTACAGGCAACATTTTTAATGATAAGGTTCAAATATATTGGCACAAAATCTTGAATTCTCAATAAGTCAGCTTTGACTCTCTCCAGGAATTTTAGCTTGACTTATCAGAGAATACATAGGAAGCATTAAATAATCATCTACACTTTCAATCTAATCTGATAAACTGCAATTCAAATAGATAATCACTCCTCTGGAGATAAAAAATGGATACATAAGTGTAAACAGAAGAACATGAATATTTCATTGGTCAGTATGTCTTAGTTTCATAAGACTTGCTATATCAGATATTTCATGGTAGATCAACCTGTGGAATATTAGCATTCATGTATATATACATTATCGTCATTGTATGCAATGACTGAAATAATGCATTATGACTCTATAGGGCTGTGCAAATCCCAACTAATTGAAAAGGAATTAAGGAGCAGTAACCTTGCAAAATAAAGTCTGTTACATCCATATGTTAATTTTTACTACAGGCCATAAGAAAGCATAAAATCTCTTTCAGAGTATTTGGCTAATATGGCCTAAACCAAACTTAGGGGAAAATGACCTTCTAAAAAAACCAGCATATGCATTTGTATTTCACCCACAAATACTCTGTTAACTTTTAAATTCAGCTTAAGACATTTATTTCTAGAAGGTAAAGGTAATGAAATCCATTCTCTGATCTCCAAATTCTTGATCCTAGAAGAACTTCAAATGACTTTTTCACTAAATATCACTGAATTAATGTCTATCTAAAACAAAGATTAGAAGATGTAGAAGAAATTCCTTTTAGCTGGCCCATCTGATATTCCTTTCTACTACTTCAGAATTACCCTGAGACATGCCCCAAAATGACACTTCTTTCCACCGCAGTGACTACAAAACACAGAAACTCTTACCTGTGTGGTTTGCATCTCCCTCTTGTTTGCTGTGAAAAGATCTTAATATGTCTCACAGGCCAAGTCACATGAGTTGTACATAATACTATCCCCTCCCATATAAGCATGGCTATTCTGAGCTCTCTGGAACTGGTCTCCTTGCAATTCTAATCAGTAAAAACTTTTCCTTTACAGACAGCAGCACAAAACAGATATAATGGACTGAAATTTCATGTCTGAAAACAAACAAAATAATCAATACTAGCTAACTTAACCACTTGAATACCAGAAAATACCCCAAATTCATTAAGTACTGCGATTAAAACAAGCCCACTTTCACTTCTGTGGAAGTACTTCATTTTTGCTGGCTTACGTCTTTTACCTTTTGACTAAAAAATGAAAATGAGAGTCTGGTGACTGACATTAAGAAGTATGTTTCATAAGCCTCTATTTTGATAAGAAGACAATAATTCTTTAATTTAAGAAAGGACAGCCATTTAGCTTAAGTGGCTATCATCTTTTCAGTCTTCTCAGGCTTTCTGATCTTTTCTTTGTAGTTACCTTGATAATAAAATGCTGCCTTGACTATCAAATATTTCTTTTGTGTGTTTCCTCCTACAGATTTAGGGCATATGTTGACCCACTATGATTTGCAGTATAAAATCATTTTGTTTCCATAAATTGCTGTTAAAAAAAAAAAATTGAACAAAGTAGAACTAAGCAAAAAATTATCATGGTACTGAGTCCTAGATTGGCAGAAACTTGTTTAACAACCAACCTCAGATGATGATGAGGATCCTCTTGTCTGCTGTGCCTTTGCTTCTGTTGATAGCACAGTTTTCCTGGACTGACTAGTGCCTGTTTAGGACTTTAAACATAACTCATTTTGCTCCATATTATACATTCAGTTGTGCCACAGTCACAGTATATGGAGAGATTGCTTCCAAGGTTGTTTGTTGGAATAGTTTCGTGATACCTGGCAATTCTTCCCTCACTGCAGTTGAAAGCAAATCTTGATGAGGCAAAGAATGTATGATTTATGGAAACAGAAAAATAAACTGAAAGAGTAGTCAGTTGCATAGATAAAATCCCATGAGGAGTTAAGGAATTACCCATGTTTTCATGATGTTTCAGGAATTTGGATTTATCAGAAACTAAAAAAAGTAATAATATTTTGGTCATTATAAGCAACTGATATCACTTTTTTAAAGGAGGTGACATATCTTTTAAATAAAGATTTACTTGTAGCTGGAATATTTGAGAGGTATAATCGACTTCAGTAAAGTTGTGTTCTGAAGGTGCATTAATGAAATCTTGCTAAATTTCTTCTCATTATATACTCATTTCAAATTTACATGACTTTATATCTAGCAAGCTTAACTCACTGCCAGAAGGAATTTACTTGTGGATGAATTGAACAAAATCTAATGTCTGTTTAATTTTGAACTGATGTGTTTTCAAAGTAATTTAATGAGATTTAACAGATCTTTTAAAAAGAGATAATTTTTTTTTCACTTCCTAACAGTTGTAGCATTGACAGGACTGACTAAAATTATTTTTCTTTTTTTTTAATATGTTTTATAATGTTCTAATCAAACATGGTTATAACTTAACTACTTTTTTATATATATTATGCATGTATAAGCGAAACTACTATTGACCCGAATCCACTCCGATCATGATCAAATCATTATAAATATCAATACAACATTGGTCTGGAGTATTTATGTGAGGCCACTTAAAGTATGATTTTTTTGTTGTTTTTTTTCTTCTTTCAATAAGCATTGTGTATAATTGCAATTATATTTTATCATCAGACTATTTAGAGATTCTTAGTTTGTTTTAAATACTTTATATAGCCTTATTGCATTTATCTGTCAATGGATTTAAAGAATTAACTTTTAAAACACTATCCAGTAACAGATTCCTAGTTTTACTGTTAAAGTTTTGCTACTAAAATACATTTGCAAATTTTAGTTGCTTGAAAATGATGATGATTTTGAGCTAAACAACAGCAATATTTAGAAAAACTTCATTCTAAACTACTACCTGCTGATAACTTCTAGTAATATTGGAGTTTCTATAATCAGCTAGTATCTTTCATTATATTGTATCACTATAGCAATGCTCACATTTCCTGAATGCCAGAAAATTGCGGTTAATTCTAATGAACTTTGAAAATTATTCAATAATTCTAATAAACTTTGAAAATATTCATGAAATATTTTATATTTTATTTTTCAATGTTTTTCGTAATTAGTGGTAAAGAAACACTGAAATATTATTCTTCTTGACTTTTAACTTTAGTCACTGCTATATATTACTGATATATAAGACATCCATATATAGAAGTGCAGAATGTATCAAAACTCTTTCGTCCCTTTAAACACAATATTCATAAGACTGCAAATCTACACTTTAAGACCTTAAGTGGGTTTGAGGATATCAGTTTTGAAAAGCTGCATCTCATAAAGACAACAAATAGTAGCAGGGAGCCACACTTCATGCAGTACTGATTTATTAGATACTTTTTAGACTGATTATTTCCAGTGTTATTTTGTGTAAAAAAGGAGCATCATTACTCAGCAAGTGTTTCTTAGTATTACCTGTTTCATCATTTATTGAACATTATGAGTGTTAGTTGCCTCAATGTTGTAAAATTCTCTCTTTGCTTGATATTCATTTGTATTTTTAAAAGTCATTAAATGTTTTTGTCTTCATAATTAGTTCTGTATTATATTATGCTCATTTTCCCTAATCAGATGCTAACTTATGATAGAATACACCACTTTATGTGGAAAGTAATCTTAAAACTGGATGTGTTCCTTTGGATAAAGAACAACCTGCAACACACATAAAATCAGCAAGACTAGAGGGAAATTTCAAGCTTCGTTATACTTGCAACCACGACATTACAAAACCATGACACATGCTGTGCTGTTTTCTAAACTCTGGTTTTGTTCTTGCTTCCAAGGTTTAATTGATATAGAAAATGAGGGAGTGATATTCTGCCTTAGATATACTTCAACTACAGTTGGCCAACTGTCTTATTTACAAACACGAGGAGCTGGAAGCTACAGTTCTGCTGGAGAGTTATAATCTAGTTGCCATTACTGAAACTTGGTGGGATGAATCCCATGACTGGAGTGCAGTTATCAGTGGCTAAGACTGTTCAGAATGGACAGGTGAGGAAGGAGTGGTGGAAGAGTTGCCCTCAACGTCAAGAAATTGATAGAGTGTGAAGAGCTTTCTCTGAAGAATAGCCACAAGCAGGTGGAAAACTTACGAGTAAGAATCAGAGACCAAGGCAATGAAGGGAACCTTGTGATTAGTGTCTACTACAGGCTTTGAAGCCTATTGATGGAGCCCTCTTTCTCCAGCTACAGGAGGCTTTCCACCCACAGGCTCTTATCCTGCTGAGGGATTTCAACTGCCCTGATATGTGCTGGAAAAGTAGCACAGCAAAATATGGATTTGGCCTGCCTTTGGAATACTCATGACGCATTTACTTTTTAGATCTGGGTTATCCACACATTCTTTCTCTCTCATCTACAGTACATAAATACTCTTGTGGGTTCTTTTTTGTTGTTTTTATCTTTATGTATTTATAACTAAAGAACAATTTTCATTTATTGCAACTTGCCTTGTGGGGTACGAGTGACAATAATTTTAGGGGTTTTCAGTTTTTACCTGAACTTCCAATACTCTGTATACTACAATTTCAGGGTATGCAGATTTCCTCATTTATTGTAAAATTCTTATTTAGTCATAATGCCATTATAGAGTAATTATTTGTTGATTTTGACCTGGGAAATCTCCCTACAAACTTGCTCCTCTCTTTTGCTTGCAATTTAAATTCCAAAATCTGCACATTTGATTGAAGTCAGTTACAAAACTTCTCTTTTAAGATCTACATTTGACTTCAGCAAAGTTTTAGTAGCTTTTTATGTTTCATGCTAATGGATCAGTAGAAATAAACAAATTACACCAGAATTTCCATTATTTGAGAGACATTTACGTTGAAACCTGAAGTTGTTAATGATTAGTTTGCCAAGTGTATGAGAAATAAAAGAAAGAATTTGAGCTGAATTTGAAAGCACAAGACTTGATTATTACAATCTTTCAGGTTTTCACCTATAAAATCCATTTCCTTGGGTGCTGCATGACAACATTAAACTATTGTAAATGTAAAGGATGTTGTTTGTAATTTCAAAATGCAGTATTGCATCTCCAGATTAATAAGTGACCATGTTAAAGCCTAGGCTTTGAGTAGACACTGAAAAGGAATTAGTTTTATACATCTGAGTGAACTGATATCCTGCCTGCTTAACATGGTGAATTGAAGTCCTGAAGCTGGTAAGAAAAGAATAAAGATGACTTTCATCACCCATAGGATATCTCGTTTTGTCTCTGTATAGCCTATGAAATGTGTGATAGTAATTTTTACTTTTGTTGTTGGTTGGTTGTTTTGTTTTTTTGAGCAGTGTTCCAAACTGAACTAGTTGGAAAGACCAAATAGCTCTAGGGTATTACTTTCATGTAGGAAACAACCATATTGAAGAAATGTTCATTTCCACAACTTTTCCTCTCTTTTATGGAAAAGTGGGCAAATGAAAACCTCGTTAAAATCAGCAAAGGGAAATGCAGAGTCCTAGCATCTGGGGAGGAATAGCCTTGTATTCCAGGACAATTTGGTTGCCAATCATCTGGAAAGCATCTTGGTGAAGACCTTGAGGGTACTTGGTGAAAAACAAGTTGCCCATGAGCAATCAACTTGCCCTTGAGGTAAAAAAGGGAGACAGCTTCCTTGTCTGCATGAGGAAAAGTATCACCAGCATGTCAAGAGAAGTGCTCGTTCCATTCTACTCAGCCCTAGTGGGATCAGTCTGAAGTACTGGGTCTAGTGCTGTGCTCCCCAGTATGAGAAAGATGTGCCTGACACTTGAGAGATGTACAGAGGGAGGACAGGAGATAAGATGTTTGAATTTCCTTAAGGAAAAAGTCTTTCGCTATCAGGTGGTCAAGTACTGACACAGGTTGTCTAGAGGGTCTATGAAGTCTCCATCCCTATAGATATTCAAAATCTGACTATTTCTGACAGGACCCTGAGCAGACCCTCCATTGAGGAGTTTATTTGGCTGACCCACTGTGAGTTGCTTCACAGAGAAGAAGAGAGTCAGGTTTGATAGGATCTTCGTGACAGGGGTTTCATGCATTCTGATAAAGGGAAAAGCATTGCTCTGCCCCCAGGGAGGAATAACACCATGCAGCAATGTATGTTAGTGGCTGATTGGTTGGAAAACATTTTTTTTTTCAGAAAAGGAGCTGGAAGTCCTGGTTGACACCAAGCCAGTAATTCACCTTTTGGGCAAAGAAGGCAAATTGTATTGTGGGTTGCATTAACAGGAGTGTTGCCAGCAAGTAAAAGAAGGTGATCCCCTCCACTCAGCACAAGTGAAACATACCTGGAGTACGGTGTCCAGTTCTGGCCCACTCAGTGCAAAATAGATGTGGATATATTAGAGAACATTTCCTTCAGAAAATTGCCATTAAGACCACTAAAGTCTGAAACATGTCTTCTATGAGAATAAGCTGAGATAACCAAGACTGTTTACGCTGGAGAATGCTCAGACAGGATCTTCTCAATGTACATAAATACCTGAAAAGAGGGGGACAAGAAGATGGAGACAAGCTATTTTGGTGGTGCTCAGTGACAGGACCACAGGCAATGGGCACAAAGTGAAACATAGGAGGCTCTCGCTGAACATCAGGGAACACTTTTCATGTGAGTGTAATCAAATATATAACACAGGTTGCCCAGAGAGATTGTGGATTCTTCTTCCTTGGAGACATTCAAAAGCCTTCTAGCCATGGTCCTGGCCAATTGGCTCTAGGTGGCCTTGCTTGAGCAGGGAGGTTGGCTGAAATGATTTCCAGAGGTAATAAAAAGTGAAATTTTCTTCTGTTTTGTTTTGGTTTTATATAAACATCTAAGATTTTATGTATTCTCTTTCAGAAGAACATAATATTTTAGTAGATTTTTTTATAAGTTTTTTCAATTATGCAGTGGTTGGAAGGAAATTGGTTTGGGTTGTTGTATTTTTTTCTTAAATTCCTTAGCACTTTTTGTTTTATGAGTGCCAACTGATTCAACCCAAGTACTACAGCTAAATTCCAAACTGCCTTTTTTAACAATCAGTAACATTTAGGACTAGATGTTCTCCAAGTTAAAAAGACTGTATTTCTTCACTTTTGACATGGCAGAATATGAAGCAGCTTTTTTGCCTCATTTACCAAGAGCGAGCTGTATCATTACCAGCACAGAAGGTCTGGATTTTTAATCAAATGGAATGTCAACATTAAGGCCTCTAATGTGGTTTAGACAGTAAGATACACAGTTAAACACTCTTGCATCTGGGATATAATTGTACTTAGTAGATGCATGTATGCAAAAAAAAAATGGTTTTCATTTTCCAGGATGAATGTCAGTTGTTTCCGCCTACAATATTTATTTTTGTATTTGCAAAGTACTAGAAGTAGTATTAGTTAAAAGCTATTATGCTTAAATTATGTACACTACATAGGCTGCTGTATTTTCACCCAAAATATTACAAAGCATGAAAATAGCAGAGAATAGAGCATTTCTGTTTGACATTGACATTTAGGAATGTAAAGTTCTTTCTAAGTGTTATGAGTAAAAATAGAGCTTACAAATTTTAGTTGAGAAAGATATGTGTGTATACTCAAAATACCATGCAACAGAGAGATTTGAAAGAAAAGTAATTATGTAGACTTTAGATACATGGAATATTCAGGATTTAAAAATATATAGTATGTACATATTTCAAGACTGCATCATTATTGATCAGAATTTGAGAAGTGTTTATCCATGGACTAATTATACCTTTTATAAAATCAGCATTAAACCCTTGACTTTGATAGGAATGAAATAAAGAATTCCATATGAAGCCTATTGACTTGGACACATCTTGGACAGAGAAAGTGCCTTGTTCCCCTGGGTCTGTAGCGAGGATGTAAACAGGTCTGGAAAGGAATAAATAATGATCCTCCTTAGTAAAGGAGGACATGATATATCACTGGGTTGTGTAGTTCTGTTCTTGCATTTATCTTACAATAATTCACCTGTGACAATTTTCAGGAAAGGTTCGAATAGAGTCATGTCAAATAAACTTGATTCTCTACTACAGTTCGAAAATCACTTGGGGTCTTCTGTGGCCCCTGGTGCCATAACTGTGTCGACAGCAGAGGGAGCATTAAACTCATTGCCCACGGTAAAGTGTGGGGAGTGATACCCATGTTCCTATAATCCTTGGATGGGTAGGATGTGCTCATTAGCCTTCTGGCAGTCATCCTAGGAGAAGGACAACTCTGATTCCAAACCCGGGCAGATGGAGCTCCTTTAGCCCTGTAAGGCCTTCCATCTAAGAGAAGGACACTCTAATAAAACCTCCATCCTAAGGACTTGGCTGCCAGCGTCCAAGCTTGCTAGGCCCTGGCAGATGAACCTTAGGACTAAAGGGTGTGTCCAGCTCTGCGCATGCTGTGTCTCACCTAAAAAAAAATCCATAGCGCAGGCTCGAGGGTGCTATCCGCTAGCCTCTTTTTGTCAGCGCGCTTGTGGGGGGCACTGGTGAGGAGCGTGGGTGGAGCCCTCCCTGGATCTTCGTTCGCGAAGCCTAGCCATACTATACTACTATAGTTCTACAATTTTCCAGCCTATGAAGAACAAGCAAACTTAAACCTTCCAGGATATCCCACTGTGCCATATAAAACTAGCAAAGCACTGAAATGCCTTTTTGGACTGATCTGCGTTACTTTATAATGAGGGATGTTTTGAACATTTGGGCAGGGGCATGGTAGAGGGCTGGAGGCACAGCTATTAGTCCTGCAAAATTCAGTGGATATATTTGAATGAATAAATATTACAAGCCCAGCAGTTTCAGTCAAAATAGTATGCTTAAGTTTTTAAAAGGCTAGGATATTTAAATAGTAGTTAATTTCATTTTTGTTATACTGCATTGTGATTTTTGTATTTATTACTTAGAGTTTCATTATTTTGAATTGCTAGACAATAATATGCAGACTTTTGTGACTATAAGGGAAGTAATAGCACTTTTTTTTGTATTGAAATAATTTAAGATTCTTTAATTTCTTTTTCTTAGAAGAAATGAGTAAATGAAAGTCTACAGGATGCCTATTATATTGCTGTTTTTTCAATGTTCTTTTGAATGACATCTATCAATTCACCTGCTGATAATAATCTTGTATCATAGTCACAATAGTTTATTGCCCTCAATTTATGACTTTCAGAACAATTCATAGCCTTCTCTTTCTGAGATAATTTTTCTCCTTGCTAGCTTGCTTGCTTTCTTCCTTTGCTTGCCTACTTCCTTCCTTGCTTGCTTCTACTGGGAAGCCCAGATCTGGACTCAGCATTCCAGCTCTGATGTTGACAGTGTTATGCAGAGGGGGAGAACCACCTCCCATGGCCTCCTGGAAAAATCCTGCCTAATGCAGACCAGGGTGATCTAGATACAGTTAAAAATAGTTATTACATGAAGCTGTAACTTTCTGTTATGAGAGCAGGTACTGAATTACTGTTACAGACTCCAAGACTGCGAATACTTCCACTTACTGATCTGTAGGGTGAAAGCCAATAAAGAAAATAAAGGAAAAGAGAAAGGAGGGGAAAGAAAAAAAAAACCCAAACCACAAACAAACTAACAAAAAATATCTTTTGCAAGAGCTGTCTAACTGCCCTCAGAGGAGCAGTCTTGGGTTTTTTGTCACTGTTGTTTGACCAAACAACTTAAGGCTTCAGGTACTGACTATTTACAAACTTTCTCAGTCAAAGAATATAAATACTTTGAATTTCAGGAGGAACCTCAAGAGTACAAACCTTCAAGATTTAGTGTAAACATTGTGTGTAACTCCAGGTGAAAATTCCTACAGATGGCTGAGCAGCAGGTAGATTTATACAGCTGCAGTAAGAACAAAATAGTTATTCTTACATTAAAATAAAAGGTTTTCAGCAACTGTTCTACAAGCTTACCCCATCTCAAGTGTAGCATGAAATATGATTTTCAATATGAGAAAATTGTTAAGATTACTAAGATTAGTAATTTTTGTAGTGTTCCTTCAAGAATATTATAAATTTTCTTAGCAACTTTAAATATATACCTTACATGTTGCACTTTTTCCACTTACTACTAAAACAGTAAGCAGAATAAACATCTGTTGCGGTCATTAGAAATAGTAAAAACCTTTACAGTCTTAAAAACCCATAACTTTATACTGTACATATTATGTCTCTGAATTAACTTAATACTTTTTTAGTCCAACACAGAAAAACTAAACAAAGACTGCTGGATCATACACAACTGATATGCATAATGTGCTTTTCTACAAAAGATTTGTCAAATTATTTGATGGCAACAGGCACATAAAAAAAACAGATTGAAAAAGGAGCACTGATTATTTGATCCATATAACCTACAAAACTCATGTAAAGGGCGTCCCATTAAAAAAGTATTTTAATAATATATCATAAATGTGATCATTCACTAGCTTCCAACTGACAATTTACTTGAAGGAGCTGTTTTAGCAAATCATTAAATATTAAAATTAAGCTTAGAAACTCCAATATCACCTTTGATTTAGCTTCATTTTTGTTTGGATGTACAGCACACAGAAAATGTCCAGGAAATTCAATGCCATTGTAAAGGTATAGAAACATTTAAACAAGTAAAGGTGCAACAAAAGTAGCAAGCAATACAGCAATGTAAAGTTCTAAATTTAATGAATGAAAGTTCAAAAAGAGATAATTTCCCTTCCCCACCTCTTTTTCAAAGTATCTACATTCAGGAGATATTATTATTATTAAGCAGCAGCCCTAGCTCTAGGGTGTAGGCCCAGGACTGTTTCAGACAGAAGTACAGTGTGCAGGAGTCACCTGATGCACTTCTATTATCTCATGCTAAGGGCCTTTGCAAATCTACTGCCAACTCTTTTTTTTTTGATGTTACAAGCTGTTTGATTTTTTCACAAACTCAGAATGTTTAGAGATGGAAAGGGCATCTTGACATAAAAGTCCTATTTCTTACCTTGATAGTAACACAGTTATGAGTTACTGAAGGAAGAAAATCCTAATAAACATAGAAAAAACAGCTGTGGTCTAAGGACCCAATAACAATTATATAATTTACACATTACAGTTTATACATTGCTAACATAAGGAAGATTAAAAATCAAGGCACTGAAAACTGGATTATTTCACCTTCCTTTACAGCTGTTTTGCTTCACAATGGGAAAAAAAATAGAATTTTTAGTAAGATCTATAGCTTCTTAGTTTCCTGGAAGAACAACTTAGCTGAATCCCATATACTTGACAGCTCTTGAAGCTGAGGATGAAAAATGGTAAAGCTGCCCTCATAAAAAGCCATTTCACTGCAGGGCAGTCACGGCAGTTTGCCGGGGATGGAGAAGTTGGGATTTAGCTCCTGGTTGCCAGGCAACAGGTAAGGAAGGAGCAGATCTCCTTTCTTAAAGAAATTGAGTGGTCCTCCACGAGTGTTTGCACACAAAGAGCCACAGCTTGAAAAACAGGTAACAACAACAAAAAAATTCTACACAGACAAAATTACTCTGAACATTTTAAAGACGAAAAAGTTCTGCAGTCCACAAACTATCTCCTGAGAGCAAGAGGACCATCAGTTCTTTTTCCTTTTTATGACTTTAGGCACTAGATTTATTTGCTAGATTTATTGCTTCTGTTTTGTTTGTTTATTTGTTTTTCTTTTTTTGCTGGTTTGGTTCTCTTCTTTTACTACTTCTTTTTTTTTTTTTCCTACTGTGAAGCAATTAATTTCCAGAAAGGTGAAGTTTTGGGCATTTCTTTAGTTTTTTTAAAAAAATAAAATCTTGTAATACTGTGGCAATTGACATGAAAAGTGAGTTCAACCTTATGCTTAAATAAAGATGCTCCAAACAAGACGTTAAAATGCTTCTTAGAGAACCAGTTTTAATTTCCATTCCTCCTTCCTCCTATGCAGAAATAAACAAAAGTAAATAAATGGTAAAGTTCTGTGTTTTGATCTTCTGTATTATCACAGAATTTATTAGTTTCCATGCTAATCTGGTTTATCTCATGTGATTGCATTCAAAGAGGAAAACAGAAGGTTCATCTCAAAGAACAGGAGGTATTTTATGTTGAATTTTATTGAAGTATATAGGTATATTACTAGAAGTCATACAGATATACAATACTGTAGAAAATTGGAATTTAAGTGGGGAATTTTCCTATTTAAGAAAACATTAATGGTTTTGATAATTTCTTTTGTTTTTTGGAATGATCTCTGGGCAAACAAATGTGATGTTACACCTTAAATAATGTAATTGTTATGCTTTTCCTATCTTTACTTAACTTTCTGATTAACTCTGGTAGACGACAAGATAACATTCTCTCCTGCAATCAAACTGCCTGAATGGTAACATTAGGAGTGATACAATTACTATGGAAATGAAGGTGTGGTTTTAAAGCTTAGAAGTTAACTAAAATGTAATGCTTTCCATCTGCTGCTGTCAGAACAATGTACACTGAGGAAACCATCTTTCATCTTTGTGCTTCCTTAGTCCATCAGTCCTTATCCAAATTCTTTTTGACTTCTCTATGAATTCTGAATATGTTTTGAATCACAAGTCCTTCCATAAGGAAACTTTGGTGACTGTAAATATATACCATGAAGTGTGAGGTATATTCAGCTTTCTAATATAACATAAATGAAACAGAAAAAAACCCCAACTCATAAAATAATTAAACCCCCGGGTTAACAGAAAAAATTCCATCATTCTAGAAAGGATGCAAACATTTTTAGAATAAGGACTATTAAAAAACCAAAACAAAACAGAAAATGACAACTGTCTTGAAGAAGAAATCTTCCTCAGAAAAATAATAGAAAGAAGGTATCTGTTGTTTTTTCCTCTGTTTGTGTGTGTTTGTTTTGTTTTGTTTTGTTTTGTTTCTAGAGATGTCATTTCAGGAGAGAAATGACAGAAATGAAATCAGAAAATGTGCAAGGAAAAACTACAAATCAGATTTTGAAACATGGTGCACTTAAACCAATAACCATAAGGTATGGTACAACTTTTATTTCTTTTGTTCCTTTCCCTTTTCCTTTTCTTATTCCCATTTCCCTTTTCTCCTTCTTCTTTTTCACAAATGATGAAAGCCCACTACCTTCTCATTGAGAGCGTCATTTAGCCACATACAAGTATCTATTTTCATTTGACTTGTTCCAGGGCATCTTGCCAGGCTTTCAATTGCCTGTCCAGAAGGGCATCCTGGATAACTGAGTTTGAAGTCACTGACTATGTATTAATTACTTTGAGTAAGCAGTTAGCATGGCAATTTGTGTGGAAGGTTGTTGAAGCTCTGCCAGCTCAAAAGGTAAGTTGACCTGGTGGACATTACCCTCTCAGAAGGATCTTAGCTATAGTTTTCACCTGGCGGAAAGCCATGTCTCTATGCTCATCAGAATGGAAGTGGCAACCAAGATGGAGCTACCATGAAAACACGCAGCTGTTAGGTCTCAGGCTGCAGGGACCATCAGAGCCTTTCAATGGCAATGGGGGGCAGTAGTGAGAACATCTGTATGCATTGTGACCATGTGGATAATCTGCCCAGCCTGATGACAGAGCTATGAGAGGAAGAAGAAAGGTTAAGGATAAGCAGGAAGGCTGAGCAGGAGATAGACTGGTGGAGGAAGCTCTGCCCTCCCTCAGAAAGAAACAGAAGCACCACCAGAAAATACGCAAGATCACAGGGATCCTGTATCCTCCCCCTGAAAGGCTGAAGACAGCAGCCTAAATAAAAGAAATAAATGGAGGCAAGTCCATGCTGGGAACAGCAGACAAACTCCTTCCTTTTCCATCTTGCCCCTTCAGGTTCTTCTGTGTAACAGGTATGAGACTGTGGATGTGGAAGGTCAGTCAATGGCGGATGTGGATGATGGTCCACCTACAACAAATCCACGCAAGCTCAGAAAGGCCTACCCTCCATATCACAACCATCTCCACAATGAGAAAAGAAGAGTTCTAGTCGTAGGTGACTCCATTCTGAAGGGAATTGACAGTTCACTATGTTGTGAAAACCCTCCTCATATGGAAGTCTGTTGTCTCAATGGCAGAGGGAGGTGATAGCTGCCCCATCTCTGGAAACATTTAAGGTCAAGTTGATTGGGGTTCTGAACAACCTGGCCTAGTTAAAGATGTCCCTGCTCACTGCAAGGTGGTTGGACTAGATGACCTTTAAAGGTCTTTTCCAACCCCAACTATTCTATCATTCTATGGTCCTTTGATAATGTATAGTAGGATGAGACGACTGACAATTTGTAAGTTTGACTTTGTTTCTATTTGCTACAAAATAAAACTAAGGTGACTAACTCAGATAGAGACACACTTTTTCTAATTTGATTTATTGGTATATTTAATCTGCATTTGGTTAGATAACTTCCACTTGATCTGGTGAATCTAATGGCTGCTATCAAGTGTATGAAATAGTTTCTACTGGTAATATCAGCTATGACTGTATAAAGGAAAAATTCCATGAGACTGATCACTATTTTCAAGATATGTTTCTTTCTCCAAAAGTGCATTTTTGAAAATGTTGTTCTTTTTTGGCTTAATATTCTACTTCATCCTTCCTTGAATATCAAAAACTTTAATATAAATAAAAGTATTAATATATTATTTCATTGATTCTCTTCTGATTCTCTGAAACTGAAATCAACAGCTACTACAAAGTAGATACCATATTCTCTTTTCTCTTTATTAAATAGGTGCTAACTGTTGTGAAATTCAATATATTTAAATCCCAGTTTACATGATACTTCATCTTTAAGCTGCTATTTTTAGTCACATATTTTTTAAAAAAACCCTAAGTTTTCAAACATCAAAACAGTGGAAGTTTGTTGCAGTTTTAACCTCATATTTGATTTTGCTTCAAAATAGTTCTTATAAAGCAGCTTTATAAAAAGATAAACTATATCAACTAGTTAATTCTGAAGGCATAAAAAAAATAGGTTATTAGTCATCACCAAATTTTAGAGATTTTGGCTGGAAACACAGCTGTAATATAGGGAGATGCCTGCAAGGTAGAAAGATATTCACATTAAAGCAGAAAATAATCTAATCCATGAAAATCCTTCCAAATGCAAGGATTTAAGTGCCAAATTGTACTGATTTCCCAAAAGTATTTCAATCTGCTTATTTTCTAATGCTGACTACCCCGTAGGGGACTAGACTATTTAATTTTTACTCAATTTAGAATGAAAATTTCCTAGGAAAGTAATGACAGGCATGCATTGATGCTTGGAGATATCTGCTCTGGCTACAGAACTGCCTATCAATTAGCTTGTCTACAGTGTGGGCTGCAGAGAATAACTGCAAATAAGCATTTAGTGTCTTAAGAAGGCTCAAATGATAGGTTTGGCACAGAATGTTTTTATAATAGATAACTAATGTGAGTGATAATTCCATGTGAAATACAAGCTCTCTTCAGTTTGAGGGACAGCAGAGGATTTCTTCAGTTTGTAGGGTGTTTCTGTGCTACATTGCAATAGTTTGTCCCATATCATTTCCCTTCTTCTTTACACTGGTGGATATGCAAGACAACAGAGAACAGAGAAATGGGATTGTGGCTTCAGTCATGATAAAGTCATTTTTATCAAGATGGGGGACAGAGAAGAACAGACTTGATCTCATCTGCCAGTTTCTGTGCTACAGACTGTGAAATGTAAACTTCACATGCTTACACCTTTCAGGGAAATGAAATCCTACTTCCTCCTGCAAAATGTGAGTCAGGTTCCCTTTTAGTCTGGCACACCTGACTTGCACTTCTGGTCACACCATAGCCAGCAACAGAAAGACCTCTAGAATATGTTTTAGGCCAAAGAAGAGTAAACTACAAAGTCTACGCCTGCTGAGCAATTGGTACACGGAAAAAAGGAAGAGAAAGTGTCCCCTGATTTAAAGAATATATTATGATTTCATGTAGGTAACCAGGGCCACAGCTGCTAGCAAAGGGATTGGAGATTAAGGAAAAGGTATACTGTTTTGGTAGCAATGGAGAAGAAGGGTGCTGCAAGGGAGTCTTCTGTAAGAAGATACCAGAAGCTGCCCCCTATCAGTCACAGTTTCAGCTGGCTTTAATACAGACACTGTGACAGGTCAAATCTGAAACAATCAACTGTATTGGTAGCACCTCTGTGATAATGTTTCAGAAAGGGTAAAAAAATGCTACGTGGCATCTTGGAGAGAGAAGTGAGAAATGTGAGAGAAACAACCCTGCAGACACCAAGGTCAGACAAGAAGAGTCGTGGTGGTTGAGGCAGTTTGTCCCCCTGCAGCCCATGGAGGACCACTGTGGTGTAAATATCAACCCTGCAGCCTGTGGAGGACCCCATGCTGAAGCATGTAGATATGCCCTGAGAGAAGCTGCAGCCCATGGAGAGCCTATGCAGGAGCTATGGTCTGTACAAAGGAGTCCAGACTGAAGCAAGTTTTAATAATTACTTTAGCTATCATGTTAAAAAATTCTTTTGAGAAACAAAAGACCCTCTAAAATTTTGACTGAAAACTGATATTCTAACTCTGTGAACAACAGCTTATAACTTAAATCCAGTGGATAACATCTTCAAAACAGTTGTTGACATTGCATGTAAATAATCAAATTTTCAGAAATATGTTTGTCAAAAGCTGAAAGTAAATTATAGATTCATACATTGGTTTGTGTTGCAAGGGACCTATAAAAATCATCTAGCCCAAGCTCCACTGCTATAAGCAGGGACATCTTCAGCTAGATCACATTCCTTAGAGCCCCATCCCACATGACCTTGAGTGTTTCCAGGGATGGGGCATCTACCACCTCTCTGGGCAATCTGTTCCTGTGTTTCACCACCCTCACTGTAAACAGAAAAAAAAACAAACGAAAAAACTTCCTTGTATCAAGTCTGAATCTACTTGTCCCCATCTTTATTACAGGCCCCTCTGAAGCTTTGAAAGGCCATAATTAAGTCTTCCAAAAAGTTGAGTACCTCAACCTTCTCCGTCTGTTGTTACCATTTAGCCAGTTTTACTAATCAGCAGGGGGTAATGCTTTCTTTGACCTTCCTTTTCTGACCGACACCTTTAAAGAAACCCTTCTTATTCTTATGAGACAAAATGATTAACCATCTTACTCTCACTGATTGGATTTGTTCTTGGCAATTTGATATAGCTGGATTTCCTAACTAAAAATTTTCAGATCTATATGGAAAACTGAGGTTAACACATCTGCTTCCATGTATTGCTGTTGCTGTTAAAACAGTAGATTCTTGTGGATATCTCCAAAGAAAAAATACTCTGCAATATTTCCACTATGGTTGGTTTATTAAGCTTATCGATGGAGCATGAAAATCTTCATTTTCATTTACTGCAAGAAGAGTATTTCCATTTCTGTGGAAGTAAAACTTATTTGCACTGTATGTTAAACTGTTTTCTAAAGCTGAAAATCATAGTTATGTATGCACTGTACATTGTATCATTTTCAGTAACTGTATTTTATCCTTTTTGTGTTAGAATTATGCTAATCTTCACTCAGAAAGATGTATTAGAGATAGTAGGATCTTCTATATGCATAAAGTAACTTTTATTTTAAATGAGTTTTTTGATACAAAGTACAACAATCAGTTCAATAAATAGTCAGTGAACCATGAATTATAAGCAAATCTTTCAGAAATATACACAATTTAAAGAAAACTGTCCCTTTTTCCACTGGGACATCTATGTATCAAGAAGATTTTCCCTGGGATATTACTCTCTATCATGACACTTTTGCAATAATATCTGTAACACACTGTGATATATATCCATACTAGACCATACATTTCCATGCCAAATTTAAGCTATTATAATACTTATAACAATTTTCCCAGCAGTCAATGCAGCCAGGTTTCAGAAGGTCCAGAATCCCTGCTCAAGTCTACAATGACAGTGGTGACTACTGAGCTGCATGGATGAAAGATAATCACCGAAAACCCAGCACAGGGGTAACAGTCTCTGATCACCTCATCAGTGAAAAAGGAGCTCCCTGACCTGGCTGCTCTCAGGGCCATTAAGGAGAATGCTGAGATGGTTGTAACCCAGTGAGATCCTCTGACAGAGGTCAACCAAACAAGCGCTTCCCAAATCACTCTATGGTCCACAAGGGACGCTTCCTACAGGGCTATAGGACTCATTATGGGATGCAGGTGAGGGAGTATTTTTTAACTGTACATATCTTATTACAGGATGTTTTAAAGCAGATTGCAGGAATGTTCTTATGGGATATGTTTAGAGAAAGGAACAAAGGCAGGGAAAGGGAAGGATTAAGGTGAATCAGAGAGACGAATGTGTTAGAAAATAGAAGAAAAGGGATAAAATAGACCCATAGAGTGCTAATGGTTTCCTGGTATGTTTGAAATCTCCTGCTTTCCTTGTGCCATGGTATGTCGATGTTTTAGCAGATATGGAGGTGATTCAAGTCCCTTTCAAGCACCAGAGTCTGTGAACATGAGGCTTCTTGCAGTTTTCTGAAGCAGGTTTCAGTTTCTTCTTCCTTATAATGTCATCTGTAGCAGACGCTCATCGCATTATCACCCATGTTGGTCTTCCCAGTAATTCTTTCCCATAAACTCTCAGCTGGCTCCTCATGAGACCCCAAACAGAGGTCCGTGCATTCCTACTGCTCTCTGATAGAAATGGCAACTCCCCAACTTCATCATTCCAGGCTGTGCTCCCAAAAGAATCTATCCACTGCAGCACTCCAGTTCATGACCTATCCAGCCATGTTTCCGTCATCCAAGTGAGATCACTGACTTGGAGATGCAGGGAGGCCTCTAGTTCCCTGTGTGTATACATTAATATACAGGCATTCTAGCTGTGCTGACTTTCCAGAGAATATATGAGAGGATCCATTATATTATGCTATAGATCTTTCCTTATTTGTGTGCATACACTTGAGGTGGGCCTCTTTCAACCCTGTTTTATTGTTTATGAGGTCTCTCCATTTTATATTTCCCTGCACAACTTGCTCAGCATTAAAATATGCAACAAAGTGAATATCGTAGCAGAGGACATGGCAAGTAATTCTGTGAGGAATAAAGATTTTAGTTAGCACTGTGGAGAGAAAAATGAAGAGAAGGTAGTGGGGGAAGCACGAACAATGCAAAGCAGATACAAATGTTTGTAAAGGATCAAGGGCAAAAGAACACATCAGAATATTTAGCCACTTATCAAAAAAGAAAAAGGTGATCCCTGGTGTTGCTCAAATTGTTCTAGTTAACTAGAGCATTGTCCTGTGCTATCTCACCACTCAAACAGGAGAGAGTGAAGGACAGAGCAAACAGCCAAACTGTTGTTTCCCCAAAGTGAAAGCATGTAGGTCTTCACTAGGAGTTTATTCTTTCTGAGACATGTTTTATGAGGGTTTTTTTTTAAGAGTTCAGCAGATACTATATTACTTTTCAATTTATTTTTTTTTTAATGGTGTGTAATATCTGTATCATTTTGACCCAGATCACTGTGTTCAGGTCATGAATGACTAACTCCTCTGCCTCATCTTCCTGTTCTGTTCTGGTCTTAGCCCTTCAATACAGTTTGTGCTGCATGGTAATTTGTTAGTATGTAAGAAGGCAGAAGTAATGGCTGTGACAAATGCTGTGCAGTGGAGTATTACCTTATTACTAGGAAGCTGATATCACAAAGAAGAATGAAAAACTTCTTTCTTTGAACAAACTGACAACACTTACAGCGTCTTTATGGTTTTATTATGAACTCTGATAATGTGAAACTTGACTTCTTACTCTGGACTTCAGCAAAAAATACCGGCAGCTGAAATACTGTAAGGTAACCAAAAATTAAAGTCACCATTTTAAAACAACCAGCTCTGACTGAGCCTGTAAAGCAGCTGTGCTGGATGAAGAGCACAATTACTGTACAGATACTGTTACCTGGATTTTTTCACCCCTGGGCTATCCAACACAAGCATGTAAATGTGATTCTTCTGAGACAGAATTTGCTTTCAAACAACTAGGAAAAAAAACCCCAAACAAACAAAAAAAATCCAGAAAACCAACAACAAAAACCCCCAAAACAGCAAAAGTTAAGTATCTGAACTATTCTAGTCTAGGACCTTTGGTAGCTATTGGAGACAGAGGTGACTCTATTGGGAAAATAAACACATTTGAAGTTGTAATATTGGCCAGTCAATACAACTTCATTGGTTTTGAAGAGAATCTAAATGCTTTAGTTCAAATTGATGATGGCATAAGGTCAGTCCTAGCCTCACTGTCTGGATCTCATGCCATATTTCACATAACATACTGCTGTCACTCGCAACTTATGCAGATCTGTGCTTTCTGGACAATGAGAACTCTCTGTGTGGTTTGTCATATACTGTTTCAGGAAATATTTTCATATCATTGCTAAGTGGTGGTGCTGTAACTCTATCAGGAAATAGATGCACAAGTTCTTTTTCAGGGACAGTTTTGAAGGGCAGCTTGTATAACAGAGATTCACTCAACTGCCTCGTATACCTATACTTTATTTCCAGAAAGAATTTTCAACATATATCTGGATCACAACTGTTTCTTTCATATACAGTGGACTGCATGTAACCTAGTATGTCCTGAAAATTCACCTGTATGCAAAAAAGCTTAATAGCTAAGTTTGGATAGACTTGTCTAAATACCAATACCTCATGTGGTTTTTTTCTACCTTTTTTCTATTTGTTCTTCTGGGCTCATAGAGGCATTGGAGTCATTGGAATTTGCAAAATAATAAATATTTGAGTTGGTGAAAGAATATGAGAAGTTGCAAGAGTCCTATAAATAATAGTGGTTTATTTGTTTGATTTTTAATCCAAAAAGTAATCTAGTGGTCTAGAGCTGGAGATCACATAACTGATCCAGCAAATAAAATACAAAATTTTTATTAATATTGTTATCATCATTGTCCTCAAATTGGAGAGATGGATTTAATGGATAGACTATTTAACGGATAATTAATTGGCTTGATGGCTCCATCCAAAGTGTTAATAATAAAGGACTCAGTGTCTGAATGAAAACAAATAATGTGTTATATCCCTTAGTGGTACATGTTGGAACTGATACTGTTCAATTTCTTTATTAATGACACAGAATGGTTTGGAAGGGACTTTAAAGATCATCTAGTCACCACTAGGTCAGGTTGCTCAAAGCCTCATTCATCCTGGCCTTGAACACTTCCAGGGTTGGGGCATCCACTGTTTCTCTGGGCAACCTGTTTCCATGCCTCATCACCCTCACTATGAAGAACTTCATTATATCAGATCTAAATGTACCCTTTCTCAGTTTAAAACTCTTACTCCTTGTCCTATCACCACATAGCCTTTTCAAAAGTCCTCCAGCTTTCTTATAGGCCCCATTAAGTCCTGGAAAGCTACTGATGTATAGTATTTCTCTTCAGACAAGTACGAGAAGTACCAGGCTGGACAGTGGTCATTTTTTATGCTTCTCTGTACCATGTTGTATTCACACACTAGTACAGAGACAGTGATCACTACTGTGCTTAAGAAAATATTCAGTAGTATTCATATATGGTCTTAGTTTAAGACTAAGAATCAGTTCAGAGAAAATCTTGATGAAGGTCTTACAGTGTCTTTAGGGAGGAGTAAAACAAGTTTGCAAGCAGTTCTGGATGTCCTGAATAATATGATTTGCTAGAATTAGTGTTGTCATCTATATGATAATTAAAAGCTCCAGACTGACCTGTCATTCATGAATTTGTCTTACCCTTTTCAAAGATTCATACTGTTCATATCTGCACCGCCTCTGACAAAACATACCAGAGGCAAATTACGCAGATACTGCACATGAAGAATGATTCACATTTTTTTTTAAGCTTCAGTCATGTAATAGCCTCAAGTTCTTGCACTGTTTGACATATACACTGATTACTGGTTCACCTTCTGTATAAAGTTGCTGACTTCATAAGCATGTATTGTGTGTGCCTCAGACATCTCTTATTTAAACTGAAGAATCCCTTGTATTTGAAGAATACTCATCAAAATGTTTCTTGCTACACTGTTTTAAATTTTTTTTATTCTTTTCTCCTTTTATTATTGATGTGCCAAAATCATACATAGCCAAGACAGAGACAATGTATGTATTTATTTGGTAGCATACTAATATTTTTTGTTTTGTTCACCATCCATTCCATAGTAATTTCTAGTATTCTTTCTGTCCCTTTGGTTATCACTTCATAGTTGATAATGTTGTAAAAGGACTCTGTGTCCAACATTTTGTCTAACTTACCAATATTTTTAAATGGCAGTCACAGGTATGTATCAGAGACAAGGGGATAAAACAAGCTTTGTTATTTCCTGAGGATTAATCTTTAGCTTTCATAGGATTGGGGTTTTTAAATAGCCTTAGCCTGTTGTAGAGTTTAAAGATAGTAGGACTATATAGTAGAAGCTTTTTCCAAACTTGTTTTTCCTTTTTAAATAACTGCTAAACTTTAAAAAAAAAATAAATTAAGGCTTCAAACTTGAATTTGCAGTTCAACTGAGATTTTCTTTCAGCTAAATAATGAGTGAAATAACTTCTTATCTACAAAAAGTCCTATCTGTGGTCCACAGCTGTGATACCATTAGTTTCCCCAGGAGCTAGTTAGATAGTGTGAAAATATTTAAATATGTTGACACGTATCATGTAATGTAAAAAGAATAAAAAGTAAATTTCTGAAATAGAAAAGTGAGATCTAATCTAATTTAAACATCTAACCTGCATGAAGACTATAGTTGTATTTTGAAATTGTATTACTTTTAAAAGTTTCCTTGGTCTTCACTGTTTAGTCAATGGATTTAATAAAAAGAATGTCATTGTGAGGATCCTATTCAACTGACATTCTCATATAAATTAATCAGATGCTTTTTTCTTTTGAAGACATAGAAAATGATTTTCGATTAGCTATATAAGCAACTGAGAGTAGAATTTATTTCTTAATTCTAAGTGTTCTGTAACAATGTAAGCCATGGATCATGGATACTGAGATTTTGGGAAAGCATAAAGGATCTATTGGCAGTGAACCAACTTGAGGTAGGGGTAGGGGAAGGGGCAGAGATAATAACATCAGAAAAAAAAAAAAAGTTAAAGAACAACTAACTGAACTATATGAAGCCCTGAATTAAAAAAAAAAAAAAAAAAGATGATTTTAGCTGGAATTTTTGATGGATCAGTGTGAATACAATAGCAGCTAAGAAAAATTTAAATTTAAAGAAAATATAAAAAAGGAAATTTATAATCAAAGATTTGACTGCTCTTCTGGTAATACTTCTATACACACACACACAAAACCCAAACCAAATCAGAACAGAATAACCCAGAAACAACAATTTGGAGAAAAGCATGCACCCACTATGAAATTATGTAAAGTCTTGTGGAACCAATGATTTTAAAGCCCCTCTGAAAACTGAGTGGATCTTTATGCTGATGTTGTCCCAAGCCCTGGCACTAAACATCCTTCAGTGTAAGTTGCATTGTGAAAGGAGACCCTTCATGCAAGTTCAGACTTTTTTTCTTTTTAGCAAAACTCTGAGAAAATGAAATGCACCATTCACTATCAACAGCTACAATGGATCTACACATTGTCCTTAATGGGGCTTTAAATAGTCACAATGAAATAAAACATACATTATTTTTATTTGCTTGTTTCATATCCAGATGAAATGAGATATGATAATTTCAAAGCCCAAACAAAATGTTAAACATGTGCATCATTGGTATAATATAAACCCTCTTTGAATATTTTTGAAGTCAGTGAAAGTATTATCATTGACCTTAACTGTTTTGTAAGCTATCCCTAGCTTATTATTTTCTTATTTTTATTTAATGGGATATTCAAGCAGAATATGGAAGCATTCAATGCTTTATCCACACATATTAGAATGATCTCATACAGGAAATTAAATTGAATTAATTAAAGTTGTGGTATTATTGTCAAGGATTTTTATTCTCTGCAACAGCCACAATAATCTGATGGAACTTGTCACAAATAGGCAACTGATACTGGGACTGTTGCTGGCAATTGTCAGCAAACTAAAAATAGAGCCTTCAAATATTACTGTCAGTCACATCCATTACCTCTTGTGTATGTTAGTATAAGTGGCGCAATATTCCAAGATTTTTTTTCTCCATACTTTCAGCACTTTGTGTAATAAAGCTGGAGAGAAAATGTCAGTTCATGGGCTGGAGGTGAAAAAACTGGGAGGAGGGACTGACACACCAGAAGGCTGTACTGCCATTCAGCAACACCTGGACAGGCTGGAGACCTGGGCAGAGAAGAACATCATGGAGTTTGACAACGGCAAGTGTAGAGTTCTGCACCTGGGGAGGAATAACCCCATGAATCAGTACAGGTTAGGGTTTGAGCTGCTGTAAACAGTTCCACGGAGAAGGATTTGGGAGCCCTGATGGATAACAAGTTAACCATAAGTCAGCAGTGCACTCCTCTGGCCAATAAGGTAATAGTATCCCCGGGTGCATTAAGAAGAGTGCATCTCCCCCTCTACACCACCCTGGTAAGGCCTCATCTGGAGTATTGTGTTCAGTTCTGGGTTCCCCATCTCAAGAGAGTCAGGGAATTACTAGTAAAAGTCCAACAGAAAGATGATTAGGGGACTGAAGTATCCCTCTTACAAAGAAACACTGGGAGACTTAAGGCTCTTTAGCCTGGAGGAGAGAAGACTTGAGAGGGTATCTTATCAGTGTTTATAAATATCAGAAATAACATATCCTGATGTCATAGCTGAATGCTTCATGATTAAACATTCACTTTACACATGTTCTAATTTGATAGGTTAATGTGGTCTAAGGTTTATTGCTTTATTATACCATTAGCAAAAAACCCACAAAACCAAAAATAAAACAAAAGCCCAGTACCATGTGTACTGTCCTACCCTCTTGTTTCTTGTTTTGCAGCTAGTAACACTCTTGATTAGCCAGGCTTTGCAGCAGGTTAATTGCTTACTGTTTACATAAGTACCAGACCTTAATATAGATAAGAAATTTCATCCTATAATTGTTACATTTATGGTAGACTACAGTAACATAGTGCACAAAATGATCTTTCTCCTTCCAGTTGTCACTCTGAAGCTTGCTAATTTTTATCTTTTGTTATCTAGATCACTGGAGAGTTCCCAGGACTCCATATGTTGCTTGATGACTGCCAACATAATGCCAAAGATCATAACAAATGACCTAAACAAACTCTACAAAGAGCTTCGCTGAGCATCTGTAAATCAGTTTAGGAGAAAAATAAGTCTGTATACATTGCCTTTGGAGCTTGGAGCTTTTGCTTAAGTATCTAGTTGTGTAACTGCAGCTGGTTTCTCTTACTCCATCTCAAAATTTTAAAATTTTCATATCAAGGATAACACTAACTCTAAATAACTAGCTTACGTGAACAGTTAAACAAATGAGGTTTGGTCTCCAAGAACATTTTCTTTGATAGTTGGATTCACTACCGTCCAGTAAGGTATAAAGCTATCATGTTTGCTTTGCAGATTTTTGGTGTCAAATATGTGGAACTTATTATGTAGTCTATCCTTAGTTGGGTGGTCTTTACCCTAGTGGGCCTACAATTTTCATGAAAGAAGAAAATCACCAATGTTAGCATCTTTGCTGCTCTGCCAGATCATGTAAAATTGATGGATAGGAATTTCAAATTCTCTAGGAAATCCACTTAAAATCTCTGATAAGTACAAAATTTCTTAAAAAACATTAAAAAAGTCATGCATGACACTAACATACACTGCATCACATCCCCACCTCCAGATCCTATTGGTAATGAAGAAGTTAACATACAATCTCTTTTTGTCAGTGCAGAGTGAAAGCAGTAATAGACAGTCTTAACAGTGAAGGTTCATAATCTATATCATTTTCTGGCTGAGGCTGTAGAGAGATATTGAAGGAATATGAAATGATTCTATCTCAAAATTATGATTGCTTATTCAGATCTGGTACAAAAAGCAGTTGGCTCCAGCTCTCATAATTGAAATACAGACAAGAGGATAAAATAATGTTTTTCATTTGTGGTTTTATTTTTTATTTTTTCTCTTCTTCTTTAACCCTAGTGAATGCCAAGGGATATTTCTGCTCCACTGTAAAGTCTTTAAAAATGTAATTTATTTTCTTTTCAGTATTTTTGTATTTTATATATATACAGTTCAAACTAACAAACAAGCAAACAAACAAAAACCCAAACCACTCTGCTAAGAATTTGTAAACACAGAGAGTAGTTAAAAGTGCATGGCAGACCACAGAATTAATCTGAAATGTTTTTCATGATTTTTCCTAGAAATATTGTCAACACCCTATCATTAATCATTGCATGTTCTGTTGCAAAGAGCTATGTTATTCCACTCCTGACATTGAATGGTTTTTTGGAGTTTTGAGTTTGGTCTTTTTTATTGTTGTTGCTTTTGTTTTGATGGTCAAAATTTTTAATGACTCCTGTGTACGCTCAGATACTGAATTAATAATACACTAACAGTTTACAATTAAGCATTTTTAAAAACAATAAATTACTTCCATTCCTTTATGTATAAATATCTGATGGGGCTTTATATTATAATATTTTGGCAAAAGGGGTGAAAAAGAGGAAGCAACAAAAAATGAGAGGGCTTATATCTCCTGTCTTGTTTAAAAAATATCAAATTGACAAAATAATGAAATTACAAATAATGAATATTAAAATGTTAGCTACATTGATCTGTGAACTGTCACTTGCAGTCATCTGGGAGATATTTTTAAAACATACGAAGAATATCTATTATATTTAAGTTTTCATAAGCTAGTAACAGAGAGCTTATGTTTTCTGAGACATATTGCATAAACAATGTGTTGATTATGTCAGTCCTTATTTGTTAGTGTCTAATGGAAAACAGAAGAGTTGATACAAGTTTGTTACCTCTCAAGCCTTAGAAAATTTAATAAATTCTGAGGGAGCAAAAAAATGCAAACTTTTTATTCTGGAATGATGCAAAGAACCTCAGCATGTGGGGAGAGTCACTTCAGAGAGCATGGCAAGAAGCACAAATCTGAGGACAGGAAAGAAGATGGATGTGAAGGAGTAAACAGGAAACTACAGGTAAGTTTCAGTCTTAAGACCAAATAATTCTTAAAAAATGCAATTTATTTAATTCTATCTCATATAATATTGACTGCATGTATGTGTAAATATATATGTGTGTGTGTGTTTGTGCATGTACACTATGGATATTCACCTTGAGATTTAGGTGATGTTATTTTGAAAAATAGTAAGAAACTCAGAGAATTATCAAATTATGAAAGATGAGTTCTCTGTATGGTCTCTTTACTTATTCTACATGCATGTGTCTTTTTTTTTCTTACATGGATTAAAAAACAATTGCTTTTGTTGTGCTTTTTTGCTCTTTTCATCCGTCTTGCACTATACTATTATCAAGGAAGAACTATATTCTACAGCAAAAATTCCAGCAGAAAATACATGAGAGCAATACATAGAGAGAAATAAGGTCTGATTGTTTGAATGTAATATTTTTATTCATTCCTTCTGTTTGTGCAGATTTACTATTTCACTTTTAAAAAATTATTGTTTAAATTGGGCATAAGACAGAACAGACTGCACAGTGAGCAGACAAGCAAACTAACTGAACCCATTTTAAACACAACTATCCAGTTTTATACTCCTTTCTCTCTACCCTCCACAATTTGTTCCCTTCTGCTCCCTGTTTCCCCCTGCACATTCTTTCATCAGATTGCACACTCCAATGAGATCAACATACTGAAGCCACGGGATGGTATTCTTATGGGCTACAAAAGTTATGCTGGCCCTCTCTGAAGTAATTCTTACTGTTTATTGTTAGCCCATAAACTCATGTAACTGACAAAATTTCATTGTGTCCATTGCTTTTCAGATCTTTGTCTCTATATACCTTTTTTATTGCCTCCACTTTTTCATATCATGCCATTTTTACATGGTCATCAGTTAGATATCTTACACCATGCTCACACTCTACCCACCCTTATGAATTGATGTATCTGATCAAGTTTGTTTCTTGGTGTTGCCTCCGTTAACAGGTTTTTGCCTCTGTATGTTTTGCTTCCTCTTTTTCCTTATTATCCCATTTTGACAATGTCCTTGATCAGATAAACTTAAGGGAGCTCATGCTCTTTCCTTACACATACTTTTGCCTTCAAAATCGTATTTTTTATTACTTTACACATATGTCCTGTCTCACATTTTATGTAATATACCTTCACCGAGAGTAAGAGATTTGTCCGTTACTGACTGCCTCAAAAATTTATGTAGTATATAATCACAAGAAAACCTTTTTTTTTTTTTAGTCAGAATCAAACTGATGTCACTAGTGCAGCTTCCAATGGGCTTCATGTTCTGGAAAAACTACCTGAAATTCGTTTTTTGCACACCATCATTCCCAATGTACTTCATCTAAAGATGAAAACGTAATTTTCCTAATAGTTCCAAAGCTTCCTCATTATTATTCTTATAGTTATTTCAGATGACTAGAATAACAAATGTTACTGAATCTGCCATGCAGTCTATAAGGTATTTATCAATATCCAAAACCCCAAGGCAATGCTCACTGGAGTTTGATTTAAGACAAAGTCTATGCAGCTCAGGTATTAGAATTTACTGCTCTTCTGTCAGGGTATCAGAGTCCTCAACTAACATTTTTGTAATCCCAATATATTTATGAAGAGGAGGTCCATGACTGTAAGAATTACCTGTTTTATTTTAAACGCCAATGCACATCAAAACTATGAATTATTCAGGATATACTGAATTCAAAATGTGTGACTTAGGTCAGACTCCAAGATCATTATGTTTAAAATTCAGACAGCAGTGCTGGGGATTGTAAGAGAAAGGGATAACCTCTGGATTAATGAATGTATTACTAAGGATTTTATCATCATCTTTTTTTGTACATTCTGATCACAGGAATATGATAAGCACTGAAGTTAAATAGGCTCACATCCAAGCCTTCTCATACCTTAAGAAAAATTCAGAGGTTACATTTTGTAGTCCGTCTCTATGCTATTCAGAAAGACGATCAGTCTTCCTTTGAATTTAACATAATTAACAGTGACACATGGATCAATATGTTTTAAGCATTCTCAATCTCCCACAGCTTTTAGTTAGAAAGACATTTAGAGATTTATAATTAGGAAGCACAATGGCTCAAGAACTATATCTCTTAAAAATCATGCATTTTAAACAGTCACTAGCAAACTCAGTAGTCTCAATACCATTTAAAAATCCTAATAAATCTGGCAACTTGTTAAACTAATTTATAGTAACTTAGTGTATACTTAATTTCTCTCTGTTGTTTTTTTCCTAACCTCTTTTTTTAAAAAAAGTGTTATATCCTTGAATAATATCTTTCCTTTATACCAACATTAAAAATGCTAACTGTCATTCAGACATAAGCTTTCTTTCCATCACAAACCTGGAAAGCAAATAAAACAGAAATTACATTGTGCATTCAGTGCTGGTTTGTATTTAAATAGCTGTCTAATAAATCATGGTCTCGTCTGGAACAATGTTTTCTAAATCCTGGCAGACTTTTTTTTGACATGATTGCTGTATCTCTATTATTGTGGAAATATTTTTTAGATCCTAATGGATCTGATTAAGAAACATAAGCTATGAGACTAGTGTCCATAGCAAAGCAAAGAGAAGACTATGTCCAAACTAATGCACCATGAACTGCTTCTGCACCATACTGTGAACCACTACGGGTCAACAACAGTAATTTCTTGCCTTCATGTAAAGAGAGTACATGAAAATATGATTCATTTCTATCACTTCTGTCCTTCAGGAGAAAAGGAAAATAAATCTAAATCCCCTCCGTGAAGAACCAGGACCAGAAAACTGAGTTATGCCCCAGTATGCATACTTTATATGGTCAAGATTACATAGAGACTTCAGAAAGGGACTTTACAGAAGAAGCACCTTTGAAGTACCTTGGAGTGGGGTGCTGAGTTATCCAGATTACATATTATTAATAAGGTGTATGTCTTTTAAGTATGGATTTTAAAGCATTCACTTAGAAGTGGGAGATGTTCTGTGAAGACCGAAACACAAGAACCTTACTTTCTATTAATCCATAGTAAGAAAACTATCAGAAGAGGTATTTCTTCTTCAGATGTAGATGATTATGGTTAATTTTCCATGAGACAGATTATTGTTTTATGCCAGGAAAAGATGTACTTTGTGTATCTTAATATTTTGTCATGAAGCATAATTCTTGGTTTCAGTTCATCCAATAATTTTCCCTTTAATTGCATTTCAATATCCAACAAAACTTTATCACTTTCAGTGTTTCTGTTTGACAATAATCTCCATACAAGAATTTTCCTAGATACTTAAACAAGAAATTTCTCTGATTTTTCTGATAGTCCTAACAGATATATACAATAATGCTTTTAATGTATTACACCTTCTTAGTAACTGAAATCTGCCATTAAATTATTTATTACATTTTTTTTCTGATACTTTTCTAAAGGATTTAGATAGAGATGGAAGCACTGTCTTTAAAATTATATTCTATTACTATGTAAAGACTTATGCTAAAAATTGTCTTCATGGTACACATTCACTTAAGCTAAATAGTCGATAAAGTGATTCTTTGATACACTGCACAAATGAGTCAAATGTGAATATGTATTATTAAGATACATTGTGAAGATTTTTATGGCTGCTGTGCTTAATTTAAATGACTTTTTTATCTGACAATATCATACCTATGATGCTGATGAATAATAGGGCCAGGCGTACATACAGTCTACCTCAAATTAACGAGACATTGAATTCCCTCCCACAGTTTTGGAAACTCATCCAAAGATTCTTGTATCATTCCCTAATCACTAACAAAATACTGTTCATTAAGGGCAGTTCTATTTGTTTGTAGGAGAATTTGTTGATTGGATCTGTTTTTTATAGATTCTACATACATCTAGATCTGGCAAACATAATTTTAAATTATAGGAGTTCAAACTTTAGTCAGACATCATGTCAACAGAAATCAGAAAAGAGAAAATTTAGTTTTCTTTAAGCTTCTGGAATGTCACATAATGCTTTCTGGTTGCTGTTACTAGTTTTAAGATTCTAAGTACTCACAAACTCTGAATTTTGTGAACTTCATCTCTTCACTGTCTACTGGCAAAATGCTTCTCATCTTCTAATTAATAATCTTATCTTTATTTTTATTAAAATACAGATTTTTACAAAAGTGCAATACTCAGGTTTAAAAGCAATGAGAAAAATGCACAAAACCAAGCCAGATAAATAGAACCTGTGACTAGTGAGCAGATAAATCTCCCACTGTCCCAAGGCAAAAATAACTGAAAATGCTGTTTCAGTAAAGAGATTAAAAAAAAACCAAAATGTATTGAGAAATATGATATTCCTTATCTTCCCTTAAATTTATGTGGTTATTCACAGTCAACAAAAGGTAGTTTCCTAGAAAGTATAAATGAAGTAAAACAGTTATTGGTTAGCTACTGTTCTAATCAGGAATGATATCAGATAAAAAGTCAGAACCACCCTTTTAAGAAAGAAAGGTGGCTGCAGGAAACAGAGGTTCTTTTAACTGGGTTTGTAAATCTGAGAAATTAGATAAAAATATTATGTAATGATAACGTAATGACAGGAGAGAGGCTTGATGTTTCACAAGGAGTCTCCCAAGACTTTGATTCAGACAATGCATGCTTTTCTAAAAAATTGACCTTTATGGCAGACACTAAATATTAATTCTTATCTCTGTTTGAAAGTAAGGACATACATGAGAAACAGGCAAATGGTAGATAGGAAATAAAACTCCAAACCCAACAAAAAACTCCAGACAGTAACCAGTAAAGCCCTAGGATTTCATTAACATATTGTTAACCTTTTGTGCTTTCTAACATACAAGTAATTTGGTAAGGATTACATAAGCATGTGGTAGGATAAACGTCATATAACATTGATACAGTGGGTAATCCAATTAATGGCTATTGGCTACTGACAGAAATATCAAGGTACTGTCTTACTAACAGAAGTTAAAAAAATAACACACTCAGTTAAATTACAGATGGTAGGAGCAGAAATGCCCTTTCAGCCAGCATAATTCGTTTTAATCATTAAAACTTCAGTAACAACATTTTTAGATGGATTATGTTAATATATATGCAGTGTTCACTTTAACCATGCCCCATGATACCTTGTACTTTCTGACAGAAGACTGGATTTCCCAGCAGTTTTATATCCTCCTGTGCCAACCATCCATGCAGAAAGTACAGCTGTTGCTGGTAAGCTTGAACATTCAAATGTTATACTTGAAAAATCAGGACAACATGACTTCATCAAGGCATTTTACAATGGCTATGAAATGGAAGTAACTTCTCCCCAGTACAGAAAGGCATAACTCTTCTATTTTGTGCTGTTGGTAGTGAAGTGCTTATCACAAACACAATTAAGTTTTTCTGTGAATGGTACACCCTCTAAACTGAATTTTGGATAGTTGTAAGCATGTTCTTTTGAAAGTCATCAATTGAGTTCCATGTTACCTTAGCTTTTGATATTTAAAATTAGCAGCTGCTACTGACTGAAACAAGTCAGCATGAAATAAGAACAGGAGTGCAACAAAGACAGTCCAATAACTTTATCAGAAATTGCAGACACACAGTTGGAGAGTTACTGCTATATCAGTGGTAACAAATTTTCATAATCATTAAAGATCTTTAACAGAGCAAAAGCCTTCATCTGAAAAATATTCACAACAAACATTTGATTACTTGTTTGAAAAAAATAAACCCAAAGTAGAATTTACCTGTAGCAGTGTAACACTGAGGGAATTCAGTAATTTAAATAATTCTCTCCCAAACTGTTAAAAAAAAGAGAGAAAAAAAAAAGGAGAGGTATATCTATGCCTATAAGTGTATAACCTGTTTTGTTGATCATCTTTCAGTGAGTAACCTGCACCCAAAAAACCAAATATAAACTAAATTGCAATGATACAATCAGATGGTAGTTAAAAGTCACAAATTGCTCTTCTACATGTTATGCCAAAAGTACATAAAAATCACCATAAACAGTGAAGAGCAAAGCTCCCCATTCTTCTTCTTCAGTGAAACTCAACATACTACAGAATATTGGTACTTTTTACATGTTCTGTTTCATTATGATTGGGAATATTTAACATTGTGTTGATGCCTTTAAATTACAGAAAATGTTTTACTGAAATGTTCCTATGGACTAATTCTGCAAGAACTTTATACTAGGATGAGAATGACACTTGTCACTCATAAACTGATTAAAAATTTATTCATTTAAAGATAAAATAAAAACATTAAAAATCAAAACATGAAGTATTTCATAGCCACTTATCATGTGTGCTTACTCAAATAATCAAATTAATAACATAGTAATAAGTCAAAATGGCTATAGAAAAAAATTAATTTGGTCTCATTGTATGTCAACTCTATCAACAATTCATATTGATGTTACACGTCTCCTTTTCATTAAAACAAAGTGTGGAATCAAAAAATGGTTTTGTTTCCTGATGAAACAGGAAAGAGTTGACAGGGTTGATTGATAGAGCTTTAAACTAGGTTGGAAAGGAGAAGGGGACAGATCCAAGCCTACCAGAGACATGTAATGAGAAAACATCCCAAAGTCTGAGGGGCTAAGGGCTACTGAGATCCTTCAGTTTGCTTCATGAGGCAATGGGAATAATGAACCATGCTTGAAATATTTTTATACCAATGGTCCAGTCCCAGGGGTATTACATCATTGGCATAAGCAAAACCTAGTGGGATGAGTCTTGTGAAGCATGTGCCATCACAGTATGTCAGCCATGACGGAGGGTTACAGGCTCTGCAGATTCCATACGGAAGTAGACATGACGCCAAACCTGACAGAATTCATGAGGTATTTGGACAACATCCTCAGGCACATGGTGAAATATTTGAGTTTGTCCTGTGCATAGACAACAGTTGGACTCGATGATTCTCGTGGGTCCCTTCCAATCCCTTCCAACTCACAACATTCTATGGTTCTATGATGTAGGTTAGTATTTGCATTGTTTGGGAGAAAAATATTGCATTACGGATCTTATCTTAAGATCAGTCAAAACAGGGCTTTTTTGAAACTACAAATTTTGCATGTGCAAGTAAATGCAGGCAATTTTATGCCAACTATTATTTATAAGCGTAATTAATGTAATTTAGTCATTTACACCACTGAATGCACCTGTAAACCAGGTACTTAGATATCCAAGTCAGATTAACTGCATCTATAAATAATTTCACACATAATTATGATCAACTGTGGAACCAGAGGTAGGAAAAAAAAAATCCCCTTGTTATGCTTTCTAGCTTATAGATACATACAAGGAAAAAGAACAGATACAAGTTAGGATGTTATTGTCCAAACCTAGCCTATCCTAATATATGAAAATGAAGAATATGAGCTATGCACGGTATATAACAAAGAAGAAAATATTCCTCATTGAAAAAAAAATCAAGGTGTTTGCATGTGAAGAATAAATTACTTTATACAGCAAAATACATACTGTGAAACTTCTGAATTGTATTCCTTTTAGAAAGCTAAAATATATAAGATTATGTAATTATTTCGTCATGTTATGTTATATCTGACAGTGTAATAATAACCTAGTTTAGAATTCGTTCAATTCTGTAGATTTAAAGTTTTTAACCTCACTCTGTGCCTGAACTTTGCTTAGATGGTCCAGATTTCACATATCTAACTTTCTGAACCTTTTGCAGGTAGATCTTTGGAAACTTAGTGGCTTGGAAAGGATTTACTATGCCCAACTTTATCCTTCTAAAAGACAGTGCATTTACAAAAGATGACAACGAACAGAGATGTACATTTTTAGAGGACCACTCATCATAACATTCGTCAGGCTGAAATGGAATCATGAGATCTACAACAACTGACTCACAAAAGTTAAATGTTGTTCTTAAGAATTTAGGTATCCCTGAAAATAATCCCTTTCCTCAATGAAGAGACATATGTTTATCCAAAGGATGATTCATGGCAGAAACCTAAGTTTATGCCCTCCAAATACTACTTTGAAACAGCTTATTTCTCCCTGGTAACTCTAGGTGAACTAAAATGAACTCCATGAACTATTCTCTCCAAGCTAATCTTAAAGTCTACATTCATGACCTCCTTTCTTAGGTCATGAATGCTTCCCTGTAACGCAATTTAAGGTGCTTCATTTAGGTGTCTAAAGTCTGGTGAGCTGAACCTGTGATCTTTTTCAGATACATAGCTGCATCTGTGCTCTCTATCAGTTTGACATCTTAGTTCTGAAAGTGAAGCGAT
Source organism: Bucco capensis (assembly GCA_013396975.1). NCBI lineage: Eukaryota > Metazoa > Chordata > Aves > Piciformes > Bucconidae > Bucco > Bucco capensis. The sequence goes on along the minus strand of VWZO01018208.1, from coordinate 204,589 downwards.
AATGCATCATCTGATTCAGTTATTCAGACCACTTGCTCACTTTTTATTTCAAAAATGGTAGTCTTATCCTGAAGATAATTACACTACAGCAATATAACCATTTAGATGATTCTTTGTATCTATATTGGATCTTACTAACAACATTTTGTTTACATAAGAAAAAGATGTAAAAAATCAGGCACACATTGCAAGCTAAAAAGCAGAGTGAATCCAATAACCATGAAAATGTGCTGAAATATTTATAGTAGATCTGTTAATTAATATTCAGTGATGCTTCCCAAATAATCACATACTTGTAATTATAGTCTGTCTTAGGTCTCTAGGTCCAAATTAAAATTATTAATTCCATTTTAAAAGAATAATCTTTATAGATCCACTGTTTACAATAGTTTAAGAAACAAATAAACAGGTCCTTTATTTGTTGAGCTGCTATGCAATTTTACACTGGCTAATATCTGATTCGTAATTTTTGAAATACTTATAATTCTGGTAGTTAAAGGAATATCATATAGCAAGGAACAGGAGTGATGCAAAGTATTTTGAAGTAAACCACAACCTAGCACCTGTTATTTGTCTGATTTCAAGAGCAATGCACAAGTTCAGCCTTGATCTGACTACAGAATTCAGTGAGTGATGCTGAAGCTTAGTCACAGTGCAGTATAAATTCCTCCAGTTATAACTGGATTACCAGTGATGCTTTTCTTTTCCTCCACCAAGAGCTATCCCAAAAGGAAAAAAGAAACAAAACCAACTAACTCAAAATTTTATTAATGTATGCAATGTACATTAAATTCTATCTGATTGTAGTAAAGCTAATGTAACAGTTATATTACAGGTCTCATGTATTTGTGATATAAAAAAAATGCTCCCATTTGTTAAATGCTATAACATGACTTTAAAAGGATTTAAACAGGATCTTAATGTCTTCTCTCCTTACTTTGGTAGTCTCAGTGAAAAGCCAGTACATCTTAGAGTAGGAATTGAATTGAATTGCCAAAATGCTCTTCTTAGTTAAATAATGTGCACTGGAGGTTAAGGATATACCAGAACTGTTCTCCCAAAATGGCAATGATACATCTTGACAGAAGAAAGTGTTTTCTAATGCTGACAATGTGCCAGTCCTCTTTCATTTGAGAAACAGTTAAGACTGATTGAAAGTGACATGTGTTTCCCTTATAGTAACTGATGTCTTGAACTGTGGCCATCTCTAAGTGTTTCTGAGAGCTATAGATTACTAGACATACACAAAGGACTATTCTACTATCTGCAAGAAATATTTCAAGAAAGCAAGTGTATAAAATTAACTACAGCAAACATTTGCCAGTTTGCCTTCTTTGGCAGCTGATCATGCTGAAGGAAAATATAAGAAATATCTGTCTGTATAAAAGTTAGTGGAGGTGAAACAATATTTCATTCTAGGTAATTCACTGAATTCTTTAAGTGCTTCAGAATAAACCCAAGAAAATATACTACTGTATTGGGTCATCATTAAGCTTACAGATATGTAATGCAAGTTTCTGTTATCTTATTCATCTGATGAGATTTTGGAACTAAATGCAATAATTAATTTACAATCTTCTATCCATGGAAATATGAGACTGAAACTTCACTTTGTATGGCATGTTATACTTCTGAAGATCTTTTAAAAGTCATCACCTGTTGAAAATTACTTCTATTAAGTACCTGATTTTTATTGTTAAATTATTGTAAGATTATTAACCTGGATAAAGCAGAGAGAGACTCTGAAGGTTTGAACAATGCTTATATTTCTTTCACACTGTGCTGCAAGTATTTAATTAGAGCATGTAAAAATTACAGTGATCTGATTTTGATTTTACTGAGCTTTCTAATCTAATTAATTTACCAAGAAGTAAATTACAAAAAAAGAATTGAGGAGCAATTATTTGACAATGAATATCAGTCGTCCAAAACACATCAGGCAGCTCAGATCTCCGCTAACATTTGTCTGCAAAGTACTCATGTACATCTCTGTTCTTTTCACTCCCTTAAGGCATTGTATTGGGTTCATGTGGCAAGGATTAAAAAAAAAAACAAACTCTGTAAATTGGCACTGAATACTAGAGTATCTGTATACTCAGATACTTAAAATAACTTGAGGATTTGAGAGTGGAAAACAACAAAAAAAAAGAAAATCCTGAGAAATTAAAATAAACAAATGTAATAAAATTATTTGAGCTACCTACTAAGGATAGACATTTACTTCTGTCTGTTCTTAAAATGTCAGACCTCACTTTCCAAAATATTCTTTAAGATCTCAACTAGGGAAGCAGGAGTTCAATTTGAATCCAATAATCCTGTCAATATGATAATATAAGATGTTTGACAGAGACTTACATTGTCTGCTCTCAGAAAAGATGTCCTTTTCCACCATCTACTTTAGGCACAAATTATGATATTCAGCTCCAGATTAATGTTGGGAAGTATCTCATCCAAAAGTAAGTAGCAAAAAGGTGGAAATTAATTGCCTTCCAGGTGCCAAGGCACAGTTCAGGCTGGAGGCTCCCTTGGACTGGTGAGCAAGGTGAGCAGGTACTCCAGGGTTGGCCATGCCTTCCCTGACAGATGCTCTTCCACATGGTTGTAGTCGTGGAAGTACTCTTACATGGAAAATTAAGAGTTATTTTATAATTAGGCATTTTATGAATAGACACCACTGGTACTAACCCATGAACTTATGTTACCCTAGCACACTTCCTCAAGCCTGTAGTGTTGCATGGGATTGTTGTGACTGAAGAGTAGGACTCAGCACTTGGCCTTGTTAAACCTCAGCCCATTGATCCAGTCTGTCCAGGTCACTCTGCAGAGCCTTCCTACCCTAAAGCAGATAAGCATTTCCTCCTAACTTGTTGTCACCTGCAAACTTACTGAGGGTGAACTTGATCACCTCACCCGGATCACCAATACAGATATTGAACAGACTTGGCCCCAGTATCAAGCCCTGGGGAACACCATTCATGGATTTAACTCCATTCACCAGTACTCCTTGGGCTTGGCCATCCAGTGAGTTCCTTACCTAACAAAAAGTAAACCTGTCAAAACCACATGCTGACAAGTTCTCCAGGAGAATTCTGTAAGAGACAACATGAAAGGCTTTACTGACATCCAAGTAGACAACATTTACAGCCTTTGCCTCATTCACTAGTCAAGTTACCTCGTCATAAAAGATGATCAGCTTGGTCAAGCTAGACCTGCCTCTCTTATGCTGGCTGGGCCTGATCCCTTCATTGTCATGCACTTGCCGTGTGTGATCGCACTCAAGATGACCTGCTCTGTAAGCTTTCTTGGCACCAAGTTCAGACAGAGAGACCTGTAGTTCCCCAGAAATGCAGTGTAATGTAATGCACACACTGCCTGGTAATTAGTACTAAGGAGTTAGTATTCTTTAGCATTCTGCAAAAAATTAATTAAATGAAGCAAAGCAATTTTTTGTAATACATATAAATTCTGAGCTAACTTTATTTCTACCTTAGGTTGTCTTAGAACTGAAGAAGACCAAACAAGAAAATAACTTGCCATAGATATATTTTGCAATTAAAAAAATAACTGATGCACATTTATTTCAAATCAATGTGTTTTTTCAATCAGATGCATAAGCATTGTGCAGTGCTTGTGTAAGGATAAATTTGAATGCTTTAGATATTGTTAAATGCAGTCATGAAGAAATAAAAATGGAGGTTTGATGTAAAGAATCACAAGAGAGGCCTGTGCCAGATATATAAGGACTCAGTTTTAAAGCTATTTCGGTGAATTTTTAAATATTGTCTTGATATATATATACAACTTTTTGCTGGTATTTCTCAAATGAATGTTGCTTCTATTCCCTTATACTTCTCCATGGAAAATTATCTTAATGAATATAACAGTGATTTTTACTCTTCCTGTCATGTGACTTACTGGCCCAGCAGGATATCTCATCTGTCACTTGCTTAGCAAGAATTTGGGAAGATCAACAGCAACAGCCCAACCAAACAACCAAAAACCCCTCCACTAGGGCATCATACATTTTCTACTAAGTAATTAGAAGTAAAGATAGGCAAGTCAGCCCCTTTCTCAGTGGCAGCAAAATCCTCCTGCACAAGGTAGGAGGTGTTCAGTTTTTTAGCTTTTCTTGGAAGACATCCGATTTCCAGGTGCCATCTAAGACCCATAATTTTTTGCATTACTGCACTAAATTTGCAAGTACAGCTCGTTCGTTTGGATCAAATGCTGTTTCAAAACAAAGGATGCCAGCATCTGATGTCAGTGTTGCTAAGTGCCTGATTACATTTAACACCAACATGTGCTGTCAGATCATTTATCTGAGCTGCCTGTAATAGAACAGCAAGAAGTAATTTAGTAGTCAGAGCAGTGCTGAATGCAAGAGAGACATTTTAAGTAACATTAATGTTACAGCTAGCTTTGTTTCATTTTAGTTTGCTTTTCCATAACTAGGTGATATATATGGATATAGGAACACTGGAGTAAATTAAAAATTAGAGAATATGATGACCAGTTATAATCTCTATGTGAACTCTCTACATTATAAGTAATCTATCTTAAAGGGGTCGTTCTAGCAATGACTGAAACCAGACAATTTATAATTTAGAAAGTGAGGTTACCAAAGGATGACATGAAATGCATCTATATTCCCTGTTCCACACATTAATCCACATTAAAAAATTACTATATCATTTCTACTCTTTTTAGAAAAGACTTTCCTATTCCTAGAAATAATTGTGAATTTTTCAGTTAAGTGATCTTAGATTGGAAAATGGATATTACGGATTTTTTTATTACGGAAATTTTTACATGAACTTTCAAAGAGATGGAAATTTTTTTGACACTAAAGATAGGACATTCAATTTGTTTTCAAATTAGTGAGTCACTGTTCAGAACAGTCACTGAGTGACTCAAACAAAGGATTTAAATGTATTCACTATGCTATCTGTCCTACCTGTAAAATACTGAATTCTGATGTACCATTCTGTCCTCCTGGAACTATTCTCAGTGTCATATCTCTATGACAGACTACAAATTGTTGGGGCGAAATCTAAGCCATCATCTTAAAATTCTTTGGGAATTTCCTTATTTCCTTAATCTTTGGTATAACTCATGATGCTTTTTTTGGTGATTTTTTGTTTGTTCACTGGTTCAGATTTTTTTGTTTTGTTCTCTTTTTTTCACTTTTTTTTTTCTGGCAGATTTTTTTCATCTGTTAAGCTAAACGAACATTTTATTACTTATGCAACCACTAATTGAACTCTCCAAGAAGCACATGCCAGTGCTTTCAATGTTATTCTAGTTTGAATGAGGTATGTTCAAACTGATTATAAGCCAGAATTTGTAAGAAAATGAACTTCAGCAATGAACACCTGCATGTTAGATGCCTAATATACAAGACCAAGTTCTCTAGGTGCTACTGCAAGTAGTGAGTAGAATAGAAGTAAGAGGCAGATTTTTGCAATGGCATCATGAAACATGAAATTATCACTTAATCCTCTGTAGGCAATTAAATTAATCTCATTTCAGACATCTGCAGGTAGAACTAGTCTTCATTAATAGTGAGAAAACCATGCACTTTCATGTGATCTATTTTATAAATTTACTTTGAGATAAGAGGATTCATGAACTAAACATGACTGCATTTGCCAGGTATACCTGCATCTGATCAGCTAAACACAATTTCCAGAAACTAAAAAATCACATGTTCTAGTGAAGAAAACTTAGTAACTTGGGAAATTTGTCTGTTTTCATGGAAATTATGCTATTTTTTCATTGCAGGGATTAGCCTGTGTTGAAATACTTTTCTTAAGGGTAAGTCATTGCATAATGTTTTATACTACATGTTCTGTGACCCAATTCAAGACCAGACAGTTGGTGAAGAAAGTCGCTGGTCTAGGAGTTATAAGTATACTACTGAAATTTTAACTGCCAAGACATTTTCATTCATCTTGTCCCTGTCTCTTATATCTGATTGAATTTGAGCTTCTTTTTTTTGTGTGTGTACTGTGATGTCTTTTGTCCTAATAGAATAGAATTCATCCAAGTCATAAACCAAATAAGACACTACCCATAACTTATTGTTGATTTACTTAATAATTTTGTAGTATGAGCCATATGGTGAAATAAAATTATTTCTTAAGAAAAAAAACAGTAACAAGATTTCAGGTGAAAATTTGAAAAGGAGGAATATGACTCTCTCAGTAGAATGTGGGTGGTTACAAAGGGTGACTTGATATACCAGAAACCATTCAGACTGATGAGAAAAAAAAAAGGGGGTACTTTGATCACTTCTTAATCTCTCATCACATAGCAGCCAATAGATGGCTAGCACTATTAACAAGAGGAATAGCAACACACAGCCACATAGATTACTACCTCTGATATTTAGGATACTAATAAGATGTTAATGTCTCAAGTAGACTCTTTTTCTCTGACCCTGATGCACATTTATAACCATCACTTACACTTGCTCTTGAATTTTCTGCCCTTATTACACTCTGACATTTTTATCTTTGCATTCAGCCTGCCTGCTACATCACCTTTTATTGCTCCCTATTGAATTGATTGAATGATCCTTTTTGTAACTTGTAAATGAAGTTTTCTCAAAATATTCCTACATTCAGAATCTAACCATAATCACGTGGGTCTGTGAGATATATTGGCAGGAATCTTATATAGCAATATAGCAGTAAATACTTACATAGCAGTAGATTTTTCTAAATTTCTTGGCCACTTTCAGGGAATTTAGCCTGACACTTCCCTAGTAACATATTGCATTGAATTCAGCTTTAGGGTAAATCTGCCGAATTTAATCTAATTAAAAAACAGTTTAGTGAGCATTACCCTTTCTCTTATTTGACTTGAGTTCTAAGTTTATTAGTAATTTTTTTTTTCCTTGTAGCTGAGAAATATACCATTACAAATCAAGTTTTTAAAAATAATTCCTCTATTTTTTAAATATTGGTATTCAGGAATTCTCTTAGACTGCCAAACATTATGATGAATTCCTGACTTCTAAAAGATTTTGCAGTGCAACTGAGTGTTTCTTGAGGGACTTAGAAACTAATTTATTTGGCATTGTGTGAGGAATTTAGAAGTTCAACATGAGTTAGTGAGCAGCATGAATTAAAAACCCCAGTCAAGTCAATTATAGATAGCACTGAGTTACTGCTGAATATCTTGAATTTCAGGAAAGTGTATGTAGATACCACCATCAGTCCCACTTCAGTTTGATTCCTTAATCTTTGTGTCGTTGTGACCAAAACTATTAGAGATGCGTTGAGTAATTCCTGTGTAATAGATGAAAGTTGTACGCATAAGCATTATTTATTTGGCTTTTATTCTGCTCTTATTCCTACACATAGCAAATGTATTTAGCTGCATGATATAAAGGAAACCTGCCATTTATTTTAGACAAAAGGTCAGAATTATGACATATTAGTTAATTGCTATTCCTTTAATTTTCCATACCAAATAGAAGATGATAATTCTTTGTTTTATTGATTGTCCTCTTATTTTATTCTACAGGTTTAACTTTTGCCTATTATGATCAAATTGTTCATGTCACAGGAACATTTACATATATTTCTTAAAAGTTAAAATTTTCCAATGTCAAATGCTATGATGTTGTCATAATTTTTAATCTTAATTCATTCTCCTATTACGTTACTAAGGAAGCCTCAACTAAAATGTAAAAATATGGGAAGAGGTAGTTTTTACAAAATAGGTTTACTTTAGGATTTTTTTCTCCTCACATGAACCTAAAAATAGGTGCAAACTGTTAAATAACTGTCAAATAAAAATGAAATTAAAATAAAATAAATATTTTGTAGTAAATGCAATTTTTATTCATTCTTATCTCTGCCTTTGCTACAGGATGACTCAGATACTTACTTGCAATAAAATATTTAAAGCATGATTGCTTTTGCATATTTTCTATTTTTTTGCTTTCTCCAAAACATGTTTTTTGAGCCAAAATCATAGGACATATGATGGAATACAGAGATAAATTTGAAAATTATGCTTAAATTTTAGAAGTGATAAAATGTGTGTAATGGTTTTCAAGTTCTGTGTCAGAAATCAGAAAAGTAACTGCCAAACTGATGAAAGTAAATACAAATATAAGGCAGGAGTTGAGTTCATTCTCTGGTTATACTTGTTTTATTTAAATGCCAATACCTGTGATTCATTTATGTTTTCTTTGCAATCAATCCCTTGAATATTTCTGGGGAGGTTAGTGTTTTAGATGCAGTCACAAAGCAGAGAACTTTAAAAGAAATGGGCTGAATTATTGGGAAGGTATTGCTACTAAGAAATCTATAAAGTTCTTAAGTTTTGTAGAGTTCCTCAAATCCCTACATCTGATTGTGTTTCCTTTGCTTTTAATTTTCTTATTTACAAGAAAGCATACTAGATATTTTTTTATTCTTATTCTGAATCCTTCTGTGTTTATCCTACCCTTTAAACTGGAACCATTTTTTAACAAGGATATTGAAAATTATCATAAATGATAGTCTGCTTCAGACCAAAATAGATTTCAAGAGAATTTTTGCATTATACACTGTGTACTAAAGATGTATGTAGGAGTAAAGCAGTGTGTGACTAGCTCATATAATTGGAAAAATTTCACCACTTGACTTTTCAGTCAAGTTGGCATTTGCAGGTCTTGCCAAATGACAGATCCCCTTGTAGACTGTTCACAGTTACTTTCATTTCTGCGTTACGGCAGCTGGTGTTCATATCTGAGATAAAAACACTTCAGATTGCCTTTTCTGCTGCTGTTGTCAGTATCAGCATTTGATGGTCTGTGCTGGATGCAGTTTCTTTCAGTTTTATGACTGCTTGCTATATAACCATAATTGTGTTAAAGTTTTACTGCTTCAAAACAATATTTTGATGGTTTCATAATGTTTCTAAATGTTATTTTCAAGTAATCATCATCCTTATTTTGCAACATTTCAACCAGCAGAACTGTTTCTGATCTTTTAAAGCAAATACATTTATTTTACCATTGCATCATTAATAAAACACAAATACATGTTTGTCAAGTTTTAGCATTGTAATTATCTTTCATTCAGCCAATATGTATTTCATATATGCATGTGTGGTGAATTCCACTTAGCCAAATGTAGTTAAACCAAAAGGTACAGCTTTTAGGTAATTAACATATTTTTCTCTATTCATATATATTTAAATTCCTTAGAACATAGAAATAAAGTTGAAATTATATCAGGCCTTTAGATATATGTAAGAACACTTTCACACTGTTGCAATACTGTTATCTTTGTGTTTGTTGAAATTTAGACTACTAACTTACCTGTTATGCTGAGTCTGGCAGTATATCTTGCAATGCTATGCAACACAATTTGTTCCAGGAATATAGTGTTTTCTTGAAATCTCAATTGGCTCTTCAGGCCATTTTTACTAAGCTCATTGTGACTTTTGTTTTCATTGGTTTCCATCCTAATTTCACAGGTCTTTCTTTAATCCCCCACTAAAATCTCAAATTGAGTTTGTAATAGTAGTATTGCTTTATAAAGTAACTTAATCCTGTTTAGAAAATCGTCCACTTACCATGAACATTTTATGTAGTTCATCTGAGCTAACAAAATTTTTTCTACCAGAAATAAGTCAATACTCACACCACATCCAAACCGGCCAGAAGGTCCTTTACAATATGTGAGTTTGAGTGTCTGTAGCCTCAATACACTGACATGAAAGTGAGGTCATCCTTGAGCATTGACTTCTGTGATAGGTCTCTTATATGAGATAAACATTATGAATTTTTTCTTAAAGCAAATTATTTTTTTCCTTGCATAAAAGGCTGTTTTTTGCTTTTATTAATAAACTAACCAACTGACCTTGGAAACCCAGCATCCTGATTATATTTCACATCGAGCCTCAGATCCATGGAATATACATTTTTGAAAGAATGAGTTTTACTTTCATTACACTAATGCATACAATATCCTGAAAAACACCCATCAATTTAAAAATAAAATAAAATGGCAATGGTCTGAACTGTAATTTTTTATTAGAATTTAAACTGGGGAGAGGGTGAATGAAGTTGAAGCATAAGAAGCTGGTTCTGGTTCTGGTTCTTGTTTTTAGGCTTATTTCTCTATTGCACATTAAACATTCATTATGGAACTTCAGCCATACATAGATTTTGAGAAATGTTAGATGATATCTATAAGGAATAAGGCAGATGCTACTGATCCTTCTGTGGCACTATAAATAAAAAAGATCCTGTAACAGGTCTCTTGCCAGCAATACTTTCTATGACTTAGTGATTTTTAAATAGATCTGGGTAATGAAATTGGAAGTCCAGAAATCTTAATTGTCAGATATGGTCTTCATCAACCTACAAATATGCCCTCTCTGTTTCTCAGTTGATCCCTTCTTGCCCAGAGACAAGAATTCAGCAAGAATGCCCATCTTTTGAGAGAGAAGGAATTATTCTATCTATAACTAAAATAAGTTAAAATGAAAAATGACATTAAAATGTAAGATGAGCTTCAGCCATATTGTTAATCCCTACTGTTTTATTTCTGTGTACATAAATAGATGATCAAGAAAAAGTAAAAGCATTTCAGTCTTGTGTGTTATTTAAGAAATAATGCAAAAAACATTGGATGTGTATCTACCTTGATAAGATGCCTTTGTCTTTAGCCTCATAAAGGATTTAAGCTTGTTTAGGCTAAAAATAAAAAAATAAAAAAAAGATTTAAATGTGATCAAAAGCAGTCTATGGAACTTGCAGCAAAATCTAAAAAATATATACTAACATGTGGGATGGGATTGCTATTCTTCACTTCTACCAAACTAATACCAATGAGATCTGGACTGAGTTGCAATACTCAAAGTACTCTGATGTCAAGGTCTGTAATTAAAAGTGCAAGAATTTACTTAGAAAAAAAGACTTTGATGACTAACTCCAAACATCCCTGATATAGTCCCATTTTTGTTAGTAACTCTCTAGAGGTAGGATTTAACAGGTTCATTTGAAGCAGAATGACTTCCTAGAGACTGCAGACTATTTTCAACTGTAATTGCCTTGAGAAGAGAGGATAATGTCTTCAGGCATGATCATCTAATCTTGTAAATGTTTCTGTAATAGTATTTTAGGAAGTTAGCTTGTTCTGAATACTTTTTTGTTTTTATTTGCTTTGGTTTTGGGTTTGGTTGTTGGTTTTACTTTTCAGTTATGATATTTCCTTGACCATTTAATAAATTTAAACTACAGATAGGAAGCTGAACTCAGAGAGAACTATATAAAAAATAAGAAATTAATCTTTTCCTAGAGTCTTGAAATATCAAAATATATCTTAACAAAATGTTCTCTGTTTTTGTAATCAAGAAATTAACTCATTTAGTAAGTGGAATTCAAATATACCCTATATAGCTGAAGTTTATTACTAACTTTTAGGCAAAAGAAAATCAAAAGGGTATTAGAAATTGAGCCTCTGTTCTTGAATTATGTGATTATACAATGAGATTATACAATAGAACAAAATCCGCAGTTGTCATTATAAGCTGAGTGCTATAATTTCATCTGAAGTAACTCAGGAGTAACTGAACTCAAACCAGAAAAATTATTAACATAGAAGCACTTATTCTCTTTCTCAATTTAAAGTCTAATTGGTACTTCAAATTCTGTGTTACTTCTCTAGGTATTGTGATATTTAATTGACTTCCTTCCTCATCTTAACAGCAAAAATAGAAGTCTATAAACTTATAATAATCGATGTCTAAATTTAAATTGGATATTTAATGCAAAATACTTCTTGAGGGTCATAGAGATCAAAGTGAGGTGAGATCAAGGAAATACTAATCTCAGAACTGGATCTGGCAACTGAAATACACAAACTAAAAATGAGAAGAAAAGTTCATCTCTTGATTTAAATAATGTATTATACGTTTAATAGATTAATTTCTTCTAATATGCCAACTAAAAATAGTATTAACTCACTCATTTTAGTGCCTTTTTTTGTTTCATGCATGAAGGATTAGCTGACAGACACAGCCAAAAATGGCTGGTGTACATAAATAAAGGACTAGTAGAAAACCCTTTAGGTAACAGTGAATTATGTCCACAAAATCCAGCATAGGTTTTGGGTTAGAGAAGCTGGCAAAGTAAGACACCTTTAGGCTGATATGACATCATAGCTATATGGTGAAAGAGAAGCTGAAAAAGTAGCATTCTGCAAACCATATTTTTCTAGTCTGTATTATTTAAAGTAATTTTCTAGATAGTATTAAAATATTTTAAAAATATTCTAACACAAAAAAGACAGAGGATGAGGGAGAAGGGTAGATAAATTAACAATACCTGCACCAGGAAACAAATTGAGCTGACATTAATTACTCAAATACTGCTTTTCTGTAGCTATTAATGGGGTTTGGGCCTCTTTTGTTATCAGTTTAAACCTAAACACTGAAAGAAACCAAAAGATGAGGGAAATCTATTAAGGAAACTACAGTTTTAAATAAATAAACAAATATCTGAGAAATCATGATTTCTAAGGGATGTAGGCCAAAACTTCTGTCACACAAAGCAAAAAATGTAAGGGTAGAAAACATAACCTTCCTTCTTTTTCTCTCCTTGCTCTTCCTCGCTTATTACAGTGTCAGTGAGGAAGAAAATCCTAACTGTCGTATCTTGTATGAGTACGAAAATAGCATGAGAGGAAAAATTAATATAATACCATGTAAAATAACTCACTCTGACTGGAAAATGAGCAGTTCTGCTCCTTGGCAAGTGTACATGCAAATACTGTCAGATATTTATATTTTGTTGTTGTATTTTTGTAGGTTAAATAAGGAATCAGACAGAATCCTTTATGATGTGGCAAGTAAGGCCTGTATTGCACAAGAAATTTCCTAAGATCATGCTCTATGGGGAACTTGCCACTGGCTGTGGCAAGAGAGGAGCCCCGAAGAGGAGATACAAGGACTCCCTGGAAAAACATCTCAGCCTTGGCCATATTACTATTTTTAGTGCCGCTGATGTTTTTGAGAAGGCACTCAGGATCACTCTTGAGGAGAAAAGACAGCGTAGAAAGAATCATGTCTTGCAGAATATACCTCCTAAGGAGTCCTTCTGCTGTGCCTTTTGCAACCGCTCTTGTCTGTCCTGCATTGGCCTTTTCAGCCATCAGCACGCTTGTAAAAAGCGCTGATGAAGAGCGTGGATGGAGCCCTCCTTGGATCTTCGTTAGCGAAAGCTAGCCATGATGATGCACAAGAAATTCTTAGATACCATCTACTTTAAAATGCAGTAATAGTCAATGAAAAATGTTTTTGAGTTGAAATATTTATATATGTTGAATATTTTCAGAGGTTATTGTTTTTCAAACAGTTAAGCAGCTTGACTAGAACAAAAAAACCAAAGTATAAAAATAATTTGTAATTCTACTCCAATGGAAGAGGTAAACTAGAAGGAAGCTACTATATTATTGTAGCAATTATGTTGTGGGAATAAAATTCATAGGGGACAGAATGAATAAAGGAAAGGCAAAAATGAAATAATCTTGAATATTTGACTGAGTTTCTAACAACATCAGGGAGAAATGACAATTTCTAGGAGAAGCATAGATTGACAAAATATGCTCAGAATAACAACCTATATTTGAAGTATTTATTTCAACTCCCTTTACAGTCAATAGGGAAAATCTTACACTTCAAAAGTGAAGCTTATTCTTAGAAAACTACCTGAATAGAGCACAGAATAATGCTACTGGATTTCCTAATTCTCTCCACTAATTAAAAAAAAGGAATTTGGAAGTATATACTGTCATTTACACTGTGGATTATTCATAAAGTTAGCCCATTCTTTTAGATTTTTCTCATAATGAAAAATAGCATTTTTTTTTGTTGTATCTTTTTACTTGCAATCACAAAAAGGGAACAAAAATTAGTAATACAACAAGGCAGAATATTGTTCTATAATCTGAAGTGGAAACATGCTTTTTCTAAACATTTTCCTTGATATTTAGCTTTGTCAGACTTCTATGTTCTCAGACTTGCATTAGAAAATTTTGAGAGGTGGGTATCTGGCTGGATAACCTTAGTATAAATCTGGTCAGTAACCACCTGTTCATAGACTACTGCTCCATCTAAATTTTGTTATAGCTGATATTCAGAAGTATTAAAAGTAAGATGAATTAGAGTCTTTCATACGTATGCTGAGTTTCAATAGCTCATTTGGTAGAAGAATGATACAGCTGATTATAAATTACCCCTGTGATTTTTTTTATAAAAAGGCAGTTGAAAAAGTGTTAAGTGCCAATTTGATTTATAATTACTCATGCCATTTATCTTTTCTGTGAATTTGAGCATCAGAAAGCTATACATACACACTTTTTGTTAGTTTATGTTTTGAGCTTCTTTGGAATTTGTTTATTTTTACTGTGATGCCATATAATATAATGGAAAGAACATTTTCACTCATTTGGATTGTCACTGTCATGATTTCATGAATTACATATTCTGTGATTTAATTCCTTATTCTTACACTAGTTTGAAAGCAAAATTTTGCATTCATCTGTTCAGTTCTCAGTTATAAACTATGCAGTAGGATGAGGTAGATGAAGCACACCTACAACACGATACATGTGACATATGTAATCCTTGACTCTCACTCTCTCATAGCTGAGATTCTCTAATAAATCTTTCATTCACTACAGCTGAAGGACATCAAGACTGATCCCATATATCTCCTCCCTAGTTGTACAATGAAGCATAGCAGTCCCCAAATAGTGTCTGTACTAATGATTCGTTCTCCATGCTGGTTTTCAATTTTGTGTAGCATCTTCCTTTGAAAAATATTTTCACTGTAATGTTTTGGAAATATCTTCAAATGATCTTAGATTACATAGTTTTTTAGGTGTTTTGTGTACAGAACTATGCACTGCTTCTACTATAACATTTGTCCCTCTTTATTCCACTCCTAATGGCTTTTCTTTTGTTTTTACATTTTACATTTTACTTTGTTTGAGTTTTTGACACAGATTTCTCCTAAGCAGTTAAATCTAGCATTATCAGATACAGTGTTCTGCTATATAAATGTGAGAATAAGGTTAGAAATGCATTTATATTTAAATATCACTGCTGCACACAGATTATATCATTAAGTGAAAATGTTTAGGACACATATATGAAAGTGCTCAAGACAACACTCTGTCTACCTACTAGGTCTTCTTAAATTCCAGATTCTCATAGAATCATAGAACCATAGAATATCTCAAGCTGGAAGGGTCCCATAAGGAATATCAAATACAACTCCCTGTTTCTCTTAGAAATACCTAAAACTAAACCGTATGACTAAGAACACCATCCAGATTCTTGAACTCTGAAAAGCTTTATTCCATGATCACTTCCCTGAAGAGACTGTTCCAGTGGCCAGCCACCCTCTCAGTGAAGAACTTTTTCCTAATGTTCAGTCTGAACCTCCCCTGATGCAACTTCATTCCATTTCCTCACGTCCTATTGCTAGTCAACACAAATAGATCAGAATCAGAAGCTTGCTAGGCCCTGGCAGATGAAGCTTAGGACTAAAGGGTGGGTCCAGCTCTGCGCATGCTGTGTCTCACCTAAAAAAAAATCCATTGTGCAGGCTCGAGGGTGCTATCCACTATCCTCTTTTTATCAACGTGCTTGTAAAAGGCGCTGATGAAAAGCGTGGATGGAGTCCTCCCTGGATCTTCATTCACGAAGCCTAGCACAACTGTATTAGAGAAAAATTGTTATCAACTATAAAAAACTCTAAATTCCTTATAAACTCATTTCCATCTTTTTAAGAGGAAAATGGAATTATAGATACTTATGAGACAATCACTTCTCAAATATTTTGATTTCTAGTTGTAATAAAATACAGTAGTTTCATTAAAGTATCGATTAAAAAAACTAGCTATATTTTAATTTTTGTTTGCAGACATTAATGAATTTTAAATACAATTCATTTAATCAGCCTGATTACTTGGTGATGCAAACAAATAAGTGATAGAACTGTGATAAAATGTAGTGTCATAGTGTAAAATCACTTTTCCTATAAGCCATGTAAGTCTCTTGGACTCTCTACATTTTCAATGGGATGAAAATTAGTAATGTTTGGCACCACCATGGATTTGTAATGCTGGCACAGGAGTAGTGTGTGATTCTGAGTTCAGTGACTGCCCATCAGGAGCAGCATTCATTTTTTTGGTCCTTTGAAGAAAGTTCTGTGAAGTCTGCAGAGCACAGACAGCAGCAAGAAGGAAGTAGCATGGATTTTTTTAAACACTTAGGATGTAAAGAAAACATAGTCTTACCAACAGGTAAATCTGTGAAGGATAGGATTAATAATTTTTAATCATTAAATCATAGCTTTGCTCTACTTTTCACAATTAGACATAACTTCTCTATCCTGATAAGCATATTGGAAGCATGTATTATTTGGAGTCTATTACTATGATATTAATACCTTTATTTTCTTCAGTATTCAGTGTATCAAAAAAAGAGAAGATACTTCTGTGGTATAATTTTTAAGGGAATTCCTGCAGGTTCTGAATTGGCTCTTTGGATTTCTGGACCAAATACCCAGGGTACTGCTGGTGATAATTTATCTCATTCTATATTTTTCCAAGTCAAAACTTTAAATATATTTTCATTTTTCCACTCTTCTAGATAATAATTCTTTAGAGTAATGATGTCTGTGGTATTGAATTTTCACGTGGTTTTACTTTTCCCTCCTTCACCAACAGAGTGTTTGGTTTCCTCTATCTATGCTGTTAAAAAGTGAGTTCGCAAAATATTTTTATTTATTAATTTGCTTTTCCTGACATAGGTTTGAGATATCATCACTCCTAACCCATAAACTTTTATAGAAAAAAGTTTATAGCTTCAGGAAGATACTCAGTAATAACAAACAATGCGCATGTATAAGAGAAGGAGAAGTAGGTGTATGAACTACTAAAAAAGGCACTGTTGATAAATATGAAATACCATATATAAGATATAAGAGCATGTGGGTAGTGAGACATGTAGCTGTCAAGGACTTTGATAATCATTTAGAAACTTGTTTTGCTGTGCCTGAGTAGAGTGCTCTGGGGGAAGGAGCTAGGAAAGAAGGTAGGATTGTGGCACTGCAAGTGTTTTTTACTGCAGGGTAGACAAACACAAAATTTCAGTAAAAGTCAAGTTTTGATAGTTGTAAATACTGATAGACAGCTTAATCCTTTTAAGAGCTTTAATGTTTTCTATCCCAGTATTGATCAGCTGTGGTAAAATAATTTAAGTTTGGAACTTAGATAAAAAGGTTCTAGAGCTCGAGGTTATGCTTAAATTTAGTGGAGAAATAAATCATCGGAAAACCAAGGTAGTGCCAAATTCCAGAACAAATTATGTCAGAACAGCTTATATTTCATTCCTGGCACAGCTCCTTCTTTGACTACTTCTTTTTCCATTCTCTCACTCTCTATCACCTTGTATTAAGTGGGGAGGTGTGGACAATTGGCATTTAAACATCAGGTACAAAAAGCAGAGATTTCTCCTAGGCCACACAATTTTTCTAGTGACGTTCTCTGGCTTAATCTGATAAAAATCTGTCATATCATGGAAAAGCATAAACATTTACTTGCCACTCATCTATTCTCCAATTGCGCCCGTTGTTGGAGCAAATACTTTTTTCAACTAATTTCAGTGAGCACCTTGCCTACATTGGAAAGCAGGCTATAAAGCTTTAGTACCCTCTATATTTCTGATCCATTTACCCATTTTTATTCTCTGCCTTTGATTTCATTATTGCTTTATGAAAAACTTGTTGTTAACTATTTATGTCAATAAAATGTCTTTCCTACTCCACAACAGATTTGCAAATATCATCTGAGATCATGTGCTTCTAAGTGGTTACTGGCAAGAAATAAAATGCCAAAATCATGACTGACAGCTTCATTATTTTTGTATGGTTTCTATATCTACTGTTTACTCTGTCTCTTTCAGTTCAAACAAGTTTCAAGACTGTTTGTAAAAGCTAATATCATCAAGCAAGATTTAAATCTGAAAAAAAAAAATTTATTCATCTCTTTTCCTGGGAATCAGTTTTTTCTTTTGATTTGTGTTTTACTTCTGTTTTCTACAATTTGTGGGGTAAAGAAAAACAAAAGACCAATAATCAAGATATAATAATAATATAATATAAGTCTAAGAACAGAACAAACAAACATCTAATTAGACCTTCAGAATAACTTTCACACAGTCTTTAAGTTTATGCTCTAAAATTTTCCTGAAGCAGTCACAGGGTGAGTCTACTTGATTTGTGTTAATTGAATCACATTAGGCATACTGTTACTGTTATTAATGTGTGTTGAGTGATTTCTTTTGGCAGGTTGCACCTAAGGCAAAGAGAGTGAGTGGAAGTTAAAAGAGATCAAGAAGAGAAAATATTTTTCTATTAGAATATTGCTGAAATATTCTGAATCTTTTAGTACCAGAATGAAGCAACTGTGATACAACACTGAGAATATGTACACTGTGAAAATAAATAATAGTTTTAATGTATACATAGTATCACTAAATTACCCTATATGAATATAAATAATAAGAGTAAGAATAATAATTCGAAGTTTAGGGGCTAGTTCATTACAAAGTTTTATGTCGCTAATACTTTGTGGGTCCAAAAGGGTAGGAAAAATCCCTAGTAGATGATAGTAGGAAAAAAAAAAAAAAGAATAACAGGAATAAGAGGAACTATATTTTAAGGGTGAGATTAAAGCTGAGATTCAGACACAAAAGTTTATGTGTCAATAATCTTTGTATATGCAGATAAGCTGTCTCTAAGCTAAGTGTCAATGTTATTGCTATAGATCTGACTTCAGAAGTAGAAAACATTGTGTGTAGTTCTGGCTATATTCTATTTGAAACCTACTGGATTCTTGTCCAGCAAAGAAGGCTCAGATTATTTCTTCAGTTTTGTAACCCATTCATTAAAAAAAAAAGTATGGAAGAACACCTTATCTATCAGCCATATGTGAATGTCTAATGGTATAATGGATAAGCAGAATAACCTATGACTTTTCCAACTTTATTCATTCACATTCTGTACAAAAGTCCTTATCAGTTAAAACTATTGTATGCTGGTTATTATTTCAGCCATGTTCATCTTTTCAATTCTTATGAGAGTAGTAGCAAATGTGAAAAGGTATTATTTTATGGCATATATCTTTGGTGGGTCAGGTACTAATAAGAGAAGAAATTCATACTGAAGTACCCCATGTCCCTTTGACTTACCTTCATTTTACTGCAACACTGAGCTTGTCTTTTGAGACATGTTCAGTACTATTCTTGCCACACATTAATGAACATTCAGTTGAATATTCATGGGGGTTTTCATTTTTTTTATTTTTTCTTTCTTTTTTTCATGAGGCAACCTATTAAAAGCCTTAGAGCACAAAGACACTCACCAATTGCTTTTTTACATTGGGGAAAGGAAAGAAATCTACACAGAGGCAGAACATAGAAAAGAATGTCCTTAAAGAGAAAGATAAGTGCATAGTATTGTCCACATCCTATTATGCTTGTTCCTTTGTTTTCATTCATGACTCTCTCTTTTTTTCTCAGTGCATGAACTTTCACTAGAAGACAAAAAGTAATTCTGGATGTACAGCAAAGACAATGGACTTTGCACTCAAAGCTAGATCCACAAATCTATTCAGGTGTCTCCTGCTGTAAGAGAAAGGACAATGTGATTAAGATATCCAGCTGCTGGGATGAAATTCACATCTTTTAGCTCTACAAAAAATTCTCTTTTCTCCCAGGAAAAGCCTACTGAAATTTGAATGTTTCTTGGGCATTATAAAAAGTGGGTAGAAATGTACTGCAGTAAGCAGTACTCAGAAGAAAAATTCTATCATTAGACTACTATGCAAAACACAGACCTTAAGATTACCTTCTCCAGCTATGTTCTCAGATAAAAGCATATGATGGATACTGATGAACAAAAAAACCCCAAACAGGCAACCCACCCCCTCAACCCACAAAACAATGCATATAGATTTTCAATTTCTTTTTCTTTCATGAAAGATATAGATATTTTTTTTTTTACAGAATTTATGATCATCCACCAAAATATGTATTAAACTTCCTCAACTCTGGAATGGTAAACCCAGAAATACGCATATATATATACACACATATAATTTCTGAAGTTAAATAAGGGGTTTTAAAAAAGTATTTTTTTAACAGGCATCTCAATGAAGAGTGTAAACAAACTACTACCTATGTTCAGTTCACATTTAAACTGAGAAAGCAAATCAAATGATACTAAGACCATCTAAACAAAAATATCCTGGCAATTGAGGTAGAAATACTTTATTTACAGAGTTATTAATAGTTACTGAAACAATAATACAGTCAATATATTGATAACTATTAAGTTACAGAGATATGTATTTTAGCTAACGAGTAACAAAAACTATTTGAAAGTAAAAATCTTCATTTTGGTTTTTAAGGCCTCATACCAATAAGGAATTTCTTCAACTAAAACATTTTTAGTTGGATTTCTAGATTTTATCTCTGTAAGTCTTCCTCTGTCACCTTCTGTCTACACCAATTGATATACTCAGTTTCAGAAAACAAAAAGGACTCTGTGTCAGGTTAACCTTTGAATACTCAATCTTTCCATATTGCTTTCCCAGTGGATTGTAACATTTATCTGAAAGTGGAAAAAAATCAAGTCTGGGTAGGTTCTATGTGTCTCCCAAGGCACATAAGAATTCCACATATATTCAGAAATCAGGTCCTGTTTCTTTTAAACCTTCTGGAGAATTCTGTAAGTTCAGTATCTGCATGGGTTTTGTGCACCTTTGAAACAGACTGTAAAACAATCCTGTGAAGATATCTATGCCCTATAAATTCAAGACTCAGGGGATATATAAAGAACTCCAAAGACCACCTCAGCTCAGAAACTGATGTTTAATTAGTTATTAACTCAGATTGTTGGATGAGGAAACTGAACTACCTGGACTGTAGGTCTCTTCACTACCTGAAGACCTGCGCTACCTTTCACTGTAGCTCCCATTATAACTGGAGACTCTGCCCACACTCATGTGACTGTCACTGCCTGGTGGCATCTGCACAGGCTTGGGTACTGTTTCCACTCAGATGGGGACAAGTAGAACAGAGGTGGGTGGAAAAACAGCCCTTTCTGTCACGGGATGGAATGCACCTGCCACCTCCTCCATGAGGGTCCTAGAAGGAGCCTGCTGGGCAGGAGACAAACACACTGAGTGACAAGTGGGACTGTAGCTGAAAGGGCAAGGAACTCACTCAAATGTCATCTTCTGCCTTGCAGTGAGGGCTGTGAGATTCTAGCAGCTTGCTGTAACTGCCACAAACTCATTGTACCTGAGGAAGATGATGTTGTCTGTCTTGTGATCCAAAGGAATATTGGAAGGTGAACAAAATAAAGAGAGAAAAAGAATAGATACTAGATGGCTTTTTATGATAGATTTAAATTTAATAAGCTAATATTCTGAATTAGATCATTTGGACTGTTCAACTGTTAAAACATTAAATGCACTAACAATCATTGACTTCATACATGCACTGTGCTACCTTTTGCCCACAGCAAACTGTGGATGTAGTGTTTCAGCTCCTACACACAGCTCAGATACACTAAGTGAGTACAGCCTGGCCATCAGTATCTCGCTGTGAGTAAGTACCAGACACGTACCAGACGTTCCCTTCTCAGTCTACTATACATCCTGTCATGAGAAGTCAAGCCATTTCAATATGTCATATAGGAACTTTCAGGCTTCAGACTGGTTGTCTGCTCCCACGCATATGGCACTCGGTTACAACCTTCTGCTCAGTTCAGTTCTAAGATCCTTTTACAGATACTTTCCATAGACATTGAGAGCATAAGAACAAAGAAAGCTGGCTCTTAATAAATTGATTTGATCATTCGTGCCAGCAGATTATAGCTACAGGATAGTGAACAGAAAAAAAGATAAGAATATATTCTGCAAAATGAAGAACCTCGTAAGAAGCAACAAGCATAATGTTCTATAATACTGACTACTTAAAACATATCAATAAGGTCCTTTATAATAGGCTACAGTTTCTCCACCTCTAATATTGTTCCCCGAAATTAATTTTAAAATGTGTGGTATTATCAAGATGCAGACATTTTTATCTATACCTAGTTCCCTAATTAGCCAATGAATCAAAAAAATTAATTTTTCAGGGGAAGCACGTTATTAAAAACGGCATGTGTTTGGGAGGGGTCATAAAACTAATGTAAAAAGACAGTTGCGGTTTACTTATCCTCCTGTCAGCCTAGAAAAGAAGAACAGAAAACAAACAACTGGACAAATCCTGTTACTGTGGCAAGGCCAGAAATCCTAGAAAAGCACTTCAAAGCACCAGAGACAAAAGGTCAAAGGCTCATGCGTTTTGTTGGAAAATAAGTATTTTTATCTATCTCATCAAAATGAGAAACTAGTTGGAAGTATTAGGGAACATTTATGATGCTTCTTGTAGTGAATTAAATAAACAACTGTGGTGTTTTTTTTTAATAATTACTAAACAACCACAGAATACTCATGGTTGGAAAGGACCTCTCAGATCACAAAGTCCAATCAAAAAAACCCCAACCAACCAAACAAAACAATCACACGCACCCCTACATGCCTGCCACTAGAGCATGTCCTGAAGCATGTCTACAGTTTCTTAAATACCTCCGGGGATGGAGATACAACCACCTCCCTGGGAAGGCTGTTCCAGTGCCTCACCACTCTTTTTGTNCTTATTGAACCTCATACAATTGGCCTCAGCACATTGATCCAACCTGTCCAAGTCCCTCTGCAGAACCTCCCTGCCCTCAAGCAGATCAACATTCCCACACAATTTGTTGTGGTCTGCAAACTTACTGAGGTTGCTCTGAGTCCCCATGTCCAGGTCATCAATAAAGAGGCCAAACAAGACTGGCCCCACAACTGAACCCTGAGGGACACCACCGGTGACCGGCAGCCACCTAGATTTCACTCCATTAATCACAACTCTCTGGGCACAGCTATCCAGCCAGTTTTTAACACATTGAAGGGTACATTTTTCTATACCATGATTTGCCAGTTTCTCCAGGAGAATGCTGTGGGAGACTGTGTCAAAGGCCTTCCCAAAGTCCAAGTAGACAACATCCACAGCCTTCCCCCCATCCAAAAGGCGAGTCACATGGTCATAGAAAGAGATCAGGTTGGTTAAGCAGGAGATAAGGTTGGTTAAGCAATGTATTGGACAGTCCTGCCACTATAAGTGGTTCTTCAAGGAGTCTGTAAGTTTGTGTCAGAACCTGTTTCTTTATATGCACTTATGCCAGCATCAATCCTGTCAGTGTCCGCACAGATATTTCAGCCTGGCTTTGGATCCTTGTCCAGTCCAGATCTGCCGCCCAAAATTGTCCTAAGCACTGTCATTCCAGGATTGCTACAAGACAATGCTGTGGATGTTTCTTAGCTCATCATAAAGAGAAACTTTCTCTCCTTTACAAGAGCCTCTGTCATTCCTGCTGCTAGACACTTTAACCCCTTCTGCAGTTGGGCCTTGTTGACACCTATGCCAGATTATTTCTTGGTCACAAATTTATACCTGCTGAGCAGTTACCAGTTGAAATGACACTTCAGTTATCTGGAAAAAGACTGTACAAAAGCCTATTGAAGAAGTACAAGAAAAAAAGCCTTCAAAAGAATAGTTAATTAATTAAACTGTGTTACAAGAACAAAACAACTTTTTACTTGACATACTATCTGAAGTAGTATCTATCTTGAAAGCAGTACTTCAAAGAAACAGAGAGATTTGAGATTAAAAGAATTTTTTTCTTTATTTAAATGTAGTTTACTGTAACTAACAACTGGAAAGCCATGGGGGAAAATACTGTCACCAGTCTTGAAAAATAGCTGTGTTCTTCTTTTATGTTTGATGATTTTTGCAGTCATGAAAAAGCAAAATGATATTAATAAGTTAGCAAATAGCATGAAAACTCTTTGAGTTAGAGACTGCTCTGAGATTAGAGGTAAATGGAATGCTGAGAATAAAAGTATTTTCTTATATCTGCTTACAGTGCTTATCAAGGAAGATGCACTTGTTCAGTTAGCATAGATAGACTGAAAGATAGTGCAGCTGAACTATTTTATGTTGACCTTCGCTGTCTATTTTTCATTAGCAACTCAGTATCATTTTTTATAATTTTTTTTTTCTGAATTAATGTGAAAGATTATCACTAAATCCAACATTTCAGAAAATAAGCTAGTCTTTTGAAACACAGTAGATGCTTATTTTATAGCCTAGGTAAATTCAGTACACTATTCTATATTTCTCCAAATACACATTTAGTCATTCTTATTTCTGCTTAAAACATTCTATTCAGAGACCAGATTTTCAATATCCACTAAATTCTTCTAAGAGAGTTATTTCAGAATCAGCTGTGTTGGCTTCTTTTAAATTTGTAAATAGAATTTTGCCTTCCTGAAAATCTAGCTTTTACTTTAATATCTTTCAGAAAAAGCAGGAAAGAATAGTGTTCTACGTCTCTGAGTTGCTGGTTTAGAAAAAGGATACATTTATGCTTGTCTTTGAAAAGCCTCATACTGTGATGTTGAGGAAAGTTCTGTGGACCTCTTGAAAACTAGCACGTCTGCATTACTGTAGGTCAATAGCACCATTTGGGTCCCATCAAGATTAGGCTATAAATGTTTTAAATACTGACCCTTTTTCATCAATTATATTTTAATGGTCAGACACTGCTGATGTATTTTGATGCTAGAGGGTGAAAAAGTCTACTTTTAAACACTAGTCATGAAATGTTGAAAAGTCTCCCCAGGCAACTTATGCACGTTCAGACAGTAGGGGACTTTGTCAGAGATGTGTTGAATTAAGCCTAGTTAACTCAGATGAAAGAACTGCTGTCTTGAACAGGATGAACACAATTTCTGCTACCAGATTTCACTCATATACCCCAGTGTTACACTGATTTAAAGAGGATGTTAAATTAAAGCATTATAAGAGCAGCAGGGAGAGGATTCCAGCAGAGAGAGCATAAAAATTAACTTTTTTTTATAGCAAGAGCTGTTGCATAAGAGATTGAGGGGCAAAAGGGGATGAGGCTGAGCTTATGTTTAGTTCCATGACATAAATGGTATCTCTGAAACTTAGAGAAATGATAATAATGTTAAAGAAGTAGAAGTGAAGCAGAATGTATAAGATAGTATGTGATTCTTCCCCTTTAAATTTTTTTCTGGGAAAACAACTGAATTTGAACAGTAACATTACTCTTGCTGAATTTCTTAAAAAACTATGAGCAAAAATGATTCAGAATCTATTGCTTTTCTGACAGGTTTTGGCAGCTCAAGTTACTTTCTTTGAAATTCAAAATGTTTAGGAAAAAAGAAAAATGGAGGGTTGACTATGATCTGGCAACAGCGCCTGGCAGGTGTTTGGAAACTTTTGTTTAAATGAGAAGCCGTTCCTTCTAATTCTACAGAGTTTTCCTAAACTATGAGACATATTTACTCCACAGGGAGGCCTACATGCAAGTCTCCCAGTTAAACAGGCATCTAACAAATCTGCTGGAGCATATTTGTCTGTATTTGATTGTTTCTTTGTCCATATTTTAATTTTTCTTTCAGAGCAAAGTAGACTGTGATGTATGCATGTATATCTTGTTCTGGGATGAAATCACCATACAGCCTCATCTGCTCACTCAATCCAAGGAACTAATAAAAAGATAAATAATTTAATTTAGACATACATACTAAGTTGGTCAAGACAAGATGGGCCAGCATCCTGTCCAGTTGAATCTTGAAACTGTCCAATGCTGGGGAATTCACCACTTCCCTGGGGAGATTATTCCAATGACTGTTTTTTCTCATTGTGAAAAATTGTTCTCTTGTGTCTAATTAGAATATCCCTAGGAATAACTTGTACCCTTTACACCTATTCCATGTGACTCCTTGTAGAAAGGGAGTCTCCATCTTCTTTGTAGCCACGTTTAAATACTGCAACATGGTGATAAGGTCTGCCTTAAGCCTTCTTTTCTGCAGGCTGAACAAACCCAATTTTCTCAGCATTTACCCATATGACAGTCTTCCCAGTCCATTAATTATTTTTGTGGTCCTTCTCTTCACCCTCTCCAGTCTGTCTACATCTTAACTGTATAGAAGGAACCAAAACAGAATAGAGTACTCTAGGTGTGGCCTGACAAGTGTCAGATATAATGGGCTTTACAAAATATGAGGCTTTACAAAATATGTGTTCATTAAGAAGAAACTCTCTTTATTCCCTTTTTCATCAAGATTTTCTTCTCTAGGAAAATTCTTTATTTTTGAAGTTCTCAAAATATGCAAGAATCACTCAAATCTCAATCACTCACATTCCCCAGATTAAAACTATAATTTGGCTTCTCTGTAGATTCATTTTGCTCTTTTCAAGACACTGTAAGAATGTTATTTCTTCCTTTCATTTGCGAATTAGAGAAAGGTTTTATGGTAAAAATTCTTCTGAGAATTTTTATAGTAGTATCTCTGACATAGACATGAGTAGTAATATACTCTAGTGTTAACACTTCTGCCTGTGAGTGAAAACAAAGAATTTCTCATAGTTTAATGGTTTATAATAAATCCTTATTATTTAATACTTTATGGTAGTTAAAAATATGTTAAGTCCTTCAGAGGAAGCATGGGAATACTTTAAAAATGGACTCAATGAAAAAGAGCAAATGAAAAACAAGGAAAAGATAAGAAAGACCCAGAGTGTATAAATAAGATTAACTATTGTTTAGCATGAATATTATGCACAACTGTGAGGAGGATTAAAAACCCTGTGCAGAGTAGAAATTCCAAACAGCACCTATGCTGAAAATGTAGATAAATTTTAAATAATGATGAATAGAGATGAGATTAGCCTTATGCTCTGGAGTATAGGTTGCTCACTTGATCATTGCTTAGGCCTACATAAAGTAGTCCCATGACCATGACAGCTACCACCAAAGCTGTTAAACAACTGAACTTTTGGTATCACCTTTTCCTTATAGGGAAAGTTTAAAAAACAAACAAACAACAAAACAACAAAAAACCCCACCACAACAACAACAACAAAATGACCGATGCAACATGGAAGGAGAAACAAAAAAAATCAGACAGCTAAACTGACTAGATGAAGAAAAAAGAAAACAGAAGAATTAGTAAGAATAAGGCATGGAGGGAATACCCTGAGGGATATAGTACAAGGTAATGGTAGCGATGACTTTCATACCCTCTTACCTAAGGTACTTGAAATGTGTGAACAGTGAGCATGTCTTATGTAAGTGAGACTATATAACATTCAGTATACACAAGTTCTGTGTGGGCAGAGGAAGTGCAGGTCTCTCTCAGAGTGCCAGGGCAACTTTCATCAGTTGGAGCCAGATGGAGATGGTTGGAAATGGCTACAGCCTGTTTCCTCTCCCCAAACTCACATGATTGTTGTTCTCCAACAGGATCAGGGCAAAACCAGCCTGCAGATTTATTGCAAACAAGATTAATCAGCACTCCTTTTGACAATTATAAAAGAGTTTGGATGTCAGTTGGAGATATACTGCAGCACAATTGATTCTTTAGCTACAAACAATCTTATTCCTAGGAAGATAAATCACAATTAGCATGCACACATTTAAAGGGGAAAACCTTGCTTCATGGGTATCCAGATAGCTCACCGTAAGTAAGGAGGTGAGGGTTAACTCAGTCTGCAGAAGTATCCCCAAAATGGCATCCCAGGTTGGGAGCAGGATTTTCCCGGCCAAAACACCTCTGCATGACAGCCAGTTCTGTTCTCTCACTCTTGTCCATGCGAGCCTCCATTTTACACTCTAAGCTGAAGTAGACTTACCAACAATAATAAAAACAAGCCCAGACATGAAGACTGTGCTCACTTCAAGGTGCTGGGGGTAGCTGTATTTGCCGTGAGTCCAGTCAATTTTCCTCTTATATTACTGAGCACTTATCCACTCTGTATATATCTCCTCAATTTGGTTATAAGGATATTATGGGAAAGTCTTTCAAAGGCTTGCAGCCTTGAAATAAATGTGAGTTTATTGTCATGTGTTTTCACAAATAGGTTAGATAAACTAACAGCACTTGCAGTGGAACAGGTAAGTGCTTAGTTGCTATGGAAGTTCATTCCATCCTTCTGAACCATTCCCTCACCAGTAAACATCAATGTGGCTGGGATTTGAATCCTCACTTAACAAACAAGATAGAATTAATCCATTATCTTGCATGCTTAGCCTCCTTAATTTAAAAGGTTTGAAATCACTGAGTAATAGTGGGTTTCATTATCTTATCTAAAAGGATAACTTGCTGCATTAAACAGAGAATATGCTGTGCTATGCTTTGCTGTGCATGTATCAACAGGCTATTTGACTTGCTTTCTTTTGTGCTAATTGCTATTCTGAAGTTTTATTTCCCCCATTCAGCACCTGGAAGGGCTAGATGAGTTAACACACCCTACTGATCAAGACTGGTTTACTCTTAAGTTTATCAGTTACTATAATTAATCTTAATGTAAGGATGTTGAAATTTATGGCATTTTAGTGGCCCATTGGTTACATTGAGTTTTACTGAATTTCTCAAGTACTTTTTGTGCAATTATGATACAGATGTCAGTCAAGTATTTGAATGTATGACTAGTCAGTCATTATAGCTTATGCATTATCAGAAGCTATATATTTTTAATTTGAGAAGATTATTACAGGAGAACAAAAAATTTCTTCTTTTTTCTTTTATTGTGGAAAAAAATACCCTTAATAAAGAACTTTCCTGTTCTGTAGACGTTGTCAGCAGGAGAATAACCAAAGACCAAAATTTTTAGTTCAATTTCTTTCAAAACCAAAATTAGCCATCTTTGTTAAACAGCATTTGAGCTTTTGATCCTATAAAGAGCACTCTCTAATCACACAAAATTACTTTCCTAATTATTGCTCATTAGTTATATGAAAAATTGTCTAGCAGTGAACAATTATAAGGTAAGGCAAGCCAAAGCAAAAGGTTTTTTTTAAAAATAAATCTGTATCTGAAATGTCAAAATCACAATGAACTTCAGGCTGAAGGATTGACTGAAGGACTCTCATCTGCATGGACTAATCCTTAATTACAGTCCTGAGATATGTTTCTGAACTTGCACAGAAGACAATGCTTCAGGCTCCAGTGCAGTCCTATGACTGATTTAGGCAATATCATCTCTCTTACATACGCCAGTCCAGAAACCTTGCTATCAACTATCTATTTTACAAGGAATTAGGCTCTTGATTTGATTTTGTCACTGCCCTGGTTATCAAACCATAAAAGTACACTTATATTTATATTCCCTTATTTGAATATTTATCCTATTCAGCTATGTCAACTAGGAACTTCCTTTAAATTACATTTCATGTGTTCTTGTCTACGCTTTTTCCAAACTTCTAAACTTTACTTCTTACTTCACTGTAATTCTGTATTAAATAGAGGAAAAATCCTTATGTTAGATGCTGTATAGCCTGCTGTTTTATGAATTATGAAGCTGTTGGTTAAACCTGGAACCAGGGGTTTAACTTACACCTACAGGTTATGCAGAGCTAGGAATCCTTCATGCTTTTTACTCAGGCCAATGAAGCACAAACAACATATGGCTGCACAGACCAGCCAATGTTTATGAGAACATAAGTTCTAGGGCATTTGTCTTCTGGAGCCTCAATAAATATGTCTATGTCAGTATATGTAAAATTACTGTTTCCATTCCTAAATCCTGAGGCCACTACATGACCTGGGTGAGCGTCAGTTTCAAACAGGATAGTACATACTCATGTATGTGTGGAGAACTGAACATCCATTCAGAAAGTGAGTGCTTTTACATCTAAATTGAATTAGACATGAGAAACACAGATAGCTCAGTAAATCAAGGAGAGCTATGAATCGTGTTCAGAAGCACAGCTGAAGATGTTTAGGCATGTTGTGGCCTAAAAACTTTCATAGCATCAATTCAGTCCTCACCTAGGACAGGCAAGTAAGGACTTTCTCCATTTACTAACCTTTAACTTCTGCATAAACAGCAGTTTAGCTCTCACAGGATCTGGAACCTGACTGACAGAGTTTTGCAGATCTCCATCCCTCCTCTGTTATAGTATTTTTTTTCATGCTATATGTAAGGTATTGACAAAGTACTCAACCCAGAAATCTCCTGGATTTAAGTATATAATATCATATGTCTCTGACTTTCATGAGAAAACCACACTACTTTTTTACAATTCGATTTCTGAATAAGGATAAAGATCGATATCCCTACATTACTAAAAAAGAGAAGAATTTAGGCAGTCTTTTATTACCTCTATCAAAATACTAATATTTTGCATAATTTTACTATCAAACGACTATGTTGTTTGTTATCTCATTGAAAGCACCCCTGCAGAGAAGGACTTGGGGGTCACGATAGATGAAAAGCTGGATATGAGCCAGCAATGTGCACTTGCAGCCCAGAGAGCCAACCGCATCCTGGGCTGCATCAGGTCTAGGGAGGTGATTCTGCCTCTCTANTGGGCAACCTGGTCTAGTGATTGGCATCCCTGCTCAGTGCGGGTGGGGGGGGGGGGGGGGAGTGGGAGTTGGAACTAGATGATCTTTAAGGTCCCTTCTAACCTGGCCATTCTATGATTCTATGAATCCATTCAAATATTAAACTCTCTACAATAAAAAGAAATAGAGTACCAGAATGAGATAAGGCATATTTCTATATCAATTTTAACTGATACAAAAACTAAAACTAACAATCTTGAACCATCCCATCTCATTAAACACACCAGTTCATTAAATATACCAGTGCTACATTAGAATTTTACAAATTGCATTTCTTCTGCTTTTGTAAGAGTTACAGAAATGTAGAGAGAGTTTAAAGAGACTGTACACACAGTTTAGGAATATCTCCAGGGAAAGCTAACCTAAGCAGAAAAACTACTTTATGCTTGAGTGAAGTCTATCCTCTACTATAGAAGAATATTGTCTATTATCTAGGGTCCTGTGTTTAGAATATTCTGGTGAAATTCAAATAACAAATGCTAGTTTTGTGTACAGCTGTAGTATGAAATATACACATTCCTGCAACATTTGTTTATATTCGTTAATTATTCCAAGAACATAGTTCATGAGTTATCTTACTTAATGAAACTGAAGAAAACTCTATTTAAATCAGCGTAGAACTACGTATAAAAAAAAAGTCCCGTTGTTGGTCAAGAACTGAACAAACACTTTCTGGAGATTTTTAGTTTATTGTATATATGAGGTGTATATATATATCTATATATGTGAGTGTATATACATGTATATCATACACATATAGTATACATATACACATATAATAATTGTATATATTTTATATGTGCATATAAAAAGATCTTGTGTATACATGCATACAGTATACATATATAGATACATACCGTGTGCATATAACTTTGCATATATATACATTAAATGACAAAATAATTCATTTCAGTACCCCAAAATACAAAGGACCTTAAGATAATTTCCATATTATCTAAATTTTCAACTTTATACATGGAGTGGCACCAATTTACGTCTGTGGAATTAGGTCCTGCATGAGTAGAGTAATTTTATCTAATTTTGCCTATCTTAAAAATGAATACCCTATTACTTCACAAAATAAGGTCTTGATGGGGTGCGATGTTTTGTGACCTCTATTTAAGGCTATGTCATACTCTTCCAAGAACTGTTGACAGACTTTTATTTATGCATCTTCATTTCTGTGATAAGAAAGTCTCTTGCTAAAAGCTAAAAACTTTTGACTACTTAACTAGTAGTCCACCTACCCCAGCTGGAGAAAAGTCTCTTGTCTGTTTGGACAGTTGTTTAACATCCATAGGACTATCCATTATGCTTGGAGATCAGCCCTATTGAACATGCTGTAGTTATCCATAACAAGCCTGACATGCTTACAGTGTGGTGTAATTTGTTCATGCTCATTTGCCATCTGTGTTGCACATGTAGTTACTTTGTGTGCCCAAACTACATTGGATTCAGTGAATATGTCTACATTAGTCAGTAATGCAGATAAATAGGACTAGGCTTGCACAGCAAACCAGCTGGTACTGACCATGTGATGTCTAACCCACAAGTGTTTCAAAGTAACTTTATTTTGTTGCTGTTCAGGCACCAGGCAAACACCTGGGGTGTGTCTTCTCAGTAAGATTCATCTAAAGTGAGGATAAGAAAAAGAGAGGTCTGCGCCAAAATTCACTTCTAAGCCAAACTGAAATTACTGTGTAGAAGCCCCTATTCCCTCTGCCTGAAAAAGACCATTGGAACACAGCAAATAATACTTGAAGATTAAGGAGGGAAGAATGGAAGTTTTATTTGTAGGTTTCTTTTAATTTTGCCTTTTATGAAAATGCATCAGTCAACTAAATCTTCCATTGTCAGTAAACCTTGATTATGTATTAACTCTATAATAAAAGCAGGCACTGGATCTGAGTTTATTTCTAGAAAACTGGAAATCTTGAATATTTACTACTGCTACTACTACTACTAAAATCTTCAGCCTACAGAAGCATACCAGAGTAAATAAACTTCTTGTAACATGTTGCTATACATCTCATAGATCACAGACACAATAATACATTAGACTGAACAGAAGGTTTTTTGTACAGAAGTTCAATATGGTCACTGAATACTTTTCTCTATTAGTGATCAATATCGTCCACCTGCATCACAGTACTTCCCTGCCTCCCCTCTCTAAGAAACCAGAAATATTTTTAGTTTGTGCTCCTATAGCAATTTAAATCTCATTGTCTATAATGAGACTATCCATACCTTCCTACTAAAAGAAGTATACTTTTTATGACATAAAAATTACACTAAATCAATAAAATTGTGATTATGAGGACAATCATTTTGCCTACAGGCTTCCTCTACTAATTTTGCATATTTTCAATATTTTCACTATTAATAAGGAATTTTTAATTTTCTGCATTTCAAGACAATACATGAAATTCTTCTGTGTTGTACACCTAATCCTCTCTATACATTCTTCAATGTACATAAGAGCTGGATTGCATCGCACCCTTACTTCAGAGCAGAAGAAAAAATCTTTTCACCTATTAAACCTATTGAAAATCTTAATATGTTTATATTTAAAGGCAACTTCAAGTACCATAGTACCTTATACATTGACAGAAATATTGAGACAATAAAAAAATGTAACAAATATGTTCCATACAGAATAGTGAAGATGTACCTTCATCTCAAAAATATATATCTTTTAAAATTAATTCCATATTCAGATAATTTGGAATATGCCTTATTAATTTCTTTCCAGCCCTGTTATAGTCCCCAAAAAGCCTGGTAGAACATAAATTTCACGATTTTTTTGAACAACAAGGATTATTTTCCCACAACTCTCATGTTAAATTAGAAATGGATGAGCCTCTAAAGGATTGAAATTGCAGCTGAGATAAGCAATTCATCTGAAACATTTCTTAGTGGCCTAGGGCCTTCAGTGGGAGTTTATCATTCAGCATTCCACCATATATCTAGAGATGTAATACTATATTCTCTTGCTTAGGAATAATCAAAGTAAAATTAGCTCCAGACGTCATATCATCTCAGGAAAGTATCACAGTATGTCAGGGGTTGGAAGGGACCTAGAAAGATCATCTAGTCCAACCCCCCTGCCAGAGCAGGATCACCTAGACGAGGTCACACAGCAATGTGTCCAGGTGGCTCTTGAATGTCTCCAGAGAAGGAGACTCCACGGCCCTCCTGGGTAGCCTGTTCCAGTGCTCTGTCACCCTTACTGTAAAGAAGTTCCTCCTTGAAAGTCTGGAAGCAGTAACAGTTTGAACTGTGTTAACATAGGAAAGAAAATAATTTGTTGCCCATCTTTTCATTTAAATAAATCTGCTCCTCATTTGAGGGTCTTCCAGGTTTATTACCTACCAAATGGAGGAGTTGTAACTATCCATGCATTTCTCCACTTCAAATGCTTTAACGAAAACTAGAAGATATAAGGAGCAAGTTCTAGTCCTTATTACATCAACAGTGCAGCTTTGTTCTACTAATTATTTCTGTTTACATCTGTGTAAGATAAGGCTTATTATTATTATTAATTTTATTCCAGTTGTATAACACTAAATCATTTTAGAAAAGGTAATATATGTCTAATGTTCTATCCTGAGCAGTTGGTGAGTAATCTCAGCTCTAACACTCCTTGATTTTTGATCCTTGAATCTTTTATTTCTCCTCCCTCCACTCTGTGCCATTCTGTTTCTCTGCTGAATACAGACAGCTTAATTCAATTATTATGCAGCCACAGTTCAATACTAGGCTGTAGTAAAAGATACCACATTTACTACAGTCCTTGTGCCAATTATCTATTTTATACCACGATGACTACTTAAAAATATCACTCATTCCGTATCTAACATACTTAATCCCAGACCTCCAAAGACTTTTTATTTGTTCATTTTTTTTATTTAATTTCTCTCAATTTATTAACAGTGCTCCTTGAAATAATAATGTATCTTAACTTAGATGTCACTTATGGTTATTGCTTTGATGATGTGTTTAAGAATCCTTTTTATATTTTAATCAGAAACAGGATTCCAGTGCTCTGTCACAGAATGGTTTGGGTTGGAAGGGACCTCTGGAGGTCATCTAGTCCAACACCCCTGCAGTGGGCAGGGACATCCCCAACTAAACCCTACAGCAACCCAGTATTCCCAGGCAGTCTCCCATCCAAGTACTAACCGGGCCCAACCCTGCTTGACTTCCGAGATCAGACGAGATTGGGCCTTCTCAGGGTGGTATTTTTGTGGTAATTAGGGCAATGGAAACAGTCTTTAGGTATCACTTTAATAATAATAATAATAGGGCAACTGATTGCAAAGAATACTCCAGGATGGAGGTAGTGGTTTTTTTTGTAGATTTGCTGAAAATAAGCACAGATTATAAAATCTCCATTAGTGATTATCTTAATTTAGATGTGAGCTCAGTAATGCTGAGATAGATGCTGAATAGCAAGCAAAACTACCTGTTCTAGAAATAGATTTAGAAACTATAGTTTTACCAGTTTACATTATTTCCTCAATGCCACTTTGCAATTACAGAATGCATCAGGCTGTGATTTTGTCTTCCTACCTATACGAACAATTCATCTCATTACATTAGTGACCTGCCAAATTTCCAGTGTCTATGTAAATTTCCAGGGCTTTCACCGTCCAGAAAACAAAATGAGAACTTGCCTTTTAACTAATTAAATTGTACCCATATTCCCTCAAACTAATATAAGCAGAATTTATATTTTTTTTTTGTCTACTGAGGCAGCCCTACCAATGCTATCAATTACTAGCAGCTGAATCAGACTAATGATTGTCACAAATACGGATTCATCACTGGTGCCTGGCATCTTGGGATCTTTTATATAGATGCACTTCTCAGGAAACAACTATGACTACTGTAAACAGCCCCTTTTTCCTGAATGTAAACTTACAAATACCAAAAGCAAAGGGGAGTAACTACTGAAAATCTCACTCAGTTTTTTTAAGAAAGAAATTCTTCAAATCTTGATCACCAGTTGAAGAAAAACATATTGACTGGTAAAAAGAATATTCAGGAGATAAGAAATACAAAGGAACAATACAGTGACAAGGGCAATCACTGTTGAGTGCACAGCTCTGTACAAAAAAGACTTCAGTCTGCAAATCATGTAATTTTAGTTGCTGTCTTCTTTTCCCTTTTTTTCCTTTGTTTCTCCTTTTTTTAAGGCAAAGACTGGGTTCTTATTTGGACAATTCTGGGCACAAGATACTCTAATAAAGACACTGCTAGAATAACAGAATCCTTTAGAAATAACTTTTTAAATTAACAGTTATGATTAATTTGAAAAGAGGAAACAGTTATGTGTTCAGCTGATTACATGAAAAGGTTTTCCGTATAATTTAGATAAATGCTTTCCTGGCAATGAAACTGAATATAAAAGTATTAATTATTCACAATATAATCATTAAGAAATTGAGTAAATGTAATCACATTGCACAGCCAAATGAAATTAACAGATGTCACCAAGAGGAATAGGATAATAATAATATATTATTAAATAAGGGAAAAAAAAACCAGAAAAAATATGCATAAAGATCTAGCAGTACCACTATTTTTAAGATTAATGCTATCTTCAAGAGGGCTGAAGGGAATAGAATATTATTATTCGTGTGCCTGTGCGTATACTACATGACTAAATTTTCTGAACAGGAAGTAGAAGAGATTTTTAAATTATGTTCCATTTCTATATCCTACTAAATTTTTCCTCTTGAAAATAAGAGCATGTAAGTGAATAAAATGATACAAATATTTTGGTTGATAATTAGGCTTCACAAAAGATGCTACCAAGCACCCTCAGGGATCTTTGGAAAATGACACTACACCTACAAAAAAGACCTTCTGACTTAGAGTTTGCTCTCCTTCAAAGACATATGGATTTAAGGTTCTTGTTTCCCCCTAAGAACCAAGTCACAATTTTCTAAATGCCCACCAAAAATACACAGCACTAAAGGTATGGAGTGTGGACTCTTAGGAAAATATGACTAGTTCAACAGTGCAGTCTGAATCATCCAGTTGTGCTTTTGCTATGAAACAGTCTTTCAACAAGTCCACATCTCTCTTCACTGGTTGCAGAGGAAGACTAAGATCTTAATCCAGGCATTTAAGTTGCCTGAAATAATCACTATAAATAATCCATCCACACAAAGACAGCTGATTAGAACCTTAGATACGAACTACAATTACAAACTTTGATTTAGTTGTGTTATGACTTCTCTTTGTTGATTAATTGATATTAGTTCAGAAAAACTCATTTCAGAAGTGAAGAATTTCCATACAGAGAAAACAAAAGTTATCCTGAAATACACCTCAACATTAAGAGTTTTGGATTTAAAATCCATCTTGCAGATGCTCTTTCTGCTTACAGTTCCAACGTTTGACAACTACTTTGCTTAATGAAGACCAAGAAAAGTAAATTAGCAATTCTGGGTTCAGATGAGGCTTTAAAACACATACTTTAAATTTAGCCTTAACTAAATATTTAATTTATATCAACATAGTGATTTAACTTTAACTTCTTGAAATGTATACTGTCATTTCTTATATAATTCCTTTATTTTTTTCAAAAATATTACTGCTGGCTTTAATAAAATTATTACTTTTAAAAGATGGTAATTTCAAAATACTAAGTGTAATTTACAGATATGAACTATTGAGTGCTTTAGTCCAATACTCTCTGGGTTTTTTTATTTTCCATGTGAGGAAGATTTAACACTGTATTTACTTATTTGAAGATAATTGATAGTACATGGGATTTTGATTCAGAAAAGTGGTACAACGGTATACTGAATTCACAACAAAAGCACAATATACAATTGAATCATAACACAAACATGATTCCTCTTACCAGTCTACATGCTCACTCTCACAACACTGGAAAGCCCCCATGACTGAGAAGGAGTGCATGGGTTGAAGCCCGGTCAATTCCTTTTTTTTCCTTCGGAGTTCACTCTGTTGGTTGCTTGTGTTATATTCCCTATGTTGGGCTGAGCTACATATACACTTGCCCTATGTTGATCTGTCTGGCTCAGAAAGGTAGTAATACTTTTGACTGATTATTTTAGGAAGACTATTTACAGAACTAACTGATCCATTCAAAAGATCCACTTTCTGGTCCCCTTGATGTTAAGAGTTCAGCTTCCTTTTTCCATTGTTGGGGTTAGTTGTCCTCACAAAGCATAGAGATTGCATTTCATGGGACTTGTGTTAGT
The DNA here is from genome assembly GCA_013396975.1 of Bucco capensis. NCBI lineage: Eukaryota > Metazoa > Chordata > Aves > Piciformes > Bucconidae > Bucco > Bucco capensis. Next base: position 166,734 of record VWZO01018208.1, on the reverse strand, counting down.
ATTCTTTCTACTTAACTGTTACAAGCTCTGAAAATCCACAACTTAGAATTTCAAGTAAAATTCAACATTTCAAATAAAATACACCAGAATGATCATTCTCCTGGATTTAGTACTTCTTTTGTAAGAAAAAAAGAAATTAAAAAAATAAAGTAATAAATCAATTATTTATTAATCATTATAAAATCATGTTGAATTGCAGGCATAAATTAAATAGTAATATCATTTCAGTTTTAGAACAAAGTGAATTATAATCAATATCTTCTTTTCTGTCCCATTATTTACAAACATAATACATCCTTGTTGAACTGGTCCATATGGTCTTCTTTCAAATCCAGTCAGAACATGGTCCTTCCATCACACTGCATACAAGATTAGGCTGAGACTGCATGAATATATTTTCTATGTACTGTTTAATTCTTATTTCATCTAAACCCCACTCTACGTATGTTGACTCTTAAGGGAACAGAGAAAAGACAGATTAATTAGTACATGTTCCTAAAACTGTTCTGATAATTTGAAGCCTTGGTTCCCCTGCCACATAATTTTCTTATACTCCTCAGTTTTTGATAGCTGGTTTACTAATTCAAACAGGAAAAAGAGGAATAAGTTTTCAAAATCATTCTGGAAACAAAAATCATAGAACCATACAATGGAAAACAGCATGCCTGCTTAGTATGATGATTACTACAGTCTTAGTGGTCCCATTTTGTGCAGCTCTTTAATTTCACCAGTTTCTTAAATAGTTTCCAAATTATATATGTATTCAGTGTAAGTCTTGATTCACTTGACTAGGTTGATTCCAAATAAGCCATTACTGTCACTCAAATAAATTATGTGAGTTTTCAAAATATTTATGTTTAGCCAATTACACAGTTAATGGGGAAAATAAAAAGGGTATTTAAAATTACACACCTTTTTGAAAGACTATCAGTCACTTCCTTACCATACATGGCCACATAGGTACTTTTTTGTATTATCAGTATTTGTTTCAATTAAAAATAACGTTGTGGTATAACTAGAATAATCTTGAGAATTTTTTGGATTTATACAGAAATAAAGACAAAAATTCTGTATGTAGCTGTGGACAAAAATTCTAATTCTGACTTGCTGGATAAAGGTTTAAGCAATAGACAGTGTGTAAAGTACAGAGAGTATTCAAAGTTCATTTGCCTGGATATGGCATTCCTGACCATGTAAAGGGAGCTACATAATCTTTGTAAGATCCAGAATGTACACAACTGCTCATAAAGGGAGCTTATTTATCACCTTCAGCTGGAGGGCACTCCAAACACTTGAATTGCCAAGAAATAATTAACTACTCTGGACTTCAGCCGCTCTCTGCTCTCCATTGCCACTGTACAGAAAAGGATTCAATAATAACTATTGGGAGACAATGAGAAAGTGACTCTGTAGCCTACTATGTGGGATACTCACATAGGAGTGGTGAAATAGGATTCTGATCCTTGTTGCTAAGGCTGCTTCTTTAATTTGTTTAATTAGTTACATAAAATACATGAGCAGCACTGGGGGCAGGAAGCATAACCCATGCAAGCATTCTAATCAGTAATTTGTACAAGCACATACTCCTGAGAGTGCTACTGGTCTACAGAACTAACCTTCACTTTTACTTCTCCTCTAAACCAATAAGCCTTGAGGTCTTCTCTGCTACATGGAGAAGATTTTTCACAAGTGGAGGAGAAAGCTTCCTGACAAACAACAAAACTTTAAGGATCTCTTACTTCAGGGCCTACCTAACTAAAGTAAGGTCGTCTGGTACAGCTCAGCAAACCGAGGTACCTGGAACCCTTCTATCACCCAATGGGAGCTGCTACTGGCAATTTTGTACAGGATCAGTTACTAGAGACAAACAAACAAATTCTGTTGGAAATACATGGTCCAAAACGATTGAGTAAATTCTCAGTGTTCACAGTTTGTATTTATAGTAATGAGGTTTCTACATATTTTTCATTGATTTGACTATTCCTCTAAAATATTTTGAGGCAAAAGAATCACTAGCTTTTTACTTACTGATATCTCAATGTGGATATAGTTTTGTATTGTTTAAAAGTCTATGTAATTAAATGTTACTGTTTTTAAAAACAAATTAAACAATGTGTGGGGTTTTTTTCTAATTTTTTTCCAGAACTCATAGTTTTCCAGAATGTAATTATCAACCCCTCAAATTATGTTCTATGAAATAACTGTGAAAATATCTTTGACACTGTTTCCAGAAATATAACATGCAACATACACACATGCAAAACTGCATCTATCTACATGGGGATCAATGAACTGCAAACTGTATCTTTAATAGGAATAAAATAAACAACAGAGTTACAGTTCTATTAACCCACAACTCCAATAAAAGAACACACAGTACTATGATTTAGTGTTCTTTGTAGGTTATTATTTTAAAATACCAGTTGTACTTACATTTTTTACTGCCTTTACTATTTTCTTCTGTTGCATTAATATGCAGATAGTCAGCCTCTGAGAGCCACTATAAGTAAGAGTAGCTGTAACTCTTTCCCTTGTGTGTCTTTCTCTTACAGAATAAAGCAGAAATTCCAAGAGAGTTTTGAAATTATGCATACATATGTAAACTATAAATATTTTTTATTTTATCCCCTCTAAATTAAATGTTTGGACTACAGTTTGATTTTCCTTGATCAAATCTCTCCTCTTTAAAAAGAAAAGTATTTATAAAAATAAATTCTAGACCAACTTGGGTTTACAAACTGTAACACCTTGTTCTGTGATTGTGATTTAGAGTGATACGTTGTCACTTCAAATTACTTTGCAGTAGCAGCTGTGGTTTTTTTAGAATTAAAAGTTAATTTGGCCAACATCTAGAATAAATAAAGTGATGTAAAACTGTCTCTGCATTTATTGTGCTGGAATGATTGGAAGGTTATTTTAGCTTTAATTCTCCAGAATAATTTTATGTAGCAGCAGGAGGTATGTAGACTTCAAAGTAAACTGCTCCGTTGATGTAACTTTTAAGAAGCCTACATAGAAGAGGTAGTTTGTTTTAATTACTGCGGAGAATGAATGACTTCATGGGATCAGTTTTTTGGCTTGGTTTTGTTCTTCAGTTTCCCAAGACTTGTAAGACTGAAATCATATCTAGAGCCAAATATCATTCAAGTCTTGGCCTGATCTGAATCATTTTGCTCTGGATAGTGACCACAATTTATATAGCAACTATCAGTGAGAAGTTTGGAGAAGAAATTATAAGATTTTCATGCACTGGAAGGCAACTGTTTTAATATATATTAAAATTTGAACCAGCATAAAATAATGACAAAATAGTGGGAAATATTCATTATATAAGTTTTTAGGTATGAACAAGCCACACAGGTACCTGAAATCTAAATCGATTATTTCATTAGCTCTGATTTTTCGTGTGCGTGTAATTCATGCAAAGAACACATTCAGAAATGTTTTCTTTTTATAATTTGACATCTATGTCCTACCATTATTTAGAAAACAAGAAAGCCATAGATTGATTCCAGATTCTCTCTAAATACTTACTTTTCTGTCATATATTTTGTATTATTTACCTGTCCAAATAGAGTTAGTTTTCTTCTCATGTTTTCTGCTTTCAGCTGCTGACAGTCAGAGAAAAACAGTAGAAATCAGTATTTGAAACTCATCAATCATCTGCACAAAAGACTGGAAGAAAAAAATAGAAATATTTTCTGAAGGTTGGTTATCCATGGGGAAATGAAGACTCTATTAAACTCCTCAGTCTCTCAATATCTTGATGTTTCCTGACAAGTCTAAACTACAGGTCAAATTCATCTCATTCATCACACAGTGTAAATCTGATTGCTTAGCAAACTCGTTTCAAGGTTCTATTGTTATTGTTAACCTAAAAGAACAGCTTTCCCTTCCTCAAACCAAATTCTGTTTGGATTCCAACTTCCTTTTTTTCTAATCTTTCAGCTTCTAAGATGCAACATCAATTTACAAAAGCACATGACAGAAAACCGTGTAGTCATTATTTCCTCTTTCTATAAGAACTTACATTCTTTCTCCATGAGTCTACTAGAAGGACTACATCATAATTCATAACACTAGCAAACAGTTCAGATAAAAGAGACTCAAATCCACAAGGTGCCCCTGTAGACTTTTTAAGGAAATAAGAAAGCAAATACGCAAATTAATATTCAGAGGATACTTTTTTCAAGGGAAACACATTAATCTTCTCTTTCACCGAACAAGTTTTTAGCTTGCAATTTAATATAAGAACTATCTGTAATTTGGCATGACTTTCCTTGATGGAAACAATATTTGTGCCATGACACTCAGGTCAGTGTCCTTCAGACTAGTAATGTAAGTGTTCATACACCGCAAAGAATGACACTTGGCCAACCTTCCTGCATTTTACCACCTGAACTGAAGTTAGATGTGAACTATTTTTCTGTGAAAATGCAAACAGAGAAAGAACTTTACATACCTAAATACATATCTGAGCCCTTCCGTTTTTTCCAAAAAATATTGACTTGCAATATTGCTCTGAAAAAGCCATGGGGTTGAAGTTCCTTCTGAGTCCTGACATGGAATAGCAAGTAGCATTTGCTGTTAGAATACTTAGAGAAGCAGTCTTTCTTTTGGAAGTAGTTATGCCAAGCAATAAAATCCACTAACTCTATAGTGATTTAATAGGAAAAAAACTACCAAAAGACACAACACACTCCTGCCCTGGATTTCGCAATTTTCTTGGTTTTCTGCCTACTGTGGCAACTAGAACTGTAGTGTGATCCATGACATTAGAATAAGTAGATGTATTTCTGTTGAATGTAAATAACATTTTGTAAGAGCCTGAAGAAACAGAATAATCATAATGATATTAAGGAAAGGGAAGTGATTTATTTCTCCTTAAACTGCTTGTTGCTATAGCCTTTCTTGTGGTTTATGAATATTTTAGGGCTTTGGGACTGATACTGAGGGTTAGATAATGTATAGCTCCTTCAGACAACCTATATGTTTAAGATATTTTTAAAAAAATTTTTCTACTGCATTAGAATTTCCCCTTAACTTACTATTCATACTGTGTAGTTACTCTTCGTTGTCAGTACTCTGAAACATCATAGTGTTTTACCTTGAAATATTTTACATCTTTAGTCTACCCATTTTCCTGTAAACAGAAAGCTAGTAAGTTCTGATATAGCTTCAGGTGTTATGCTATCAAAGGTAAATACAAAGGGAAGAGAACATTAAAGAAAGGTTTTCTAAAGGAGGGATGCAGGAAAAGGCTAAAATTGTTATTAAGTCTCAATAAAAGCCAAAAGGATCTTAGTGTTCAAGTGCCATAACCTTCAAAATTTATATATATTAGTGTCTTTGGCCACATAGCTGAAAGAAGTCCAGTTCACTTCAGTCCTTCCTAATTTAGATTTTGTTACTCAGAGCCCTTCTAAGTCCAAGTAATTTCTACACTGTCTAGCCCTCTGGGACTCGACTTGTTATACAAGGTATTTTGTAGAAATAGTGTGTATGGGACAAACTTTGATTACATATCCATAAGCACTGAGTGTTACCCTTTATATAATATTTCACTGATTAAATGAGCAATTATTAATTAATATTTCCAATATGTTAAATGGAAGATGACAATGCCTAATGTAAGTAGGCTGGGTGACTATAGAGCTGCCTAAAATTCTTTGGAAAATCAAAGGAAGAGGGGATCCAAAACAGACCTCAACAATTCCTTTCTCCTTCACCATTTATTGGGGAAATTTTTGTTAGTTTCTTTGTTTTTAATAGGTGTAGTCAAAATTGTTCTGTGTTCAAAATAGTTTAAGCTGAATCTAAAACCTGACCCTTCACTGAGGCAGTGAAGGTCAGAAATTTTTGTAATGAAATTGAAAAGAAATTGAATATGACCTTGAAGAATATCATGCCATGAACACAAGATCTGGATAATTTGGGGAAAACTACTTCTTTTCCAAAACAGTGTCTCAAAAGACTACAAAGAACTCCTGGGAAAACCTGTAAAGTATTAAGTTATCCACTTTTTCAGCAAGAGAATATTTGCATTGGGCAAGACCACCCAAACTTTTGCTTGGCTGTAGGTAATAAGTCATAGTACACTTTAACTTACCTTGACGCATCTATATTGAGAAATGACTTATTAAAGAGAATGTGCCAGAGGTCATTAACAAATTACTTGTAAAGTTATTGATATTTCTGAACAAAGCACAGAACACGTTGTACGTATTTCTTAACCATTCATCTCTGATAAAACTGAAAGGAATGAAAAGTTGAAACACAGTAAACGCAACAAGAATAGGAGAAGCATACTTCTTGATTCTAATATTTTAGATTTTTTGTCTGTATTTTCAGGAATAGTGTGATTTTTTCCACATTCAAATAAACAAGGGTGATATTATTTTTCTTCAGATTTGGAAATAACTTCCTCTACTGCTGTAGAAGTACTAGTAACAAAAAGGAAAGCAAATCACTCTTTACCACTGGCATTCTGATACATGATTGGGCAGATACCAGAGATAATCTTCACAGAAATTTTGGGCTTTTTCAAAAGAAGATAATTTATTATTGAAGCTTCTTTCAAAGTGCTGAAAATCTCAAATCCTTGTATCCTGTTGTTTTTTAGGAAAATGTCCCAGTCAGCCAGTTCTCCAATCATATTATTAAGTAAGAGTGGCTTGAACTGTGCAAGTTAAGAGGTTTTTAGTTTTTTGGTGTGTTTTTTTTGCATTGGTTGGGGTTTTTTTCACAATAACTGTACTCAGAAGATACCTTCTTGATGTAGCTGTAATTGAAAAGACTGTTGGAGAAACTTGTGGTGAGAGGATCCTTGCCAGATTAAGACATGTAGATAAAGGATTCATTAAATTTTAAAAGGAACCTAGAAGAAATCTTTGACTGAGAAAATTTAAGGGTTAAAAAAATATTAGCTCTGTGCTTGACAGAGGATTATATAAGGGTTCTGAGTGGACACACAATTAGTGTGTTCTAGTTCCACCTACCTTTGTGACATAAAGTGGAGGTTTATGTATTATATCATTTCAAAGATTAAATCCACTTCAAAAAGATGTGAGCACTTAAGAAGCCTATGAGGACTACCTAGAGAAAGACTAAGGCTAAAACTTTCCCAGACTTGCTATCATACAACAAAGATACTGGAATAAAATGGATTTCCATGAAGTCTGTCTAAGAATATCAGGCACAACAGATAGGTGAGATTTTTGAGAGCTATAGCTACTGTGACAATAGAATTGACAGTTAAAGATAGAAGCAATAACAATAACTAATAGGTAATTGTAGTACAGAATAACAATATAGAATAATAGTATGTTGGTATTTAGTTTCTGATTACCTAAGAGGACAGACTACCAACAGGTCTTCTAATAGAGCCATGGTAATGTTCTTATGATTAGATGAGTAAATATGTGGTTTAGTTCTTTTCAAAGGTAGCCAAACATCACCCCTGAAATAAAGCATCAAACAGGTGAAAGAAAGAATTCTGCATATACTCATGCCTTTGTTATTTTTTTTTTGCTCAGTGTATATGTCCTAGTTAACATAGCTAATATGTTCGATGTTGAGAAATTCCATATGTCATAGATTCATAGAATGTCCAGGTTGGAAGGAACCTTAAAGATCATCTAGTTCCAATCCCCCTGCCATGGGCAGGGATGCCAATCACTAGACCAGGTTGCCCAGGGCCACATCCAGCCTGGCCTTGAACACTGCCAGGGATGGGGCATCCACAACCTCCCTGGGCAGCTTGTTCCAGTGCCTAACCACCCTCCAGGTAAAGAACTTCCCTTTAATCTCCAATCTAAATTTTCCCTCCTTCATCTTATAAACATTATGTGTACTTATTCCTCCTTTAGTCAATGATAACTTATCTGCCCAACTGTACATTTTGACACATACTGATAAAGTGAGGTGTGTAATTTATAGTTGTATCATAAAATCATAGACCGGCTTGGTTTGGAAGGGACCTTAAAGATTATCTAGTTCCAATGCCCTACCATGGGCTGGGACGCCACTCACTAGACCAGGCTGTAGTTTGAACTGTCATAATGCTTATGTCTCTTATTCAGGTTTGGGTGGTACACAACATGCTGAGCCAGGGACTGAAGAATTCAAGTCAGGATTCTGGGGTTTTATGCATTACAAGAGAAGTTGTGACAACTACAAACACTTTCTAAAAAAATAAGCAAGCAAACAATAGCAAAAAAAACCCAGAGCCAAATCCAAAACCAAAAACCAAATACACAAAGCATTAAATGAGAGGACTACTCCTACATAAAAACATCTGGGAAAGACTGTGGCTTGATGAAACCATCACCATAGTTTTTAATGTGCTTGGTATTTTGTTTATAATTCTCAACCAAGAGCTCTCTTCTGCTGTTTATATATGTAAACCAAGTCCATATTGCTAAAGAAGACAACAGGTGAGTGTAATCTTTCACCCAGTATATTACTAGAAGAACAAATGCCCGTGATTTAATTGTGCAAGCAGGTGACAGAACAGGCATAAACAATCTGTCTTCTTCGTTAGGTACATAGATGCTTCACTACTCAAGTAAATGCTTGTATTGACATGAAAGGTTGGAGATAGTCTGCTTTCCTTTTTTATTTGTTAAAAGCCTTTCATCTTTGCATTAATTAAACCTTAACTGGGCAAAAGGGAATGTCAGAAGAGTTCTGGGTGAGGTTGGTTGCACTTACCCAGCAAGAGACCCATCTTCCACTTCTTATTCTATTGAATATTTAACAGCTTGAAACACAACAGAAGAGCTGTAGTGATTGTGAACAGGATGTGGTCTTTAAACCTGGCCTCACTCTCTTGAAACTGATTTAGTATTTATGATATGGGAGAGCATTCTGGGAAAGCCTCAAATGTCATTTTACTAGAATTATAAACGCTTTTAAAAGTTGGGGGTATTTTTGGAATACAATTGTGCAGTTCTCCAGTTGTTAAAGTACAGTCTTCAGGTTGCCAGTGGCCTTCAAAGCTCTTTTATTCATGCAGGAAGGAACTTTTTAATTGTAGCCAAGCTCAGCAGAACTATAATGATTTACGTACAGATTGTCCAAAGTGCATGCTTCTACATCAAAGACTGCAGTCATGAGCATCAATAAATCTGTTTTAAAAAGGCAGTGAATAAATTACCATGTATTCAGACTTTACACTAAAAATAAGATTTAAATTCTGATTACTTCAAATAATTATAAAAAAAACCAGCTAAATATACCTTTGCCTCCAATTATTAAATAATAGTGATACTGAATCTCTTATTTTATGTTCTCTTCTGTATAAAACACATCTCTTGAATGTAACAGCATAGCATTTGGTTTAACACTTTATATAACCTTCTGCTTGATATACATTAATTAGCTACAAAGAACAGAGCTCTTGACATAGAATATATCATTTACATTGAGAAAGCTTAAAGAAGACAACTACTATTCAAATTCAAAAGTGCCTATGAGTTAAGAAATATATTTCATTTAGAAAAAGTAGTTTTTATTTAAGAAAGCATAACTTGAAGTAAAATTTATACAAAGATATAGGTACTACTTCCTAATAAATGTCAGGATACTGGACAACAAGGCAGAGATTAAAGAGGGTTTAAGTTTTGCAGAGAGCTGATTGGAAAGAAGGCATTCTAACTGTTCCTTGTTATATAAGCGTGACTTCTATTCTGTTTCACAGAAACAAAATCTTCAGATTCTATTCCCTACTATGATAGTGTAAGACGCATTAACTGAGGAAGACTCTGTTCTGTAATTGTGCCAGACAGTTTCCTGAGAAGTACTTTGGAGGTAGCCAGATTCTTGAGAAGTAGATAAAAGGGATATAAGGATTTTGTCCCATTCTGTCACATTTCTAAAGAAAAAGCATGAAAGAAAGAGAGAAAAAAGAAAGATGAGTTTTACAGTGGTGAGACTGAACTAAAGTAAATGGTAAAGAAAAGTAAAATATAAATACATTTAGTACTGGGGCTATGCAACAAGAATTTTTTTCAAAGAATCACAGAACCATGTAGGTTGGAAGGGGACTCTAGAGGCCTTCTAGTACAACCTTCAGTTCAAAGCAAATCCAGTTTGAGTATGTTGCCTTGTCCTCAGCAACCTCTTTGTGTTTGATCCACCTCATAATGTAAAAACTTTTCTTATATTGAGAAACTGCTACTTGTGTCTGTTTCCTCTTGTCTTTTCATAGCACAATTCTCAGAAAAGTCTGGCCTTATCTTCTTTGTACTCATTCATTAGGTATTTTTAGACAGCAAGACAGTTTCCTCTGAAACTTCTGATCAAACCCAACTCTCTTGGCTTCTTATATGACCTGTGCTCTGGCTGCCTAACCATCTCATTGACTCTTTGCTGGATTCAGACTACAGTATCCTTTTCATACTTGTCCACGCCTGCACACAGCTGTCCAATTGCAGTCTCAACAGTGAGGAATACAGAGGAAAGATCACCTTCCCTTGACCTGCTGAAACAGTCTTCCTAATGCAGCCCAGGATGCTGTGCTGTTGGCCTTTGCCATAAGGGCACATCATTGGCTGATGTTCAGCTTGTCCACCAGTACTCCCAGGTACTTTTCTGCAGAGCCACATTGTAGCCAACTGGTCCCCAGCCTGCAGTGTTGCAGGAANGGTCAAGATGGCGGAGGCCACATGGCAGTTCTTCTTCTCCTCCTGCGTGTTGTCTCGGTGAGGGGCAGAGGTGGAGAGAAAAAGCAAAAGAGGTAGTGGGACATCTCTGTCCCAACTTTTAATAGAGAGCAAGTATCCCAGAGCTCCCAGCGCCAGGTGCGGCTTTTGTCTGAGTGATTTGCACATGAAAGCCACTTCCTCGCTCTGTGCTGGAACTCGGGCTGCTGCTCAGTGCCATGCTGGGGCTTCCCAGGCCAGGCACGACTCAGCTACTGCTTCTGTTTTAGTCCACCCCACACCCACCCATTTGTTGCCACAGCTACCAGCATCACCTTGCGGGGGAAGAGGGGGTTAGGCCAGCAACAGGGAAGTTTGGAAAACAAACAGATTTGGGAGAAGAAGGAGGAGGGAAGGTGGACACAAAGAACTTCCTGGTTTATGTGCCCCATCACATTCCACCCCTGTGTCCCCTTTTCTTCTCCTTCTTCTCAACAATATGCTTTAACAAACTGTTTTCATGTAACTATATATATCATCATACATACATACATATACTACACTATATATAAAGAACTTATACAACTATATACATCAGCTATACATACACACATTCAGGTGCAGTCTTTTTGCAAAGAGTTTTTTAGCCAAAGATAAGGTCCCCTTGAGGTACACACCGGAAAGGACTGCATTACTAAATTAAGAATCTGTTTTTACATTCTTATAAAATACATTTTATTACAGCTGCAGTTTCACGATCATCAGATAGTTGAAAACTTTCTTCTTTTACTATTTCTATTTACTATTGCTATTTTTGACTGACAGGAAACAATCTTATAAGTCTATCTCAGAATAAGATTTACTTTTTCTGTTCAAAACTACTTTTTAGTCCTTTATTACCTCCATATCTTTCTCTGCAACACTGATGCTTACCCAATTTTCCTCATTTTGTAGTACATATTTTATTTCTCCTCTAAAGTACACTCCTCTAAAGATGATTATTAGATCAGTGACAGACTGAAAAGTGACTAAAATAACTTTAGAGCGTATGATACTCCCAAAGAAAAATTTAACTCATTGCCATCAGGGAGAAACTTGCTATATGCATATATTTATATACATACCTTTCTTTTCTGATACAACTGTAACATCTTACAAGGACTATGGATAGTTTTTTAAGGCATTTAGACAGCTAGTGTCTGCCTTCTATTGAATGCAATGACTAAAAATCTTTAACAAAACTGTGTTATGCAGTACCCTAATAATCCTATAAAATACAAAGTGTATTTTTTAGTGAAGATATTTTAAGATTGATTAAATAGTTCTTACCTTCATAATCTGTCAGGGAAAAGTGGCAACTTGTGTAAATCCTGAAAATGTGAGAGGATTTGAAAAGGAAGAAAATGAGTCCTCATTCATCTCATCAGTCAGCTCATTTGTGCATCTCCTGTACCATTCTGAAATTTGTGAATGTACATTTAGTTTTAACAGCCTCTACTCATCAGACGAATATATTAGGAAGCATGAAATTATTCTTTTCTGTTCATTGCTCTTCAGTGCCAGCTGCAAGCTCAGTTCATAACAGAAGTTCAGTTCATAAGTGCAGAAATGAAGAAAATACTGATAAAGCCAAAGCCATACATGATCAAAGCCTTTTCTTTCTGATGTTTAAAGTTCACCATCCCCATATCATCACTGGCGATTCAGAACTTAAATCAGTCCAACAGTTTAACTACCTAGGCAGCCTCATCTCCTCAGATGGTAAGATTGACAGAGAGATAGCCAATAGGCTAGCAAAGGCATATAGTGCATTCAGAAAACTCTATAAAAGAGCCTGGTGAAATAAACACTTGAAGAAAAGTACAAAGATCAGTGTTTCTAAAGACATTGTGCTGTCTACTTTTTTATATGGTTCTGAATCATAGGTCATCTATCGCCACCACCTATGACTACNAGTCCTTCTGCTGTGCCTTTTGCAACCGCTCTTGTCTGTCCTGCATTGGCCTTTTCAGCCATCAGCACGCTTGTAAAAAGCACTTGTGAAGAACGTGGATGGACCCCTCCCAGGATCTTCGTTCGCAAAGCCTAGCCATGATGATGACTGATGTATTTCCACCTATGCCATTACTTCAGTTAGTTTTCAGTCACTTAAAGAAATGATTTTATGTTGAAGAGTTTACCAAAGAGGGTGACTTTGCATATCTTCTTTCTCCTGTCTTACTTTTCTCTCTGTGTTTTGTATTAAATAAAAGAAACATACAAAGGAACAAACAAGTAACGAAAGTGAGATACAAAGTATATCAGTCATTTAAATGTTTTCATTTACTTCCATGGTTTTGGAAATTTTCTATTTATGGGATTTTGGTTTATAATCAGAAACTCTTGAAAAGATTTTTAACCAAGCTTCCTTGACACTGAATTCTGAAGTGTGCTTTGTATTATTTTTGGATTCATTCCTGAGGTTAAGGTTTGCAGAGGTTTTATTTACTTTCACTTCAACATTTTACGTAATTACTTTCCTTTGAAGTTAATTTAACCTTGAATGTTGAGAACTCTATCATTTCACTAGTTTTGTTTTCTTGATTAACTGCTCTTAATTCTATGGAAAGGCACAGATTTGTTGGTAAAATTGCAAGCAGGAATATGAAGAGAGAAAATACCTTATATTTCAACTACACTTTTAACTATAACTTTTCCATAGAAAAATTAAAATTGGAGATAAACTAAATGTAATGAAAAAAGGCCATTTTTTCAGAGTTGTTATGTATGTTTTTTCTAATGCTCTCACAAGCAATGACTCATTTTAGCTGTTGAATAAAAAAAAGAAAGATTAGAAAGTCTCCAATATACTATCTTTTATTCATGCTATGTAGTCCCTTCAAGATTATTTTATAATTGGCTGCTCTGAGATAAAGAAATTATAACTTAAGTTTGGGATTGAATAGTCTAGACTGAATGTTGCTAGTCACCCAGGTAGTTACTGCAGAATTATTGCAGCCATGTTCATTACTGTATGTAAGAAAGCTCTACTGAGTTTCAAATTTCTTGTATTTATTTTCTTAGAATCGTGCATTACTCATTCAATACCTTTCAAAACTAATCTTGTTCACTTCTGGACAGCCTAAGTAAACTATGAAACATTAGCACAGTCTTCTCAGTTTTGCAAAAAACCAAGTCAGGTAGCCACATGCATAAATTGAAACCCTTATGCTGAGTGAAGCATGGACATGTACTATACTTTGGAGGCATCTAGATTGGGGGTCACAAAGTCAATGTATTCAGTACACCTGAAATACCATATTTTACATGACTTTGACTTCTCATCTGACAGCTAAAAGTAAATAAATCTGTGCAGCTGGGATTCAGAATGTAAATTGTCTCACTTCCATTTAGCAAATTCTAGTATTAAAACACAGAAGAGGCAACCTACTTACATGATAATTACAACAGTTGCCCAAAAATAGATTATGAGACTTTGGCTTTTAACTTCACCTCACTGAAGAGATTTTCTTCTTTACCTATTACCAGCCAGCAAAGTACCCCAACTGTAAGTTTGTGAGTATTGTGGATGGGTTTGTCATTTTCTTATTGCAGCTTGGACAGTGTATATTTAGGACTGCAGAATATGTAGGTCAAAAAGAGAGTACTGTTAGGCTTGAAATGATATTATGAGTCAAAGGGAGCATAATATAAAAATGCAGCTAAAATTTGTTGTCAGATGATTTTTTTAACAGTCTGAAATTCCAGATAATGGTGTAGTTCTTTGTTGGTTTTATTTGTTGGTTTGGTTGTTTTGATTTTTGCTGTTTTCAGAATAGCCTAATGAATAATTTTAAATTATTGTATTCTAATAACTATTCATCTTCTTCAGTGTTCTGTCTCCCTTTCAAAGTCCCTCTGGGTTCTAAGAGACTATTTCATGCTTCCTCAGGGGTAACTGAGAAGGGGAGTTTCCAGTGAGTCACCTGCTGAGTATGACATTCAAAGTTAAATGATTCCTTCCACCCTAAGACCTCGCACTGATGCCAGAGCTAGGCATCACTAGCAGCCTCATGGGGGACGAGAGGCAGGGGTAGGGTGCACATGAGAAAGCTGAGCCTATTGATTAGGATTTCTGTAATTTCTGCATTAGGGGATCTGTTATTCATTTGTTTTCTTTCAGGACTTATTTTGTATTTTGTATTTCATATCAAGCTGCATAAAAATGGAAACAGGAAACGAGAAACTGGACAAACTAGAATTATAGTCATAGATCTTGACTGATAAGGAAACTCCTTTCCAACTAGGTTAAATCAAACTTTTTTCTTGACTAGGAATGTGTTATATATTGACGCAATTTAAAATAAAGAAGCAACAAATATTTCCCAGTATTTAAGATACTTTTTTGTTTCATATTTTCATAATGGACTTGAGATGCACTTTTTCAGAATAAGCTTTTAAATTATTATCCCATCCTTAACATTTCCAGCTGATGGAACCTCTAATATACAACCTACACAAGCTTAGTGTCTGGATTCCAAGTATCCTTTAGCAGGATGTATATTTTGAAATTCAGTTCTTTAAAGACAACGATCCTCAGAATTCATATTGCAGAGCATGAGACATATATCTGAGTTTCTTGGACCCTTAATCAGATTTTATTTGGCTTTGGTAAATTACACTTCTGAATGTAGACTCTAAAAACATACTCTGGGTATTAAAAAACCTTTTGAGTTGTCATTTTATTATTGTTTAACAATTCATACGTGTGTGTGACTATCCGACAATCATCTTTAAAGACATTAGTCTTGATTTTACTATAAGATTTTGAATATTTTTCATTACAGTTGGTTTTCATGTAATTTATTATTATTTTAATTAGAGTTCATATGAAAAATATTTTTAAAGGAAAATTGAGTCTATTGAAATATCCTCTCTAGTAAATCAAAATTCACTGCAAGTAAAAGGCTTCTTAATTTTGTGGTTGACCTTGAAATTGCATAAGATCCCAAATTATAAACCAAAATCCGGCTAATCTTAATAGTCTTCATTTTTCTCATGATTTCAGGAAGTGATAAATCCCTTCAATTATTTCATTCAACATGAATACATAATTATGAAAATATAATACAGATCATTTACATCTTGGTGGGTCACAGTTGGAAGTCCCATGCACTGATTTTTACAGAGGACTTTTGAAGTGTTGTACATTATAAAATTGACAAAACTTCTCTTCTCCAAAATTTTAACTTGAGAAATATTTTCCTCCCTGTTGTAATTATTCATGCTGTGTTCAGAAGGCATCAATTCTAACATTGTTTCTACTCTCTTATGCTATTTCAAATTGAAAAATAGCCCAGCCTTGTATTTTTTGTAGTATTCCAATAGATAGAACATTCATACATATGTTTAGACACCTTCTGCTCCTAATTTGTCCTGAGGCTGGTATTTTCTCTTTGGTGGTATGTAGTTATTACATCAAATCAACAGCATCTGGTGTACTTTGGAATGTGTTGCTTATGTTCATGGGGGTTTTTATGTCACTCTAGGATCCACGTGGATCATTTTCATTTGTTTACCAACACAGCTTTGCATCTTTCTCTTTCTTCATTGGCTTGAGCTCTGCATTACACTTGAGTTTACAGTAGATGGTGTCTTAAGCATTATGTCATACATTATTTCTTTATTACCCTTAAAACCAGTCTTGTCCCAGTCTGCTTATCTTCACCTGACCATGGATTAGCTGTTCATAGCTGTGGGATCTCCAGTGCTTCATCTTTTACTCTATTGTGCCCGTGTACCTCCAGACCACATTCTTTGTCTCTCCTACTCAATGCCTCTGATATCACACCTGGCCTGTGTTTCTCTACACTATATCACTGTTTCAGAATTGCAAATATCTCATTCTACATCAAACCCCTAATTACTAGTTGCTTGTTGCTCACTATAAAAACTATAGTTGCACCAAACAATGAGAAATAAGAGTAAAACAAATTATGATTGTATCTGGTTAGTTAGGGAAATTTCTATCACAGATAAACCAAGTAAAATAAGCTGCAGACATGTCAAGAAAGCTAAGACTGAGCAAACTTGACAAACCTCAGCCCTCAGGCCTTGTAAATTCACTAAAAATCTTATGGTTTGTTACTAGTAACAGCAATATGTATTACAGGTCGGTGTATGCATGTNCCAAGTGATTTTCAGACTGTGCGTGACAGGTCTGTGTGATTGTAGATCAATTATACCAGGATTTAGGCATAAAGATATAAAACAAACTTTGTCTTATGCTTTTCTTGACCAAGGAAATAATTTCTACTGAACAGGATAAAGGACAGAAGCAGAATGATTTTTATAGACCATCAGTGCCTGGAACCCAGGCTAAGAGAGAGACTGTATTAAGAGTTTAGAGGGGTGGAGGTAAAAGGCTTCTTACTATTGAAAGATGGAGTGTCATTCATGTGGTAAGGATGGCTAAATAAAACAAAGTAAACCAAAACCGAACCAAAAAAAATGGAAGGGGAAGGGAAAGGGGAAGGGAAAGGGAAAGGGAAAGGGAAAGGGGAAGGGGAAGAGGAAGGGGAAGGGGAA